>VWYH01007226.1:82219-196461 GCA_013399365.1 Pampusana beccarii | reverse complement strand
AGGTCATCTAGTCCCCTGCTCAAATCTCCTCCTGAAATCAGAATCAAAACTGTTGTCCAGTTGTTTTTTGAATATCTCCAAAGATGGAGACTTCACAACCTCTCTGGGCAGATTCTTCCAGTATTCAGCCACTGTCATGGTATTTTTTTTTCTTTTGACTAGATAGAATTTCCTGTATTTGTTTGTACCCATTGCCTTTTTTGCTCTCACTGAGCATCACTGAGAGGAGTTTGGCTCCATCTTCTTTACTCCCTCCCATCAGATATTTATACCTGCAGATAAGGTCCCCCTAAGCTGTCTCTTCTCCTGGCTGAACACCCACAACTCTCAGTCTCCCCCCATNATCACAGAATGGCTGTGGTTGGAAAGAGCCTTCAGAGGTCATCTAGTCCCCTGCTCAAATCTCCTCCTGAAATCAGAATCAAAACTGTTGTCCAGTTGTTTTTTGAATATCTCCAAAGATGGAGACTTCACAACCTCTCTGGGCAGATTCTTCCAGTATTCAGCCACTGTCATGGTATTTTTTTTTCTTTTGACTAGATAGAATTTCCTGTATTTGTTTGTACCCATTGCCTTTTTTGCTCTCACTGAGCATCACTGAGAGGAGTTTGGCTCCATCTTCTTTACTCCCTCCCATCAGATATTTATACCTGCAGATAAGGTCCCCCTAAGCTGTCTCTTCTCCTGGCTGAACACCCACAACTCTCAGTCTCCCCCCATACGGCAGGTTCCTTGGTCCCTTCATCATTGTGGATCTTTGCCAGCCGACGTCTGCTGTTCCAAATTCCAGGACTGTGATATGGATTTTTGTCTTATTTTCTCCTTTCAGAATCCTGAACCTCACCCTCTCATGGTCACTGCACCAGTTGTAGACCTGTGGCCACGGGAGCTAAATCCTTGCTGTCAAATTAGCTGCAGAATCAGTTGGTGACTTGCAGGATCCATCCACTCATCTTCAAGCTCTTTTCCCTCACTGACATGATTGAAGAGAAGACCACCTGTGCCCCATTCCCTTGATCATTGCCCGAAAAGCTGTGCAGTCATGCCTGATATGTTCCAGATCTCCCCATTGACTTCACTGGCACCCATATAGAATTGTAGCAGGGCCAAGGGTTGGACAAGCTTCATCCATCTCTCAACAGCAACCTGGATGAAAGCCCCAGGCCAGCATCAAACATCCTGAGATGAAGGGTCAGGTTGGCAAATGAGGATCTCTGTCCCCTGTGGCAGGGATTTACTCATTAATAACACTTGCAGTTTCCTGGTGTTTCTTCACAGCTCATGCTCAGCCAGCACAGGTGCAGCATTGTCCATGTCCTTTTTTCATTTTATGAACACTCTGAAGCTTCTGAATTACTTAGTTAAGAATATTTTTGCATTGAGTTTGCTACTGGGTTGGCGTATTTGTTTCCCTTACTATAATGTTGCAGCAGGCAGAGAGACATGCCCTCGTTGGATTGCTAGCAGCACTGAACAGGGAGGAGCTTCCATTACAAGCAGCACTGTGAGGTCTGAGGCATTTGTTTGTATGCAGGTGTCCTGTAGCAATGGCGGCTGTTTATATTTTAGATTGTGTAGTAGTATCTTTGCTTTGAGCAGTATCAGTCATTGAATTTGGGTAACTAGGTTAAGATATACTGCAGTTGTTCTTTAGCACATCTCAAGATGGCTGAGATGGTTGCCTCAGACAGAAATCAGAAAGTTCACTGAGCCCGATAATACAGACATCTGAGTTACTTTCACATAGCTTGAGAGCTATGTCTTTAATTAACTTTCTTCCAGCTTTCTCCCATCCCTGCCCCCGATTCTGTTGTCTGAAGTTAACCTAATGTGTGCCTGCAGAGTATTGAGAATTGCCATTTAGCACAGTAAAGTCACAAGTTGGCAGTTGACAAATGCTTCTGTGTTGTAGTTATTGATCCTGTGTGTCTTTAAATGGCTTGGTAAAGATAGAAAAAATATTATGCTCTGACACCTGGTTTGAGCATGTAAAAATGCACATTTTGCACATGTAGATAGATATAGATATACCTCTCATAGCCATCTGACCTGCTCATGTCTTACTGCTGAGATTTTTGGTGAATAAAAGCAGAAAGCATAAAGTTAGCTAAAAGAAATACTGTGCTATAAGGTGAAACTGGCCAAGGCCTTTGCCCTTTTCCCAGCCAAGTTCCCATAGGATTGACATGTCCTACGAACAAACCAAAACATTGCAGAGGTGGATTATTGATTTAAATAACTGTTAGCTATGAAATTTGAATTGAAATGTGAATATTTCCAAACAAGAAAGATAGCTATGGGTTTTGTTGGAGCCTTTCTCTGTTTAATAAAGCTCCCCTGAAAGTGGTATCTAAGAATGTTGTATTTGGAGAGGGAAATAGGAAAGATGAAAGAAAAGATACTTTCCAGTACTTTTAAAACATTTCTTTTTTCTCTATGTTAGTCTATAATGAAGCAGTAGAAGCTAATTATGTCATAGTATAAATTAATCTGGAAGGTCTTGTGACATCTTTTAATATTAATCTAAATTTGCATTAAATATGAATTTATCCTTCAATTTGTAATTTAAAGAAAATAGAAAATACTTTCTTCTATTCTGTGCAAGGTGTATTTTCAATATGCATAATTCTCAGTATACTAAAGCAAGATGGATATCAGCATACTGTTTGAATTATTAAAATACATTTTTCTTTTCATTTTTTGGCAGCTTAGTCAAAATAGTTAATTAATATTAATGCCAGTTAATTAATATTGATGTTATTTAATTAATATTAATGTTAGTTAATAAGCTAATGTGTAGTAAAAAATCCAGGTATGTAATGACAAAGAACTAAGCTCGGCAACCTGTTGGTTGCAATGAGCTATGAACATATATGCAGAGGTCTAACAGGGTTCCATTCATGGCAAGAGTTTGCTTGACTCCATGCTGAGAGTTTGAGGTGAAGTATGAAAAAAAGGTGAAAAGGTGGATTACTACAGATTTATATTGCTGCTACAGACAGTACAGACACTCTAGTGAACATTGTAGCACGTACATCTATATATATTCTAACAACTGCAGTCAATATCTCATTGCTTTTGAGATTGAATATTTATTTCTAAATACGTATTTTGAAATTTCTGTAAAGTCTTAAAGAATAAATGTTAGATCAAAATAGATCTTGCTTTTCAAAAAAACTTCCACCTGTTGAAAAGTATAGGATATACTTAGGAAGTTAGCAATCTCCTTTAGGACACTCAGAAATGTCAGCTGTAATTTTAATTGTTTTTTTCTTTTCAGAGAGACAGAGTTCATTTATTTCACAAAATCTCTGATAACTCTTGGACTTCCCGATTAATGATGCATTCGTGCTCATAGTAAAACTATGAAGGGGAAATACTATACTAAAATTAACCATTTTAGTGTGTGCAATCCCATCTGTGTACTCTCCTACTGAGCTAGAATAGAAGAGGAAAGAAATTATCCAGATACCTTTATTCTGTCTTTTATTCTTGTTCTGAAATACCTTGATTACCATGGCTAAATTAAAAACTTTTGTATTTTGTTTTGAACAGGTTCCCCATTCAAGTTGCTGCAACAGCAGAGAATTGCCTTCTTACTTTATACCCATANGTAGCAATGGCGGCTGTTTATATTTTAGATTGTGTAGTAGTATCTTTGCTTTGAGCAGTATCAGTCATTGAATTTGGGTAACTAGGTTAAGATATACTGCAGTTGTTCTTTAGCACATCTCAAGATGGCTGAGATGGTTGCCTCAGACAGAAATCAGAAAGTTCACTGAGCCCGATAATACAGACATCTGAGTTACTTTCACATAGCTTGAGAGCTATGTCTTTAATTAACTTTCTTCCAGCTTTCTCCCATCCCTGCCCCCGATTCTGTTGTCTGAAGTTAACCTAATGTGTGCCTGCAGAGTATTGAGAATTGCCATTTAGCACAGTAAAGTCACAAGTTGGCAGTTGACAAATGCTTCTGTGTTGTAGTTATTGATCCTGTGTGTCTTTAAATGGCTTGGTAAAGATAGAAAAAATATTATGCTCTGACACCTGGTTTGAGCATGTAAAAATGCACATTTTGCACATGTAGATAGATATAGATATACCTCTCATAGCCATCTGACCTGCTCATGTCTTACTGCTGAGATTTTTGGTGAATAAAAGCAGAAAGCATAAAGTTAGCTAAAAGAAATACTGTGCTATAAGGTGAAACTGGCCAAGGCCTTTGCCCTTTTCCCAGCCAAGTTCCCATAGGATTGACATGTCCTACGAACAAACCAAAACATTGCAGAGGTGGATTATTGATTTAAATAACTGTTAGCTATGAAATTTGAATTGAAATGTGAATATTTCCAAACAAGAAAGATAGCTATGGGTTTTGTTGGAGCCTTTCTCTGTTTAATAAAGCTCCCCTGAAAGTGGTATCTAAGAATGTTGTATTTGGAGAGGGAAATAGGAAAGATGAAAGAAAAGATACTTTCCAGTACTTTTAAAACATTTCTTTTTTCTCTACGTTATTCTATAATGAAGCAGTAGAAGCTAATTATGTCATAGTATAAATTAATCTGGAAGGTCTTGTGACATCTTTTAATATTAATCTAAATTTGCATTAAATATGAATTTATCCTTCAATTTGTAATTTAAAGAAAATAGAAAATACTTTCTTCTATTCTGTGCAAGGTGTATTTTCAATATGCATAATTCTCAGTATACTAAAGCAAGATGGATATCAGCATACTGTTTGAATTATTAAAATACATTTTTCTTTTCATTTTTTGGCAGCTTAGTCAAAATAGTTAATTAATATTAATGCCAGTTAATTAATATTGATGTTATTTAATTAATATTAATGTTAGTTAATAAGCTAATGTGTAGTAAAAAATCCAGGTATGTAATGACAAAGAACTAAGCTCGGCAACCTGTTGGTTGCAATGAGCTATGAACATATATGCAGAGGTCTAACAGGGTTCCATTCATGGCAAGAGTTTGCTTGACTCCATGCTGAGAGTTTGAGGTGAAGTATGAAAAAAAGGTGAAAAGGTGGATTACTACAGATTTATATTGCTGCTACAGACAGTACAGACACTCTAGTGAACATTGTAGCACGTACATCTATATATATTCTAACAACTGCAGTCAATATCTCATTGCTTTTTAGATTGAATATTTATTTCTAAATACGTATTTTGAAATTTCTGTAAAGTCTTAAAGAATAAATGTTAGATCAAAATAGATCTTGCTTTTCAAAAAAACTTCCACCTGTTGAAAAGTATAGGATATACTTAGGAAGTTAGCAATCTCCTTTAGGACACTCAGAAATGTCAGCTGTAATTTTAATTGTTTTTTTCTTTTCAGAGAGACAGAGTTCATTTATTTCACAAAATCTCTGATAACTCTTGGACTTCCCGATTAATGATGCATTCGTGCTCATAGTAAAACTATGAAGGGGAAATACTATACTAAAATTCACCATTTTAGTGTGTGCAATCCCATCTGTGTACTCTCCTACTGAGCTAGAATAGAAGAGGAAAGAAATTATCCAGATACCTTTATTCTGTCTTTTATTCTTGTTCTGAAATACCTTGATTACCATGGCTAAATTAAAAACTTTTGTATTTTGTTTTGAACAGGTTCCCCATTCAAGTTGCTGCAACAGCAGAGAATTGCCTTCTTACTTTATACCCATATTTGGCATTTCACCGCTCTGATCAACAAATTACCTTAACAAACTGTAAGCAGTCAACATTCTACCTCTTAAAATTATATTATATCCTGGAGTATTATCAGTATTTTCAGTGTGATAACAGGGATGTTGTCTTCAAGATAGTATTTTTCTCATTAATTACAAGGGGATACTGCAATTAAATTTTTAAAACAGTTTAATAGTTTCTGTTTTCTTGTTGAAAATGAGGAAAACTTATATAAATGATTAGGTAATGTTTATTGAAAAAATTGGACAAACCTAAGTCTTACAGAACATTTTGGGAAGCTTTTAAAATATGAGTAAACAGACCAAACAGTAGACAATAAAGGAACATAAATTGTATTGATAGAGAGTGATCATCAATAATATCTAGGACAACTTTTGAATATGTTTTGAAGAAAGCAAAAGAGAGGAAAGCCACACAGTGGCATAATAAAATGTGATCATTCTTTGCCTGTTGGGAATAGTTTTCAGTTTTTTAAATTACTGCCCTTGAAGGCTGGAAAGCAGAGCCATATTTTAAGGCCTAATAAAAGCCTGCCATCAGAGACTAGAAATATTTCTAACTGCAATGTGTCTCCCTGCCTGTGTCCCCTTTCCCCAGCCTCATCTTTACCAGCCTTCTGCCCTTCCCCGCCCACCCGCTTTGGCTTTCTACCCACCTCAATGACCTATGATCTCTTCATGTGTACCTGTGCTTTTGGGAGGAGACTAGGGTCGTTGTATAAGTCAAGTTGGAAGGGATCTCTGCAAGTCATCTAGTCCAACCTCCTGCTCAAAGCAGGTTCAAATATGGGGTAAATTATATTTTTTTTGTAGTTGTTGGGATCTGATATATTTTGATGAAATAGACAAGTTTTTCAGATAAACTAGTAATTCCTTAGGTCTGAAATAGATTTATCTTCAAAGACTGTGAGTTCTAAGACTGCATTAACTTAAAATAAGTGTATTATTCGGATTGTCTAAGAGAAGAGAGAGTTGGTATTTGTGAAGCTGAAAAAAGGATTAGCAAGAAGACGGGTAATGATTTTTTAAATTATTTTTTTCCCATTTAGAATAGAAGTATAGTTTCCATATCATTCATGGATCATAACACAATAAAATCAAGATAAGAAAGGGGGAATCTTCTTATCTCTTCTAAATGTGGTTTTGGTTTGGTTTGGTTTGGTTTGGTTTGGTTTGGTTTGGTTTGGTTTGGGTTTTTTATGACCAATAGATCATTTTAGCAAGCTTAACTTTTGAAGTTGCTTTGTAGGTTTCCTTTGAGGATTAAGACATAAACAGTGATGATTTTAGAACTGATCTCCCATTAATAATGGGATATTTGTCCTATATTGATTGCTTATTATTTTGTTCGCAGTACCAGTTTGTATCACTTTTGAGGCAAGTCGTTACTGCTAAATTCTGTGAGAATTCATGTGGTTTTTTAAATGGACTGTTTTGGTGTGGAATGCTGTTTAATGTGACCAAACCATATAAATACAACACAGTGGCTTTGAAAGCTATTCAGGAAGGCTTTGCTTCCACATATCTGACATCATGCTCTTGTGTTATTTGCTCCAAACCATATGAATAACAGTGCCAGCAATCAAAAATTAAAGATAATAATACAGACCTCTTCCTTTTCTTGCTGGTATGTTTACTTCTCTAGAAACTCCACTGGATTCTCCATCTACTCTTGTTCTGGAGACTGACATCAGAGATAGATAGCAGGGGGTCCTCTAATCCTATCATAGGCCAACATGAGAATGTCAGAACGTGTGTTCTGACAGAACTGACGAATGGACAAAGCACACTTCTGAGCTTGGTTTGTAAAATATGTGTTTTTGAGTCTCAAAGAACTTGGTAATGGTACGCTGAGACTCGCTACAGAGCTGTGATAAAAAATTCCTTAAGAATATTTTGTTCATGACTTAGTATTCTTGAATTAATGCTGTTTTGATAGGTGCTTTTCTGCAAGTGTGAAGACCTATCCTGCAAAACGTACAGTTAATAGAAAAAATATGCAGGCAATTTCCTTTTGTCCCTGGCCTAAATGGCCAAAGTGAGATTTTCATCATGAGTAAAATGAGAACTGTTACTTGATTAATTGAGGCACAAAATAGAAAAATAGAGAAGCAGATATCCATTTGTAACCTATTAGAGCACAGGCAATAAAATATGTTTTCTCAACTGCATCTTGTAATCTTGTTTTATAGACAGTGAACATTACAGTAGTGCAGAAGTTGTTCTACATCCATGCTATACTCCACAATCACTTTCACATAGTTCTTCCTCAAGTTCCTTTGGTGTAACCACTGACTCAACCTATGAAGATTCTGAATCAGGTATAATGCAGCTGTTCAATTTAAGCTTTTTGAGCCTTACAACTGTTTTTCAGCTTACTGCTTTAAAGAGATATGTTTCCATTTGTAAGCTTTGCCTGAAATGCTTCTGCACATATAATCAATGAATATTGGGAAAGCTATCCTCTCCTGTGACACCATGGGAAACCTGGCCTAGAGTATAGAAGCAGACAAAATGCCTTCGTTTTAGCTGACTAAGTGGAAGGGAAATCAATCAAAGTATATTAAAATAAAAAAAAAGTCAAGGTCTCATTTGCAATGAAATGTCCATGGAGGAGCCAGCAGAAAATAACTACTGACCGAACCTAAGCAATTATTTGCTAAGAAGGGCATTGTTTATGTAGCTATGAACTAACTAACCACATACACTCTGTAAATATGATATTTTTTTCAAAGGTCTAGTTGTATGCCCAAGTTAGACTTTGATGTTTGTATTGCATTTATGAGGTACTATATAAAAACTGCTGTCAGTGGGGCTCAATTAATGTTCCATATGAACTAAGAGTAATAGATCTTCTGTAATGTTGTCAGGTGACTGGTATATGAGCCTGTTGACATCTCTGTCAGCTGCTGGTTTTCTAACTAGGAAGTTACAGCAGCTGAAGTTACTGCTGCTGCTTCATCACTGTTAAGATTCCATTCTTGCAGATCTGCTGATGTTTGAGTGACCATTCTCTAAGGTATTGCCAAGACAAATAAAGGTAGTTAAACAGATTAAATAGTTGCTCTTTACCAACATGATTCATTTTTAATGGAATGATGTAAAAAGAGTTCAAAAGAGCAACTCAATTTCAGATCTCAAAAGGCAATAACCTCTGGCAAAGGTAGCAGTGATGAGATGGGGAAAATAGTCTTGTCAGCTGGCAGAACTGCACAAACTCAGATCTGTTTGGGTGCCAATCTTAAAAAGGACGAGTGTATTGTGTTGTTTTTTCTTCTTAAATCCTAACAAGATTTTTTTTTTCTTCCTATTGACTGTCTAAGGTATTAGTTAGTTTATTAGACTTTCTCCGAAGTTAATTTTCTTCTCTGTTTCACAGCAGCAACGGCCAAGAAGGATGAAGAAGAATGTATTAACCTTTTTTTGATTTGGTATTAAAATACACCTTCAAGGATGTAATCATCTAAGTTACTTATGCTAAGAAGAAAAGTGTTCTTTGTTTTCTTAGTTATCTTTTATGCAATAATATGGTTGTTGCTGTTGTTAACAAATAGTAGTTGTTAAAATATATAATCTAAATTTTGACCAGGTCAGAATTTAGAAGAGAGAAGTCCTGACAGAAGTTAGAAAAGTCTGAAGGCTTATAGATTGGGATGTAGGCTTAGTTATACAATACCTGATAAACTGTTTGAACACAAGTCAGTTACTGAACTATGCAATGTGAGTGGGGTGAGGAACCTAGCACTGGCTAGCTGGTAAAGCTATACCTACAGGGACTGTATGTAAGGCTGTTTCTTTAAGATTGCTGTCTGTGGTTTTGTAAGACATGCCTGAATTTATTTTTTCTGATTGGGTAATATTGTAATTTTTTTTTTCTTGAAGCAAACTAGATTTCAAGAATATATTTTTCTCTTTTCCTAAGGTGTGTACATGTCACTTAAATTGTTTATACCTGAAATAAGTCAATCATTCATTGTCTGACAGTTGTTTTCTGAAAACAATTGCAAACTAAAAAATATATTTGTTTTGTATTAGACAAAAATAATGAAATAAGGAATCTTTCTGGATTTTTTTTGTGTGTCATTCAGAATCAGTCACTACTTCTGAGAGTGAGAGTTATGAAACGATAAGTGAAGAGAGTGAAGGTGACAGTCAAAGTGATGAGAGAGAAAATAAATCCGAATTATCATTTTTTCCTGATGAAGATAAAGAGGAGTACATCTTTTTTCAGAAAACCCTAACTGCTGTTAAGAATTGGTTCACTCTCTTTGGTTGGTCTAAAGGACAAAATCCTATTTCAATACCATATTCACTCAGACGGTAATTCATATCTGCTTACAGCTAACTTATGTCTGCCTAATAAAATGTTAACACATATAGTAAAGAGTTTGGAACATGATTTAGGGAATATAAACACTCTAATGCACAGTTGTATGTTAAAATTGTAATATATGCATGCTGTTTTTATGAAAATGTAATTCAGGTGTTACTTCTCACTTTCTAAAATATATTTACAATTATGATGCTCTGATATATCATAATGCAGTGTATGTTAAATATGCAGTTCAAACTATATGTCACCCTCTTAACTGAAATTGATTCTCCTCCCAGAATGAACACAGTTACAGCAATTGTCCCTTGTTTGGTGGCATAAATAATTGTTTTAACAATACATGTTTTCTTCCCCCATGTAGTCTGAAGATCAAGAAACAGATGGGAAAGCAAATTTCATAATCGTCTTGCACACATCCTGGAAATATATCAGTCTTATTGATATCACTTAGTTGATCTTATCTAGCTTACTATTAAATAATGAAGAAGCCAATCTCCTGGAACACAAACACATCAGCATTTATAAGCATGATAGAAATCAAAGTTGTGTTTGGCAGAAAGCAGTTACAAACACAAATTGATTTATGAAATATTTCACATATTAAATATTCCATGAAAAGTTCTGTGAAAATGAAAAAGTCCTGTACTTTTCAACCTTTTTACTGCTGTTTTTACTTCATGGTTTAATAAATTTGTCACCATGATAGGTATATAGTTAGCACACTTTTTGCATTTAAAAGAATAATATTTGCTTTTTCTGTCTCAGTGATGTGTGTAAAGTCCAGAAGACCTCTTCACAAGAAAAGGTTTTTAAGCAAGACCTTGGCAAAGATACTAAGACTGTTTATGACATGTTATTGCATCTGAGTGGACAGTTGGTACCAGGGGTTACAGCAAACCAGTCATTGCCCCTTGATCCAGTGGAACGAATGTTACAGCTCCACTATCAGCATTCTTCGTTGCTTGCTTTCCTTAAGTAAGTACATGTGTGATAGAATATGCATGCATGCATCTGTTACACTTTTTTATTAGCACATTTCAAACATAATTCCAACTCAACATTATACAGTAGGTTTAGGGTTTCCTTTATGTTGTATCTTTTGTGATCTAAGATTTATGTATTATAAACTTTGATTAATTTTTACTAAGGTTATCCTCCGCAGTTTACACTAGTTGAGGTGTCCTCTGGTAGGGTTATATCCAACACAGGAATTTCACAGGAACTCCGCTCCCTTAATTACAAAAGAAGATGACTCTCAACCTCGTTACTTAGACAGACTCAGTGGATAGTCAGATCAGGTTTGTCATTAATGATCTTACTATTCCACTGATGCTCTTTGTCCTGTAATTACTGGCTTTAGCAAAAATTTTATAGACTTCGTAATCTGTTAGTCTTTTATATTAATAAAATGTCAAGAAATGAGAGCGCTACTCCTGCTACTGAATAAATTTAGCTATTAGCTATCCTCATTGATAATCTTATCTTGTCACATAGTACGGAACAACTGTCAAAGATGATGCAAATCAAAAAAGGTTAATAAATTCTTCTTCGTCCTTCTTGGCCGTTGCTGCTGTGAAACAGAGAAGAAAATTAACTTCGGAAAAAGTCTAATGGCATGAGATCCTTAGAGATCATCAGAAGCCCTGGAACACAGCATCTCTGCTTCTTTTTAGCATCCTTACCTAGTGTTTAAGAGGCTGTAAAGCCATTTAAAAACTGTAATTTACATACTATTCTAAATATAAGCATTTTTTTTGAGAATAACGGTGATATAGCTGTTTCTGAACTCATTATGAAACCAATGCGCGTTTCTCCAACAACACTGGACCTTTATTTGCAACTTCCATCCATGTCAGTTTTATTAAAAAGAGTGAAAATAGCATTCTTCTGTGCATTACAGATAACATAGTGGCAGTTGATAAGAAGGAGCCATCACGGCAGTTGCAGAAAAAATATCTTTGCCTTTCTTCAGTAACCAAGAACAATGCTTACAGATTCCTGTTGTTTTCATAACTTCAATATCCATTCTGATACTAAATAAAGAAATTGATGGATATGTCCCTTTGTATTTTCTAATCAAATCTTAAAGGCTAGTGTCATCTGCTATCCCTGCACATTCATTGTGATTTGTGGAAAGTAAAATTCCCTCCTTTTGAAGCTCAGAAAAGCACTCTGAAAATAGAAACATACGGTTCTCAACTTTCTTACCCCAAACACTGCTTTCTGGTCAGCATGGTTCAAAAAAATTAATCTTTCAATTTTTCCTCTTGCTAAAGTGGGTGGGTGTTATTTGCTGTTTCAAGCAATGTTCAAGTATCAGTTTTATTTTCCCTCAAAAGTTTTCCTTGGTACATTTCCACCACAGTAAAGGAAAAGTTCAGGTGGTTTACAGTACAAGTAGCTACTTTGTTGCAAGCTGTGTGTCTTGAGAAAAAACGTCTTAACAGTGTGAAAATATTAATCTTGGAGAACTGGCGTCATTTTAAATATTGACCTTAATGTGGAGAGATTTTTTTAATGATAGTATTTCTCAATGATAAAATGCAGCCAGTTATGAAAACATTGTTATACAGAACCCATCTTTCCTATGATGAAATGTAATGTTGTTATGTAGCTTTTTTGAGCAAGAAAATTGTAGATTACAACTATTCCCGTATGTCTACAAAGTAAAAACATTGAAAGATAGGACACCTGAAGCAATAAATGTTTAATAGTTTCCTTGTTTTATCATTTGGGAAGAACTGAAGTATTAAAGGGGTTTCATGGGACAGAGCATATGAGTTTAGCAGAAAATGGGAATTGAAGACATGGTGAGTTTTAGAACCAGACTACTAACTCAATGCTATTTTGAGTCCTTGATTAAAATATTTGTGTCTTAAAAAAACATGCTATGTAATTGTATGAAACATGAAATTTTGAAAGTCTGAGAAGATGTTACTATGCATAATATGGAGACAAAAATGTGCTATTATCAGCAAGTTATCATTCTGTGGGAAGATAGGTTTTCAGATCCTAATTTCAAACTGTGATGGATGACTTTTTATGTACAGAGTAAATTGAATTCGGACTGTATACCAGAAAAGTATGATCACTTCATTTGAATGACAGACTGGTTATGTAACAAGAAAAGCTAATCTGATTATTATTCACTTTAGCCATGTTAAAATCATGGAGAACAATGTAAATCTAGATATACTAAGCTAAATGTCTGACCTGTAAGTCAGAAAACTTTTCTGCTCCCCCAAAGAAAATAAACGTAAGAATTCTTCATTATTTACCCCACTTTCCAGCATTTGTTTAAACTGTGTCATTTTTGATAAAGAATAGTGTTTCTTCACTTGGAAGTTAGGGTTTTTCTTGGTATTCAGTCTAATGAAGTTGCTTTTAGTTACTGCAATTACTTTTCCTATTGCATTTATTAGTCACTTGAGAGTAGATGGCAGGCCAGTTTAACAATTAACAGAGTTTTGAAATATCATTGCTTACACCCATAAGAATTCCAATATCAGACCTGCAGACAGATAAAAGCATAATCAACTTTTAATTCTACTAACGTTATGTAACACTGGTCCTTTGGCTTTCACATGGAAGTGGGTATTATGTGTTTTGATGCTTTGTGCTACAAGAAATCCTTTATGGAGGAGCAATTCTCCTAAAAAAGCCAGCCTGTCCAGAGTTGTGTGTGCTTTTAGTATTTAGTTGTAAGCATAGGAATTGAACATGAACTTCATAAACAGAAGCTGTCTAAAGCAATTTGTATAACTGGATCATTAGTCCGAAGTGAACTCAGATAGAACTCAGAAGAGCTTACACGTAGGTTGAGCAAGTTGAAAAAGTAGGATTGGTCTTAAAAATAATTAGCTGGCTTACCTATTATCTTTTCCTGCTTCATGATTTCAGAAGCCGAGGAGCATATCTTCCTCATGTGATGCCTGAATTTCTGCTTGAACCTGATGATTATAAGAAATGGATTAAAGTGCAAACTGCACTCAAGGTAGGTTTGGGGTTTTTTGTGGGTTTTTTTTTTTTTTGTTTCTTTCTTTGTTGTTGTTGTTTTTCTTTTCTTAACAAAGACCACATGCTCAGTGTCAGTCCTTTGAAGACTAATGGAGGTCCTCTGTGGACCATGAATATTCCTACTGTGGTGACTCTTTGGGATTGCGTAAATCTAAGCACAAGCAGGAGATTGAACAGAAATGTAAACTGATACCAACACTTACACCCTCCTCCCCTGGTTTCTCTCTTTTGTTCCTTCCGATACTGCTGATACCTGCGATTAATTTCCAACAGATATGTTCTCTCAAAGTAGAATTAATTTTACAATTTTTTACAAATTAAAAAAAGAAAAAATTCCATGTATTGTCTCTCTGTCCTGATTGCTGCATTCAGCTCCTGTCAATTCTGTATTGTGCTTCTTGTTCCTGAGATAGCAGTGAACTGTAAATAGTTCTAATGCTGATCACTGTTGCACCATAGTGGATATTATAAGTCATTTATGCCATTGATTCATTATTATACCCTTGTGAGTTTCCTATCCAAACTACTGAAATGAATATCAAAACTAAATCCCATTCTTTTATTTAAAGGGTCATGCGGCTGAGTTGAAAAAAGGACATGTGAAAAGCTCAGACATATTTAGTGACAATCATCTCTTCATTCTGGAGGACAGTGTCTTTGAGACAATGAGCAAACGAGCTTGGACAGATGTGCTACTGCAAGTATACAAGGTAAATTGCAGATACATTTACTACTGAAATTCTGAAGAATTGATGGCAAAAAACTGTTTTGAACAAGATCTGTAGTATATTTAAAACTGAATACTTTAAAGTGTTTTCTTTCTCTTTAACGAAGAAGAAAAAAAAAGAGTGAGAATATTTTCATTTACTTAGTTCTGAAAATTTAGCAGTGTGTTAGTATGCTTCAATTAAGAAAAGCTATGTTAGAACTGTCTACATTTTGTAGGATTAAACATTATAGAAATATTTTCTTACGAATAAAGAAAACTCTTCTATGTTTTTTTTTTTTGTTACCCTGGTTAGAAACACTTTTCACTGAAAATACTTAATTGACTAGACATATGCACAGCCATGGTGTTTATTATCTTATATTAGAATGGAATTTTAAAATAGGCAAGCGTTTTTATAATACCTATTCCTTTTAAGATATAATGAACTTGGTCACTATGGACTTCTCAAATGTTATTTTATTTTTTTTAACTGATGTTACATAAATATTTTTGATGTCTAAATAATGTTTTCCAAAGTAAATCTGGTGTGGTCACCAGTGACCAGTAATGCTTGTATGCCTAAAAATAAATCATTATTTATTTTTATTCAAATGGATGGAAAATAAATGAAAAATATCATTATTATCTGGGCTTCCCAGTACAAGAAAGACATGGACACACTAGAGTGTGATTCCAGTGAAGGGTCCCAAAGGTAATTTAAGAGACTGGAGCATCTGTCATACAGGGAGAGACTGGGAGAGCTGAGACTGTTCATCCAGGGGAAGGGAAGGTTCAAGGGCCGTCTTATCAATGTGTGTAAATACATGATGGGATGGTGTGAAGACGACAGTGCCAGACTCTTCTCTGTAGCACCCAGTGACATGGTGACAGGCAGTAGGCACGAACTGAAATACAGGAAGTCCCATTTAAATATAAGAAACTTTTTTACTGTGAGGGTGCTTACACACTGGAACAGGTTGCCCAGACGATTTGTGGAGTTTCTGTCCTTGGAGATATCCAGTACGCAACTGAACATGATGCTTTCAACCTACAGTAGCTGATTCTGCTTCGAGCAGGAGGTTCAGACTAGAAAATTCCCAGAGGTGCCTTCTAGCCTCAACTATTCTGTGATTATGTGGCTATTTACTGAAAAAGCATAATAAAGAATGACAAAAATTATGTTAAAGAAGGTATGTAACAAACTTATAGAGTTGATCTAAAATAAAAATGTGAGAAAAAACACTGAGAGAGTAACAAAGAGTATGCATGTGTGGGCTGAGACCCATGAAAGGACACATGAGAACATGTGGAAGAATGCAATCATAGTGGCCAGAAAGCAAGTCACACTGCTCTTTTTTCAGTTTGTGAAATTATTTATAGCTGCATGACAGACTATCACAGAGAAAAAGCAACCCCAAATTAATAGTATGCCTGTGTGTTGTTTTGTTTTTGATTTTTTTTTTTCCCTGATGAGATGAAACTCTGAAAACTAGGTAACTTGAAATGACATGGTTCAATCAGGTATTGTATTGCGTTTACATGACAAGGTCTTGGTAACAAGTGACTACAGGCGTGTCTTCTGTGAGAAGATGTCAGGAGCTGCCGTTGTGTCCCACAGAGTCAATGCCAGCTGGCTCCAAGATGGACCCACCACTGGCCAAGGGTGAGCCCATCAGCTCAGCCAGGTGGTAGTACCTCTGGGATAACATATTTAAGGGGAAAAAACTGCTGTGCAACAGCAAGCCAGAAGAGAGGAGTGTGAAGGTGTGAGAGAAACAGCCCTGGAGACAGCAAGGTCAGTGAAGAGGTAGGGTGAGGAGGTTCTCCAGGTGTCAGAGCAGACGTTCCCCTGCAGCTTGTGGTGAAGAACACGGTGAGGCCAGCTGTACCCCTGCAGCCTGTGAAGGTCCACAGTAGAGGACCTCATGCCAGAGCAGGTGGATGCTGTGACCCCATGGAGAGAGGAGCCCATGCTGGCGCAGGTTTTCTGGCAGGACTTGTGACCCCATGGGAGGTCCACATTAGAGCAATCTGTTCCTGAAGGACTGCACCCTGTGGAAAGTGCCTATGCTGTAGCAGTTCATGAAAAACAACCTGAACTTGCCCTGAAGCAGCTTCATTCCCTTTCCTTGTGTCCTATTGCTGGTCACCAGAGAAAGGAGATCAGCACCTCCCTCTCTGTTGTCCACCTTGAGGAAGCTGTAAACTGTGATGAAGTCACCCCTCAGCCTTCTCCAAGCTGAAGGAGCCAAGTGACCTCAGCTGCTCCTCGTAAGTCTGGCTTTTCACCATCTTGGTTGCCCTCCTCTGGACACATTCTAAGAGTCTGATGTCCTTCTTCTACTGAGACACACAAAACTGCACACAGTGTTTTAGGTGGGGCTGCACCAGTGCAGTACAGAGCGAGACAATCACCTTTCTCAACTGGCTAGCTATGCTGTGCTTGATGCACCCCAGGACACAGTTGGTCCTTTTGGCTGCCCGGGCACACTGTTGGCTCAAGTTCAACTTGCCATTGACCCAGACCCCCAGATCTCTTTCCAAGGTGCTGTTCTCCAGCATCTCATCCCCTAGTTTAAGTAGGATTATCCCACCTCGTGCAGAATCCAGCATTTACTTTTGTTAAATTTGATACAGTTGGTTGCCCACCTCTCTAGTCTATCCAGATCTCTTTCCCCTCATGAACCCATGCTGTCTCTGAACAATGACTGCGTTGTTTCTCAACTGTTTTTTCAATAACTCCCAGAATAACCTTCTCTGCAATTTTATTAGACACTGAAGTGAGACTGCAGGCCTATAATTACCAGCGTTTTCCTTCCTACTGTTCTTGAAAACTGGGACAACATTTGCCAACTTCCAGTTGACTGGGACCTTTCCAGACTCCCAAGATCATTTGGAATCTTCAGTTTGCATTTTGTTTAAGAAAGCAAAGGAATTCCCTAAAACTTCAGCAAATATTTTCTCTTGTGCATTATACATTTATGCAATTGTGTGATCTCTCAAATATTTTCTAAATTTGAAAACCTTTTGACTTTGAAGTGGTTGTTTTTATCATTCGACTTGAAATTGTTCTTTTTACATTTCATGCTTAAAAGCACTATTTCTAATTTCAGGTGTTTGTTCTTGCACATGTTTCTTCACGTAAAATCAGTGATCCATCCAGCTTGGAAAGCATGCAGAACATGCCAAGCATGAAATCAGAACCATTATCCAGTAATATATATTCTTCATATGAACGAACCATCCTCACCTGGCTGAATAAACATTATGAGAAGAAACGGAAAACTGTGTGGAAAGATTGTAAAAAAGGTGAAATATTTCTTCCATTATACTCTTCCATTAAACTATGCTAACAGGACAGACAACTCACTAGGTTAATGTAGTCATTTGTGCAGACCTTGTTGCAGATTTGGCTCTGGGTCACAGGTGAGGATGAATTTTGTGGTTACTGCCAGGGTAATATTTATTTGCAGTACAGTTCTCTCTTACAATTTTGCTTAATTACACTTTTCTGCTTTCAGGGAAGTGAAAGATTGAAATGATAAGGCAGAGGTTATATATGCTTTCTGTTTGTCAGAAGTTACAGATGCTGCCTCACTATATCAACTTGTATATAGCTGTTTTGCTTCGTGAGTTCTATATTCTGTTTGCTAGAGGACAAAAGAAGTAGTTTGGTGTCTGCACATGAGCATGCCCTTTTCCTTCTATTTCCATTTCTCTCCAAAATTACGTAAACGAGCATCGCTAAAGTTGCAGTAATTTAAAAGAAAGAGACAATTTTATCAAATTATGAAATTGATAGTCTTATTCTTACACCTCTGCATTATAAAAGTTCTTAACTGTGTGATATTATACTGTTCTGTTCCTCAGATATCTGCCTCAATATCTCTTGGAATCCTGTATTTTACCCTTCCCTATCCTCTTATATTTTTGCTTTTACTGCCTTGAAATGAATTGATTTCTGCTACTGTGCTGTTCAGAGGATCTGATGACAAAGGGCGTAGAGAAGACTGAGGTACTCAATGCTTCTGTCTTGGTTTTTACTGGTAAGACTGGCACTGAACAATCCTAGGTCCTCAAGATGAGTGGAAAAGTCTGGAGCAAGGAAGACTTACCCTTGGTGGAGGAGGATCAGATTAGGGAGCACATTTGACAAATGAAAGTCCGTGAGACCTGATGGGATGCACCAAGAAGTGTTGAAGGAGCTGACTAATGTCATTGTGAGGCCACACTCAGTAATCTTGGAAAGGCCAGGACAACTAGGGGGAAGTCTGGAAGAAAGCGAATGTCATTCCTATCTGGAAGAAGACTCAAGGAGCTATAGGCCAGTCAGCCTCATCTTTTTTTCTTGGCATGGTGATGGAGTAAATAATCATGGAAACCATTTCCAAAAATATGAAGGATAAGAAATTGTCTGGGAGTAGTCAGCGTGAATTTACAAAGGGGACATCACGCTTGGCCGACCTGATTCCCTTCCACAATGACGTGACTAACTTAGTGGGCATGTGGAGATCAGTGGCTGTTTTTTATCTCAACTTTGGCAAGGCTTTCAGCAGCCTCCCGTAACACACTCATAAACAAACTGATGAAATACAGTCTAAATAAAGAGGACAGTGATGTGGACTGAAATTAGGCCGAACTGCCAGGATTAAAGGGTTATGGTCCCTGGCACAAAGTCCAGCTGGAGGTTGGTCACCAATAATGTACCTCAGGTGTCATTAGACTGGATTTGTTTTTTAGGATGATACACTGGAGAAGAATTTCTATCTCTCAGCAGATTTAATATTCTTATATGGCATTGGTCCTTTAAAGTTTATGATGTTAAAGTTAATAGTCAAATTTATACTTAGCTATTGTGACTTTTTAATCATGTTAGCCTTAAATTAAGGCTTTTTTTTTTCAGAAGAACAGTTAAAGGTGTCATAAGGAAAAATGTTAGTCAAAGTATAGTAAATGTTCATACAACCCAACTGAAAGTCCCAAATATGATCAATTTTGTATGAGTTTTTGTTGTTATTATTAGCTTAATATCAATAATTTTAAGAGAGGGATTAGTTCTTTTATTCTTGCTACAGTCTAGATCAGAGAGCAAGCACCACTTTCTGCTTAATGTTTGTGTGTCTGCATGTTATCATCCAAACTCTCCGCTTTACATGAAGAATTAGCCCTGACTAGCAATATGTCTTTACCATGGAGCTGCTTTCAGCTCAGACTCATCTGTTGGGTGATCCATTCCTATGAAATAAATGAAGATCTATCCAGGTCACTTTTATGAGTCTTTCCTTTGATACCTAGGCAACTTAAAGTGAAATGTGACAGTGAGCCAAGCCTAAGCTACTGCAGTGCAGAGAGTTTTTAGCTATACATCTTTACTACTTCCTTCTAAAGCTGCAGATAACTGTGTCTTTCATCAGAACTCTTCTCTTGCAAGAATTAAGATCTCATTAACAAGGAGTTTACTATCTCCATGTCTTCTGCCCTTACTGCTTCTAAAAAATAAATGTTTTAAAAGCAGCTTGGCATATGTTTTGAGAGGGCATTCTTGCACTATGTCTTATTGACTACAAAATGGAAAGCAGGGTTGAACCTTGAGACCAAATGCTCTAAAGCTGCAAAATACAACTTTGCCTATTCTACTGAGACATTAATTATACATTAAATGTAAGATTCAGTGCCCACTTAAGGCATTATATTGGCAATAGTAATGGTAAGAGAGGAAGCATGAATTATTTGAATGTAATAAGAATTGCTTAAGAGGAAAGTGAATTGCTGATCCAGTGCCCATGTAGGTTTGTCTGACAATGTTTGACTTAGAAGCATCTCTCAAGAATCTTGCTCTTGACCAGGAAAGTTTTGGTTTTGGTGCATTTTATTCATTGTGAGGTTTTTTATTTTTTAATTTTGAAATCAGTTTAGCATTGCGTCTGTAGTAAAAATTTTAAGGAAGGATTTAGCGTGAGATGATGTCTTCACAAAACCCTATGAGAATTAAGTAGAATTTTGCTTTATTTTAAAACTGCTTCTCTAGAACTTTTACTTAAGGTTGTTTCTAGTACAGGAATTAAAAAGCACAGTCTTTTCTTAGCCTTGCTTTCACAAATTTTTCTTTTTCTGCCCTTTCCCCTCACCTCTCTTTTTTCCTCTCCCCAGTTTTTAGGAAGAGTATTTATGGAGTTCATTATTTCCTGCTTCTCAATTTGATAGTTCTTAGAGACAAAGGAGAAACAAGAGCTAAAGTATATTTTTGTCTTTGAAAGATAAAAAGGAAGAATCTTACATAATTTCATATACAATTTGTTTGAGTTAAAAACATTGCACAACAGGCTTTTCCTAAAGAACAAATCTTGCTTTTTGCACACTTGAGAAAAAGCTGAATTAAAGAAGGGGAAGTGAGTATCTAATGAACTGCCATCATAAGTATTTTAAGTCTGCCTTCCAAGAAAATATTATGGAGAACTATGCTCTTGACTGATAAGTCCTGGAAATTATTTTCTGAAATGTAAATTAGCAAAGTTTTTAACAATTTTTCTGTGTTATATTTCCTGATTTACACAGAAGACAAAAGAATTAAGTATAATATGTAAATATGAAGTCCAATAGGTAGGATTTTCTGTCCTGCTCACCTTTCTCAGTCAACCTGAATACTCTGTGTCTAAGAATTGCATCGTATCTCATTCCCTATAGCTGAAAAACCTAGGACATCATATCAGGGTTTTATTTGATAGAAAAGAGAAAAAGAATTACCTTCCCAAGTTTTAAGTTCATATGAAGTTGAGAAATAAGCAAAACTCCATGTTTAACTTACCTTTTAAGATTTTGGAGTAGTATAAAAATACTTTGGTTTGTACAATTTTATTGTTTTACACTGTCTGGCATTATGCAGCTTCAGAGAAACAGAGGTATGAATAAAGACAGTCCTTAGAGCCCTATATTGAAAAGATTCAAAATGTTAACATTTGGAAAACTGTTGAAAAGATCTTAAAAAAAAAAAAAAATAAAATAAAAGCCCTAACTCTTAGGACCACATATATTTGTGTATATATTTGTGTGTATACATATATGCTTGTGCAGACATGTATGCTTGCATATAAAAATGTATATGTGTATATACATATATGCTGATCCTCATTAAACTAAGTTACCTAAGTAGGAATAACTAGGTAAATATTTAGGAAGAAATTTTGTTTCCTTACTTGCAATACACTTTGATATGCCTAGACAGCTATTCCACTTTCAGCTAAACAAGGCAGTTTGCAGTTTTTTAATGTTAATTGGAGTAAATAAGTTTTCTAATTACTTGTGTAATTAATGCTACTTCTGCAGTGCATACTAAATATGCAGATTGAGTATGGTATAGCTGTGGATTTAGTAATACAACTTGAGATATTTTGTGAAGACAAAATGTGTTTCAGACCATGAAGATTGAAAAAGGTTCTGTTCATTCATTTTAAGTATCAAACAGTGAATTTCACTGAAAACAGTAGTTAACTTGTCTGTCTTTCTGTCTGTCTTTCTGTCTGTCTTTCTTTCTGTCTGTCTGTCTGTCTGTCTGTCTGTCTTTCTGTCTGTCTTTCCTAAATAAGGTGATGCAGGGGTTATAGTATTCATTCTGAAGCCAGTATAGAAGCCAGGTATACTGTAATGGATTGCTGTGACTTATTGCATTTTAAATCAAAGTGATCTATAAGTGAAATGCCATGACAAAAAAAAATAGTGTCGAAAGTGACGTTTTATTCCAGAGGCTTCTAGTACCATTCAGTGATTTTAAAACTAGTTCCCTTTACAAATGGAAACTTTCTGTTGAAAAGCAACAAAATGGAGACTGATGTAAGGTAGCACTATTCTTTTGTGATGCATAAAAACCTAAGGAATTTCTCAGTTTAAGATATTATTTGGGATGAAAATCAGCAAAATAAACTAGAACTGCATAGATAGCAAAAGATGATTGGAAAAATTTATTAGGAGCAGAAAGGTAAATGTTCTTGCCTCAGGGTAAAAGCCTTCTGCAACAGATGGGAATAAATGAGACATATCCCCAGTGTATCCGTTTTTCTGTCATTGCCGCATGTGGTGCTTCTTGAGCTTTTCTGCTTAGAATTATTATGAACTGTCAGTGGTATTAAATAGATCTGTCCCTGGTATTTCAGGAGTTCTTAGAGGAATAATTATCAGTTTCGATGAGCAAGGGTTGTAGTATCCTGCCTGAAGTAGGAACTGTAACTTGTCTACCAGTTTCTTATAAAAGACTTCTTGTTTTCCATGTTAAGATAAATGTAGTCTTACATGCTGTATGTGCTGAAGGTAGATAAAATATCATTCTGTTAATCCTAAATACATTTTAGGAAAAAAAAATAGCATTGTTTGTTTAATACTCAAAGGCATATGTCCTCTCGTCTTTCATATGCTCAGTGTTATATATTTCAGTACCATCATTTAAAACCTTGTCCTGGTTCTAATGTCAACACTTACAGACAAGGTTATTGCTACATGTTTCTTCTGTAAATATTTGTAGTATTCAGTACCAGATTTAAGGTATTGAAACAGGACTATAGGTGTTATTATAGCTATAGATTAGTTCCACCTCCAGAGTTTTTCAGATCTCAGAACAGGAAGTTGTTATACAATATTATACATGATTATTACTGTGGTAATTTACATTAGAAAGGACATACTATGACAGTTTAAAGGTCTATCTGGATCAGTATTCCACCTCCAATAGAAGATGCTTAGAGACGAGTAACAGTGCAAACATACAGCAATACTTTATACATACATACTCTGAGACTTCCTGGTTTGAAATTCGAGACTACTTGGGGTCAAGGTAGTACTAGTACTGTAAGGTTGTACTAGTTTTTTATTCTGTGAATTTGTTTAATTTTATTTTGAACCTGTGAAAACTTATAGAATCACACCGTTCTGAAGCAGTAAATATATTTAAAATCTATAGTGTATGTAAAATATTTTGTTTCAAGCTTACTGCTTAATACTGTAATTTGGTAATTTACTGACAAATTTGTGTATTCTGCTGTGATATTTAACAGTAAGGTCTGGTTCGCATCCTCAATGTCGTGCTTACTTATATAGACTGCTGTCATATGACAACTCAACCGTAAGTTTTCCTTTGTAGTTCTGTAGTCTAATTTACTAATTTCTTATGAAGCGCCACTTCATACCTTTGATAATTAAAGGTATTAGTTTCAAAATTTTTACGTGAATGTGTTAGGTATATTTGAAAAGTTCTTACAGAATATTAGCCTAACCATATTTATTTTTTCCTCTGTTTTTTAGTAACTCAGAATTTGAAATAGTTGCTTTTAGCTGTATGAAAGAAGATTTATCATTTGTGAAGACATCTGTTGTGCCTCCTTAGATATATATATGTTGATTTTGTAATGGATAGCAGGAATTTAGGGTTTTTATTGCTTGTGAAAACAGCTTCACAAGAAACACAGTACTTTCTTTAAAGATTTATTGTTATTCTTTTTATACAAAATAACTCTTATACTTAGTAGATTAACCAAATCTGATCCTTTAAGAGTTCTAATGCTTGGTATAAGACCATTTGTTTTTTCTGGATGATCTTCTTATCCAGGTAATAGCAATACATCATACTTCTGTGTAACAACTTTTTTTCCTTTCTTATCAAAATTTTTCTTTTAAGATTAATGACAGTTGTTACGGTCATTTTTTTTCCAGAACAAAAGTAATGTGGTGAGTGTAGTGGAAGAATTCTTTAAGTGTAGTGGTTTTTGGAGAGGGCTAAACAGAAAGAAGGTAAAGATTTTGAGTTTCGGCTTGCCAACCGTTTTATACTGGTGTTTTTTTGTTTGTTTGTTTGTTTTTTTCTTGTAGGACTAACTCCAAAGGGTACCTTTGTGTATCTATTTAAAATAAGATTTGAGATAATTTCTTTCTGGTTTTCAGAAGAGAGGCCAACAGCTTTAAAGATTTTATTTTCACTGCTAGCAGTGGGTTGTTTTATTTTGGAAAAGTGAAATGTTTGACTTCATAACCATAGGGTAGAATGGCTTCAGAGATTTCTGAGAGCTCATGATCCAATTAGCCATTTTTTCTGGGATGTTTCTCTGAATAAAAACACTGCCATCTATCTTCAAGGAGATACTTTGTTACAAAAAAAAAAAAAAAGGCAATATTTATCTTTAAAGTGATTCTCTTAAAACAGATGTTTTTCTACAGTGGGTGAGAGATGGAATAGTGTGTTACGGGAGGTATAAAGGGTGACTTCAAAATGTTGGAGGAACTGTAATAAAAGCAGATAGTGGAAAGTAAATTGTATGTTTCTGGTGTTTCGCAGCACAAAGTGGGTATAAACTAGTTTTAGTCAGTGAGATAAAGCATACTGGTGCATCTGTTAATAAAAGCAAAGCTTGAAAAACCCCGCAGTAAAGCACAGAAGGCAGGAAAGGGAGAAAGATAACAGAAATAATCAGTTTCATTCTCATGTGCAAAGACTAAACTGACTATACTTATAGTGTACTCAACAGGTACTGCCCTAAATTGTCATAAAAATATCTGAAAAAGGAAATTCAATGGTCCACTTTATGCAATATCTGCCAGTATTTCCCACTCATTTCCATTTGAAAGATTTTTCTGTTGTCTAACCTAACCAAGAATTTTGTCTGCTAGAGTTTAAGTCCATCCTTTCTTTTCCAAAAAGAGGTGTGCAGTAGATCTTTGCTTTTTTAGTGACTTTATATATATATACAAATTATTATGTCCTGCTTCAGTTACTTCCTCACGCCCTCATGGCAAAACAATTCAATTCTCTCAGTCTTTCTGTGTTTTTGTTTTGGGTTTTTTTGTTTGTTTGTTTTTTGTTTTGTTTTGTTTTTCTGGTGCTCTCTTAGTTAATCCATGCCTTTCTTGAAGTTTTGTACCAATTACTGGGTTTTATACCAGGTGAGACTTCAATAGAGCTGATTAGAAGTGAAAGGATCAGTCTAGCTGTTTAAGATCCAACTCTTTGTGCATCCTAGCAAAGAATATGAGATTTGCTGTTATCTCCAGATTATTTTCTGCAGAATTTCCATCTATTCAATTTTCCATGTAGTATTTGTGTAATGAATTATTCTTAATTAAGTGTAGTACACTGCACATATCAATATTGGATTTTATCCCCTTTCTTCCAGATCATTACTCCAGTTGTTGAAAAGCTTAAATTATAGTCCTTTCCTCATGAATACTTGCAACACATTCTTTTTCCCAGAGTTGATTCTTTTAACCTACTTGATATTATCTCCAGATTGGACTAAGGCAGTTCTATGTGATTATCCTGGTTACATATGAAAATATTAAATAGTCTATGGTCTATGACTTTTTAGTTTGATTTGCGAACAGCCGATAATTAGGCTTACTGTTCTGCAGTGAGTTTTATCCTCCACCTAACAGCACCTTCTTCCTACACTGCCTTTTCCTTGCTTCCTTATGAGAGAAAATGTGACCAAAATCTTATTGAAATTAAAATGTCTAGTATTTCTTTTTTGTCCATAGTATCTTGCACCTGTCACATGGACAAAATTTGGCCCAGAGCAGTTTATGGTGACTGTTGCACGCTATTCTGCCAACAAAAAAGTTGTTATTTTAGTGGAGGATCGTTACAGATGTTTCCTTGAATTATCTCCATTTGAAAAGTAGTCTTCATACCCCACAAGAAATCTTGAGGCTTCAAATCTAGTCATATAAATATAAAAACATTTATTTTTGATTCATTGAAAACTAAGGATTTTGGCAAAAAGCATTGCAAAACGTTGTAGCCTTTGGTGCTATTGATTCATCAGAGGAGGAACCCAAATCCAACCCGAAGAGTGTTTGATCTTTTCTTTCTCTTTCTTGGAAAAGAGCAGGAAAACATCTAAATCTGAAAACATTCTCACCTAAATTTTGGTTTTGACATATCTGATTTTTCTACACTCAGGATGAATTAGGAGTGAGACTATGTATTAAGTAATTGATGTAAAATATGTTTCAGAGACTTCTTCAAAGCCATAGAATTTTTAAAAACTCAACAAATCTGGACTTCTTCAATTAAAAAAGAATTAAAATATAGGAATTAATAATTAGACTGCCATCGAAAAACTTTGTTTCTATATGGAAATGCTTCATGAAAAGAAAGGGCAGGTTAAACCAACTCTTAAAGACACACTGCCACAAGAAAGTTGGCCAGTGCTGTTGTTCTTGGTTATTGCACGCATGCTGCATGGTGCCATTATAAGTTAAAAATAAAATAGCCTATTAAAAATAAATAAATGCAGGAATTAAGTTAGTCCCAAATCACTGAACTGAGTATGAATGTTACTTCCTTTAGTGTTGAGTGGGAGCAACAATTGAAACTAAACTCCTTTTAGTTCACTTACAGATGCCTCTGCAATGTATTTTAGCTTTCCATAACCATCGTAAAGGTCTGATTTTACTGCATAACAGTGACTGAATATCCACTCTAAGTTAATCCCGCATGATTATTTTCTTTCATGAAGTATTTTCACCTGTTGTCATGGATGAGACAGAGTAAATGACAGCCTGTGATGGATCAGGATACTGGGGTTTATTGAAGAACCAGAAAGGTCAGAACTCTTATCCCATGTGATAGAATTATAGAATCATTTTGGTTGGAAGAGACCCTCATGATGATTGAAGCCAACCATAACCTAACTCTAGCACTAAACCATGTCCCTAAGAACCTCGTCTACATGCCTTTTAAACTCCAGGGATGGTGACTCCACCACTTCCATGGGCAGCTTGTTCCAGTGCCTTACAACCCTTTCCATGAAGAATTTTTTCTGAATATCCAATCCAAACATTCACTGGCACAACAGACAGTCACTCCACACAGCACTATGTTCACAAAGTATCGAATTCCCTTTCTAGCAGGGAGGTTGCTACTGGTCTGAGAAGATCACACAGATGTTATGTCAATTCATGCTGCTGCTGCTCACAGTTACCAGTCTCAGGAGTCACTCACCAAAGTCCTTGGGCATCTGGTGCCATTTGTCTTTATGCATTTCTCTGATCTTCAGGATTTTCTCCCACTTCCAAGGTCCTTCCTCCAGTTAGGAACCTCTTCACCTTCTTTTGAGTCCCCTGTTGTCTCATCAAGATTGCTGCTTCTTTTTGGCCTCTTCTTTCCATAACTCCAAGTTTTGGCAATCTGAATAGTCCACGTGCAGAAATATAACTTGTGATCAGCCTTATTGGTGCTTCTGTCTCATGCTTCTTCATTAATGGGAGGATTCAGAACATGCCACTTGAGTCTAGGTGTTATCAAAATTTGCAACCAGCCCCTATTGGAAGCAGCTGGCAGGTAGCAGGAATCTGTATCAGAATTAAGAAGTTCAATTTCAGACAATTTCCTCTCCCATCCCCCTCTTGTTTGCATTCACGTTTTAAGCTGGTTTTGGCCTACCACACCCATTAGACTGGCTTTCATCATGATCTTGGCTGAGAATCTTTATCTTAAAGATCCATTAGTAATTTTTTTTTAATGCCACTTTTTTTTTTTTTTTCCCAATAAGTACCAATATGAATGAACTTCAGTACATTTCTATGCTTAGGAGAAAATGAGGAATCCTGAGTAAGACTTCTGATTTCCACTGTTTATTTCTGCTGAAACTGAGTAATTATATTTAAAAACTTAATTATAGTAGAGTGGTTAGCTGGCAGATTTGCTGCTAGATTTGATCTAATAAGGAAAAATAAATTATGTTTTCTGACTAATTTATTTACAAGCGTTTAAGTAGGTTGATTGATAGTAGAAGGATTAACTGGAAAACAACAAAAATAGTTATAAAAGTATTTAATTAGTCGATGTGGGAAAATATTTCACTTTGTGGGGTTTTTGTTCATGCTCCCATATATGTAGGCTATAAAACTACAGTTCAATAAATATTTTTTAAACAATAGTACTACCATGTTTCATTTCCACAGGCACAGCCATTTATGTGGCTGCATGGTAAACCAGATGTGTGTGATCCAGATTAAAAAATAAAGAAATGTTTTACCCTTTCTTTTCAAGCCAGCTTTATTCCCACACCCACTTTGCTGCCACATTGGCAATTCTACCAGCATGAAAGTATTAGTGGAGATAGAAGAAAGCACATCGATGTTAGGGACAAGTGTGCTCAAGTAATATTCCCATCAGAAGCCTAAAGGTAGCTAATGGTACATTTAAAGTAACATTTAAAGTTAAAATGTGTTAAACAATAAAGTTTCCTTTTTGATCAAAGTATCTAGTTTAATGAGTTTCCATAACCAGACTGAGCAAATCAATCTAGATGACTAACCTGAAGAACAATTCAATATTGGACCTAATTTAAAGTGAAAGCAGAAGTAGTTAATCTTAAAAGTTAAAAATAAAAATGTGGAAATAGTGATTTATTAAAAATACCAATATTGTATACTGAGAGTGAGTCTGAGTTCTATTAATAAAAAAAGAGAACAGATTATTGAATTTTATAGGTCCCAACTATGATCAATAATATGATGGATTTATATTAGAAAGACTAGCTTCATATTTGTTTTTGCAGTGGCTACATTAAATATTTTTGAGATACCTGCAAACAATTTAGCAAGGAGTTGGGATGAAATTAATGTCTCCTACTGATGACATTTGTAAAACGCAGGTCTGCATTTAGTTAAAATTAATACTGTCCCGGCCAATATTTACTATGTTCTGTTCCTGTCATAGGTAACAGGGAGAGGTTATTTATCCAGTCAGACTTCATTTTTGGTACCTTGCCCTCCAGAATTATCAAGGACCCTTAAACTTTTCTGCTTGAAAAAAGTTGTTTCAGCTAAACAATAGGAAAAAACTAATTTTGACACAGTGAAATATTAGTTTCTTTTTATTATTATTATTTCTTAAAAAATAAATTTATAAATGAATGTCTTAATTTTGATTTGCAAACTTACAGAAAATGAAATTTCCATTCTAATCTTCTTTTAAACAATTTTTTGATATTTCTAACTGTACATTATTTGAATACTTAGAAGAAAATTTCGATTGTTTTCTGTCTGTATTAATGAAACAACGGCAATAAAAGAAACATAATTTGAAATTTTAAATGGATTAAAACTTTCTCCAGAAAAGAAGATTTTTTAGATGGTGATTTGAAATAACTTTTTTTTTAATGTTCTAGAAGAAACTTTCTGTTTTCTGTAAAAGGGAGAGAGAGTTTGCCTCTCATTTTAAGCCAGTTCTTTTATTTAAACTATTAGAGGTTATTTTGTAATAATGAAAATGGAACAAAACAACACTTTAAGGCCTTCCAGAAGAAAAGAGCCTGTTTGAGAAGAGTGTAATTATTAACAGAATTAAAATTGGACAGAACATATTTTATATAATGATTCGTTCATAGTAAGATTTCCATTTGTTTTATGAAATGGTGAATAGGCTTTAGGAGGGACAGAAGGGGAAGATGTTGGCTAAAGTTACACATGCTTAGATCCAAGATCATAAGGCTGTGAAAGCCAGTCTTGTTGACTGTAATTGGATGTATAAACAGAGAAGGGTGGGAAGAAACTGAAGAGCGAAATGAGGCAGAGCATTGCAGACAGAGGTGTGGGCAGCAGCAGCCATCGGCTTTCGAACTCGTTGACCTGCTGATCTTTTCTTTCATTTGAAATAATGTTTGAAGTCACATTACAGCACAAATAGGAAAAAATAAGGGATTTGGGACCAGGTCTAAACATCACCACACAGAAGTGGTAAACTAAAATCATTAGTGGTAAACTAAATTACGTGTCTTTGTTGGTGAGCTCATGCAGCATCTGCTTCTATTCTTTCTTACTAGAACTATGTGAGTATGCTGAAGTATCTTCAAATAGCTAATGTGAAGTGGTAGACATTTAAGTTTTCCAGATGCTGAGGCATCTGTATTCTATAAATCACCGAATGAACAAAACGAACAAAAGAATCTTGAAAGAAAGATTTTGCTTAGGGTATGTTACAGAAGTTTGTAGGTTGAATGATTTAATTTTAATTATTAATTAATTATTAATATTCTAATAACTTTCCCACTGAATTTTTGATGCATTCTTTTTTCAACTTGTGCAGGGTGATTATTGTAGCACTTAACAAAATTATCTTTAGCACCCTGCTTGAAAGTCTTTTGTAGGAGTAATGTTAAATCTCTAGTAAGGTAGACCAAACAACACCTTTATTCCTACATCATTGCACATGAGCATGAAGTTAAAAAAAACCAAAAAACAAAAAACATTAGAACTGTCTGCCTCTTAAAGCAGCAGGTTGTAAGATTGTTTTAACTGTGTAATATCTTTCTTAATAACATACCAAATCCTTCTGGAGCTCTTTATCTGGTGCTCATGCCACAAAGAAGGATCTTTCCCTACAGAGTATGTTTTTTTTTTTTCCTGGATGCCTTCTTTATGTGTCAAGTCATAAGAACTTCTGTACAGGATTGTCTTCTAAATAGTTCTTTTTGGCCTGTACTTCAAATGCAGTTTTGGATCACTAATGGAAACTTAATTCCTCCATGTTTTTTTTTTTTTCCTTTTCAAAATCAACAAAAGATAATTCTGAAGCTGTACCAAGTGCTTCCTCATAAAGTACTTGGTAATGGAAAATACTTTTGGTTTGGGTATTTGGGGAGCTTCTCTCCAAATTTAAATTTACCAATATATACCGGAACATTAATATGTTGCAGTGATCCTAACTTCTTCCTAAGAAGATCATTGTACATAAAGGAGCCAAGTGATCCACATGACAATTAACCTGAGCAGGCGTGGGGCTGTGCTGTGCTTATCTCTTGGCTACAGGGTTACCTTCTCCAGCTGATTGTAACAGAGAAGCCCGTAGGCAGCTCTCACTTGGTGCCAGTGATCATGCCACCAGTGTGTCCCTGTTTGTAACTAAAACTGCAGCACCAAGTTCTCATGTTAATGTCATTTTCATCTGATAGTGGAAATGAGTAGCAGAAGTCTTTTGTTTTAACAAAATCCTATAAGAGGTAACCCTCCCACAGACTGCATCTCTACAGTGTGCTGCATCTTGAGTGGAGGTCAGTTCCAATGCTGCACAACCTGGGGTTCCAGGTGTCTGAAGAGATGTAAGGTTATTTGTAATAAACTCTTTTTCCCTATAGCGTTACCTCCAATAACTGGCAGTGATACTTTATGAAGTCCAAGTGTCTTAGTGGGATTGTAATGAACCAGCACCTCCTGGTGCAAAGCATATGCGTGTCAAACGTAAAAATTTCACTCTTCTATGTCATATAAAGTCACAATTATATAAAATTATCTTGTGTATTAGCTAGCTTATTGTTCATACTGTATATATACACAGCAAGTATTTAAACATACTCCTTTCCTAGGATTAATTTTTATTTGAGGTTATAATTTCATATATTAACTTTGCTTGAATATAGGATTCCATCTGAATGCACCTCCTATTTAATGATTTGCCCCATGTTTTTTTAATTCTATTTGGTTTTTGAATAATTTTTCTCTTAGTTAGTCTGAAACATAATATTTGCAGCACTGTAGAACAATTTTATAAGCTTATAGCTAATCCGTTTGGTATAAATGAGGAGTTCCACAACCAAATTTATACCTGTATCTGTAATAGCTATTTATTTTCAAATATGATTTAACTGTACTTCTTGGGGGACCAATTGAAGTTACTTGAGCTGATGTTGATAAATTATGATCTGACATTAGCAACAACATTTAGCTACTTTTTCCCTGTCACTAATTACAATTTTGCAATCACATTTAATATCAAACAAAAGTAGGTGGGTAAAGGCAACTGAGGAAGTAGAAAGTCAAGCAAAATAAGTGCTGGTAAAAGAATCATTTTGAGGATTCATAGTGTCTTCAGCACTACATGGAATAATTAGCACTGTTTCAGTTTAAGATCAGGATTTTTTTTTTCCAACTTGAATTTTTTTTGGATTTGTGGCCTGGCTTTGGACAATAACTTGCTTGATTACATCAGCCTGGCTGATGTCTGGAGGCACTTAGTAGTGAATGTTACCTTAAGAAATGTAACAATTTTTAATATAAACCCTACTTTCTTTCTTAATTAGTGTAGTTTTGATAGTTTTTATTCATAGGATATGTAACACACCCGAAAATACTGTCTCAGGTTTAAAACCCTCAGTAATATTTATAGTATAGCCTCATCTAATTTGTGAGAGCAAAAGATTCAACATTCTTGACCACATAATGAGACCATTTTATTCCAAATACATAGAAAATCTATCCTTTTCCCTTTCTTGAACTTCCATTTAGTTTATAGTATTCTTTCTGTAAAGTTAGAGACCTTTAAAATATACATGATTTGTGCTCCTCCTTTCATGTGTTTGGTCTTGTAGAATGAAGCTCTTAATAGGGACAGACTTGAAATAAGGGTCTGAAATGTGTAGCATGGTGAAACATTTTATGCTTGTGTTCTTTTAAATTATTTCTGTGTCAAGTACTGGTGCCTTCAAATTCTTCTTTTGCTAATGAAGATAGTGGACTGTGCTGAACATTGTTATATTACTACCATAACAGTTCAGTGCTACTTTTTTATCTTTTAAGGGTAGCATTTTTTGAAGAAAATAACATTTCTTTATATTATAATGTTGATGTTTATGTGTTTATAATGTGTAGGAGATTTTTGATCATGTCGGATTCTGTAGCATCCTTAGGAAGCTTCAAACTTAGTAAACAATACCCTCTCTGGATGTATAGTGAAATAAAATCCACCTAATTTGTCCTATATGAGAAAGCATGGTCCCAGTTTATCTAAAAACCTTGGCACTTGCTGAAGTCCAAAATGTTCCCTAAATTTGGGAGCTTGGACCCGAGGCAGTAACAAGATGAAATTAGGCAATAGATACTTTTGCAAGAGAAGTTGGAAGAAACTGCAAATAACAGTACAGAGAAGGCATGACTCAGTACTTGAATATATTTCACAAGCTGCCTCTCCTTAAAAAAGGATCAGCTTCTATACGTCCATGCTTCACGAAGTGCACATTATCTGTACTTGTAATTTGGTATAGACATTGATTTAAAATGTTTAGTCATTGGTATGTCAGTAACTTTTTTTAGAGAATATCTCAGGTTGAGAGTTTTCAAATGATTGTGTTCTTCCTATGGTTTATTACGATACTTAAGAGCAAAAGTCTGTTGTTTAAATGCTGTATTAAACATTTAAGATATGGAATGCTTTGAATAAGAAACACTAATAAATAAACTATATTTACTTAATTAATAATCAGTTTTATTTTAAATAAAAACATTAGAAATGTAAAAAAATAACCTTGTGAGTCATAGGCTTTTACAACACAATCGTAGAAGTAGTGTTCTATGCTGCAGGAACCGAGCTGTTAGCTTTCATTTATTTTGCATTTGTGCCAACTAATTTAATATGACCTTAAAGAAAATTATTAACCTTTTCCTTCTTATGTGCTTAAACATTGCAACTTTAAAGGATTCATGCGTATGTTTGTGAGTTTCTGTAGCCCTATGAATGTTATGCCTATAAAAATAAAGGCAATTTACATGTTAGGTTCCAGATCTGTGACGTTAAGTTTAGCTTACCTGCTTTCCCTTCCTTTGTGATGAATGCTCTTACATGCTCTATCAGTGTATGAATAATAGTTACAATATTCTAGGTGAGATTTTCCATGTTTTCAGCGATGGCCTTGGAAGAGAATTGTGCCTGGGAAATTCTACATGTGAACAGATGTTTCCTTTTACTGTTCTTTCCTCTACTCAGTCATTTCACATAGTTATCATATCTGTTTAGAATAAAATTAAGCATCTCAGGGGAAAAGAGTCTGATTCATCTTGCTCTGTTTTTAAATCAGGTGAAGTACCTCCGATGAGATGGATAGTAAATTTTCACCAGGATCTTCTAGACAGTCTGGTATTGGCAGCAGTGCTGGCAGCTTATTGCCCATATTTGGTAAGGACTTTTCTTGATATTGTGCAATTTTTATACAGTTTCTTAATTAAGGCCTTATTTTCTTTTAGAACTGTTGGGTTATGTGGTTTTTAAAAAGAAAGAAAAACGTTTAGTAGGTCTAGAGTGATTATTTCAGTATTAATTTTTATTTTCTCTGGGTATATTCTTAATAGGGAGTTTTAGTTCAAAATTTAGATCTTATGGATTGCTGAAAGCCTGAAAATACAAACATAGTAATTTTGCTTAATGGAAGAACAAAACTTTGATATTTCTGTCTCCTCTAGATTGCTACTCACTTTGTAAGGATGTATACTAAACCAAGAACACCTGAACAGTTTCTGCACAACTCTTTGATACTTGTGAATGCTATGCATGCTGTCAGTCTGGCTATAGATGTAGAGGTAAGAGATTTTATACTAGCAGTTCTTATATACCTTTTTTTTTTCTATTATGATATTAATATTGTACACCAAATTAAGCTAAGATTTTAGCGAAGCAGTTTTGCTTCACGGTGTGCTACTGTTTGATGGTAACTAAAATACTGCTTCATAAAAATACACTTAGTTACAAATAATTTCCATGCTTCCTTACTTTGTAGAATCACATATATACAACTAGCTGAATATAGGATTAATATGGTTCAGATTCTAGCATGGTAAATCACACAATGAAAGCCTGAGTGGAATTTATTATTAATATTCTAAGGTCATTTAGAAAAAAGTGTGTTCAAGAATAATCTTAAACATAAAAAGGAGTGGTAAAAAAATATATGAATGTGTGATGACACTTAGGTGCATCTATCTAATCACAAAGGCCCATGAGGCTTCTGTCCCAGATTTGATGCACACAGAAATCAGTAGCTTTGGATTTCTGCCGAGAGTAACACTGTAAGCTGTCAGCTTCTGATGTCCTTTTATGGGCCGAATATGACGTTGCTGATGTTAGTTTCTTCTTCAACCTAGGATCCACTTAGGATCATTTTTATATATTTAGTAACATGCTTTACATCTGTTATTTTTCATTTGCCTACAGCTCTAAATTTTTTATGTATAGTGCCCTTTACATATGGTAGTTATAATTTCTGTATTCTTTTTGTTGCCCCTGAAACCAGTTTTCTCCTGCTCCCAGTTTGCATTTCTTTAACTGACCATTTGTGAGTCATTTATAGCTGTGGGTTCTGGTAGGACCATACAAAGATAAAACAAATTAGTCACAGAGCCCTGATCAATTAAAAAAGTTGCTGTCACAGCTAAACCAAGTAAAGCAAAACTCTACAAGTGGGTCAACAAGCTTTCCGACAGAGACTTATCAAGCCCGAGTGCTGAGGCCCTGCAAATTCAGTAGAAAGCTTATGGACTGCTAATAGCAATAGCAGTAGGCTGTATCACAGGGTTACATGCTCACACGGGCTCATGCTCTTCTCTTCCATGTGCTAGTTGTGTGTGTTAGTTACCGAACTATTACCTATTTAAAATAGCAGATTCCCTCTTATTTTCCTTTTTTTCTTTTGCTCCCTGAGTCATTAAAAATCCTGTCCTTACCAAAACTAACAAAAACTGTTTAAAGTCACATATTTCTCTTAAGAATTTGAAGAGTGATGTAGCTTCCATAATGAGCGAAGTGAATGTCAGGGACTGTGATGGGCTGGGGTGGGTTTGGAGCATATTGGGCTGCCTAGAAGAAGATACAGTAGAATAGGCATCATATTTGTCAGTGTATTAGGAAACTTTCCAAATGAATTAATGGTATTAGGAATCAGAGACAGAGGTCTGGTGTGAATAAGGTGGTATGAAAGGAAGCTCAGCTAAAACTTCTTTATTCCCTTTCCTTTTGATTGTGTTATGATTACAGGGAAAAATTAACCATACTGTCTCCAGTGGTATCAGCTACTGTCTTCCTCCCACATCCTGATACAAATATGCTGTTATAAATGCCTTTGCCATGACAGGCTAAACCAAGAAAATGTACCATTTTGTATACTTGTAACTGATTGGAAGTGTAAAAAGATCATCTAGGTATAATCCTCAAAATTAAGGCATATTTTGCCTCAGATTTTGATAGGAAAAACAGGCAGTTCAGCACATGAAGGTAGGGTCTGGATGTGGATATGCAAAAGGAATTAACCGCATTAAAGGTGGAAGTAGAACTCTAGGACATTCTTACTGCGCTTTGTGTCTTTTAGGACTACAGTGTCTACAATACTACGGTATTATTAATTCAGCTTTTGGTTTTTTAGGTATTGGTGTTTTTATAGATGGGAAAAATCTGTCTCTGTACAGACTAGGAATTTTAAAGAAAGCTATATGGTCAGTCAACACCAGGAAAAGGAACAGGTCTTGGATCTTTGAGGGCTGTATTTTAGTTCAAGCTAAGGCATGTTCTATAAACCAAATATTGTGGAAAGTAAAAAAAAAAAGAAAAAAAAAAAAAGGTGGTAAAGGTTACTTTTTACATAGATTTATTGGAATTCATTTATGCTTTTCTAAGACTACTGTAGAAATTTCTTAAGCTTCTTGTTCTTCAGCAACAAAAGCAGCAATATACATGAATCCTGTTGCTGAAATGTCCTAATTTGGGATTTTTCTGATAGTCTTGTCCCTTAAATTTAGCAGGCTAATATGTTCCAACAGTATGGGAAAAGTTCTTGACTATCAGGGAATCACTACTTCTGAACTTTCAGGACAGCTTTGCATTAATTTGTGCAAGGATGGTGGTGACAGCACAAGCTGAAACTCGTATTAGGTTTGCAGTAGATGGCACTTTCAATCACGTCAAAAATCTAAGGTTCTGTAATAGCAAAGAAGTTTAACTGCCTGGAAGACTTCAGCTGCAAGTTTAAATGATACCTCTAATGGAGTTCAAGGCTTTTAAATCCTCTAAAGGATTAAGATATAGGCTTAAGATTGAGCACTTTGGACAAGAAATTATTTGTTTTCACTTTCTCATAATGACTGACAGTTCAGCCCTGTAGTATTAGTTCTATCTTTCTATGTATTTTTACTTTGTGTTCGATATTTTCAAGTTTTAAAATGCTTTGATTTGAAGAAGATCTAATTGAAAGCCCAAAATCAAATCTTGCAAGATAGGATGGTGGATAACAGTGATATGGAGGGAATGTATGTGACAAGGATAAATTAGGAGAGAAGATGCAGTAATTGGGGATATCCAGTAGAGGAATTCAATTTTCTAGCGACCGATTTAAAGTTGGGGCCAACAATGCTGACATTTGTAATTAGCACCAAGTAAAATGGAGGATATTTTCAAATGAGCTATAAAAGATGACATGAGTAAAGCTGGAGAGTGTTAAGAAACTGAAAATAGATGTGGCTGTTCTGTTGAGATGAAGGCAGGAATTCACCATCGTTGTGGAGTAGAAACTAGTGAAACTGGGCAGTAACATGGCCATATGGCTAAGAAAGGGGGTAGATGGTAACCCCAAGACCTGAGTCTGAAATGAAGGAAAGAAGATGCTGTCAGCAGCCAATGGAGAAGAGGAAAGAAATACAGGAACATAGAATTTATTTTTATTTCCATTGTATGTAAGAATCTTTTGATCTTTTTTCCAGACTTGCTGACTGTTCTATTCTGACATTGATTTCCAGCTTATGGAAAATTTATCTGCTGGAGTTGTGTAAGCAAAGCCTATACAAACTTAGGAACCTCCTTTTGTTCACAAACAACATTGTTTCCCATATGTTTATCTTTTAAGGGCAGTGTGTAACCCTCACAAATCTGGAAATCACTAATAAAGGTTAACATATTATTTTCTGTTTCTGAAATCTAATATAAGATTTTTATTACCTTCTGTTTGTGTAATACTTCCACCATAATTTTCATTAGGCATTTGCCATTGTTGGTTCAAATTGGTTACCTAGGTAATATTTCATGGCCACTGATTCCAGGTATTTTCTATTTTTCAGTTATTTGTGTCTTTCTAGAAGCTGTTCTTTGTTGCAGAATGTCTTTTCATCATTGCTTTGCAGGCTTTGTAGTGAGGAAAACCTTATGTATGATTTTTGCATCTGTTAGATAGATTGCTGTGTTACATTATTCAACTAATAATTACAGGTTCAGAAAAACTGAGAGTGTTATTGCCAGAAGTGGTTCAGTGGTCTACTGCTTCCTGATATCTTTTAATAAAGTTTTTCTCTCCTGTTTTCTGTCTGTCAGAGCTTTGGCTTATAGTTACCTTTTTGGATTTAAAATACCCTGTTTTCTTTTTTTTTTTTCCTTTTCTAGATATAGATTAGTATTTGTTGGTAATATTTTCTTTTCTAAGTATCAGTCCACTACAGTGCTCTGCTAATAAAACAGAGCTGCCAGCATTTTCTAAATATCATGGAATGACTTAGAAGCAGTTAATGCCATTTAATTTTTGCATTAGGTTATAAACCTATTTTCATAAAATCAATAGGCATCATTTGTAAGTGGTTACAAACTGTTTTCTGAGGCAGTCATACCAGCAATACTAAAGACCAGCCTTTAGTACTACACAGGTGATTGAAAATGTAGAGAGTTGGTCATAGTGCTAACAGTAAAGAGCTGATGGTGTTGTAACATTTAAAGAACTTTGTTTTTGCAATTAAACCAATCTACTAGCCCTTGAATTTCTTGTCCATTTTTGATATAGTCCTGACTTGGAATATTTAGAATTTGAAGTATAATAACTTATCTGATTTGTCAGCATCAGTAGGCATTTATTTTGATTAGGGCTGAGCTGTAGTCAGTAATAAGCCTGTGAAGCTTTTTAAGAAATGAAGAAAAAATAGTAAGCTCTTTATTTACTTCTTGATTTACGTCTCTTGAATCTTTGAAAATAAAATTGTACTTTTTGTAGGATTAGAATGCTGTAGGCTTGTGAAAGTGAGCATTACTTCAAATGCTTGGTGTTATTGCATTTATTTATAGAGCATGTTCATTAAGAAAACTTAGCTTGTAGCTCCATCTTTTCTTCCAGCTTCTTTCTTGGTTGTCCTGAGCATAAATTCAAAAGGAGGGTGATTTCTTAGGCTGCTTTTACAGTTTTTACACAGAATCAAAGGGAGACTGTGCATAGGCTTGGAAGAAAAGGAAATGAAGATTTCAAAGTAGACAGAAATCGTAAGTGGTTCAGGAAATCTTGTGCTTAAGCCTGGGAAATAGTCATGTGTATGTGTACTTACCATATAATCGTTTTCATTTAGGCATCAGCTTGTGGTGGTGACCTTTTGGCCCATGGTCTAAGCCAACAGGCTGTTCTTATGTTCTTGTGTCCACTCTCTTCATAAATACGTGGGAAGCAGAGTAGCTGCAGTCATCCAAACATTTCTGATAACAAGAGTGAAATTTTTACTTTGATTACAAGGTTCCTACTGGGAATCCACAAGCAACTAGTTCTTCCCATGGAGTTGGTATATTGAGTTGACTATCTTAGGCTTATTATTTCCCACAGATCTTCCTCCTCTCTCCCTTCCCCCTCTCTCCCTTCCTCCTCTCTCCCTTGCTCCTCTCTCCCTTCCTCCTCTCTCCCTTGCTCCTCTCTCCCTTCCTCCTCTCTCCCTTGCTCCTCTCTCCCTTCCTCCTCTCTCCCTTGCTCCTCTCTCCCTTCCTCCTCTCTCCCTTCTTTCTCTCTCCCCTCTCCTTTTCCTCTCCCTTCTCCTTTTCTCTTTGTCCTTCTTCCTAGAATTTTCTGTTCTCAGAAATTACAAAAAAAAAGTTTTTAAGTAATTATCCAAACCCTTTTTTTATACCCTCAGAGAAATATGAATAGGAGAGAGAGCAAAACATAACTTTAAATCCCATATCTGTAGTTGACATGATTTAGAATGTATGAGAACACTCTTAAGTCACGTTTTTTTTCAGATGTTTTGATAATCTGAATTTTTACTCTTCATTTTATCTTAATATGGCAGAGAAAAATATAATCTGTACAATAATTTTATTAGATTTTTAAAATTGCTACATTTTCTTGTTATAATCTAGGTGTATAACATTTTCTCCATCCAATAAATTACAGAATTGGCTCATCTAGAGGCAGAAATGTACTCAGGTGAAATATTAACTACTGTAAATAATATTTCTACATAGACTCACATCAGAGAGCAGGTCACAGACTAAATAGCTGCTCTGTTTCCTTTATCCCGCTGCTTTAGAAATAGTATCCATTCCCTTGATCAATCTGCTGGAGAGTACTGAGGTTCTAGAATAGATGGTTCATTATGAAAATTGCCTCATAAGAGTCAATTAAAAAGGGATTTAAAGATTTTTTTTTTTTCCTCTAATGCTCAGTTTAGGCAATAAAAATCTAATCATGTTGAGGACAAGAATGTAGTTGGTCATAAAAATAAAATAATGTGAAGACTGAAAGTGTGGTCCTGTGAAAAACTGGTGTAATGTAGTTTATAGAAGAAATATTAATGTATAGGAATATTTGTCATTCTGATAGATCTCTGGGAATTTTAGTAGTATTGACAATAAATATTAAAATGAAACTTGACTGACAAAGTACCAAAAGAAAATTAAATCGATACAGCTTTATCCTCATAGTTTACTATTAAGAGGTTTTGGTCCTAAAAAGGTTCGAAGGTAATAAAATTTACCCAAGTTATCTAGCATTTTTTTTTTTTATAAAAAGAGCAAAGTTTAAAAAATGTTTCACAAAAGTGTTTGCACCAAAAACCTCAGCTTATTATTCAATATAATTCAATTAATATTGCATTTTATTAGATGGACTGTGTTTACTTTTAATTTTTTTATTAATCTGACCTCCTCAAAAGTGTCAAATTACCATTTATATTGCTTTCTTAACTTGCACAGAAAAGATAACCAAGACTTCTGCTGGAGTATCACATGCTCTCTCCATACCACCGCAGCTGGAGTCATGTGGCAAATTTCAGTTGGAATTGCTCTGTTCTCATGAGGGATCCCACACACATTCTTCTACTGCAAGTCTTTGCTTCATATCTAGCAAGTTGCAGGCTTGCTGATTTTCCAAGTTACATTACAAGACTGTCCTTATAAAGCTTTGCCTGAGGGACGTGTGTATATGCAGAGAAGCAGGGAAATTTTAAATTGGATTTACAGATAGATTGCTATCTTGAATCAGCAAATATGTTTGTGCTTACAATACATGAGAGATTTTTGTTCCTATGGAAGCAATACTTAGGCAGCAGTCATTGATATAACTATTGCTCATCTGGATGGATCTGTGTGCTGTTACCAACTCAGCTGTGATTTCCTGACACACAACCTGGGCTGACATTGTGAGTGGAAGATTTTATTACTTGCAGTAGTTTTTGAAGGATAGATGATGGTGAACATTGAGAGCTGCCTGTTAATTCCATGCAACTCTTGATTTTCCTTTTTGCCTGCAAGGTGCAGACATTTTTTTCTAGATCTTTTGCCGCTGATACACTGCCATGTACACACTTATGAAATAGATTAAGGTCCTATATAGTATACTTGTTTCTAAATAAAATTGGTGTTGTAAATAAAACTAGGGCGAATGAAACTGATGTTCTGAATAAAACTGGTTGTGTATTGCTCTTAATTCATCTTCCAGATAAACAAAAAGGGCATGCCTTTTAACATACTTTTTTGGTTTTTTGTTTGTTAGGACAGTGCAAAAATAATGTAGTCTTCAATATCCTAAGTACACCTGTGCTACAAAAGAATGTTATAACATTTGAGATGTGTTTGTTCATGTCCTTAGAAATGGTTGCAAATCTTTCAATAGTTGCTGACTAGACAAAGCTCTTTTTCATTTTTGCTAATGTGTTTGAATATGAAGTAACTCCTAGAGGTTGTCAAGTTACTAGTAAGTTCAAAAAACAAGTGGTACAGCTGTTTCATAACATTAAGTCTTGGGATTTCAAAGTGTCTTCTACCTGTTTCCTTGCTCCCTCGCATGAGCCTGCAGATCTAAGAGACGTTGAATTTATGTATATACAATGCTTGTAAGTAATGTGCAGGTCAATGTTAAAATAGATAAAAATGTGCTCTGTCTTTTCATTAAGTGGTTTACAGCTGCAAATTCGTGATATGATGAAAACATGTGAAGAAGGAAGCTTGATTCTAAAATGATGGCATGAGGTTATCTATAGTTGTGTGCAAACCGTCCAAGGGACTTAGAGAGGGTGACAATGACAATCAGCAACAACACAATAGATTAGGGGTTTTTTGCTTTACTGTTGGGCAAAGTTTTTCCTGTAAGGTGAGCAGATCTAGAATGACAATAATTTTATAGGCATTAGGCAAAGGACAGTCTTTTTCAAAATATTGCTATACTGTATAACTCAGTTAAGGGATCAAAATAAATTGTCTCGATTTAAATGTCTTGAATCAAAAAAGCACCTTTTAATGGGATGTTAATGCAGTGATTTGTTGCTTAAATCTTGTCCTAAGTGCATGCATTTTTCAATATGACTTTATATTTAATTCAGGAGACATATTAACTGCAGTTGTAAAAGTTTATTTAGTATATTATAGACAACTTTATTGTAACAACGTTATAATATAAGTTATTAAGCATGACGTTTTAAAATACTTAATTTAATTAATTTGTTTCAGGAAGTACAGAATCTTATTTGTTTAAATCTGTAGCTCGATCTTTCCTGCCTGTATTTGTGGGAAGCTGCTTATGTAATTAAGTCTCATTACTATTTGATTAGCCCTCTGAAAAGTTCGTGTATTTGATGGAGGAGTTTCTACCTCTCTCTTTTCCGTGACTTACCAGAATCACTGAGGACTAAAGCTTTGACGTATTTTGCAGTTGCCATTCAAATTCATATCTGTAAATCAAATATGTAAGATGCAGTAATACTTGCTACCTTCTGTAAAGCAAATTGGCACCTGCAATAAAAATGACTGTATAGTTATTAGCTGGATGGTGAAAATGTCTTCATAAACAGTTGTAAAACTGTATCTAGGGGTATTTGGGATGGTATTTTACATAGTAAATGGAAATACTTTAAAATACTTTTTTTTTAAAAAAAGATGATAGACATAGGTTTTTTCCAGTCAGTGAATTTTACTTGCTTTTTCTATTTTGCTTCATTTTAATAAAATTAACATCTGTTTTTGCTGAACTGTGGGAGAAAAAAAGGTGGTTTTAATTTTTAGCCTAGATTTATTACCAGAGCATGTCAGCAGTCTTCCAGAATAAATTATTTTTTTCAATGACAAGATTCATATTAATTTTAGCTATGGGCCTAATTTAGTTATTAAACGTTACGTTGAAAATATTTGCATAGTAAGAATTACCTTAAACTTTTTGTTCTTCATATCTCTAAACTACACAGGCAAAACTTTAACAGTATCTGGTTATCTTTTTGGTTTGTTTTCCATATTAGGCCGCTGACATCTGTGATCCAAACCCAGTCATGATGCTTATTTTGTGCGTCTACCTGTTTGAAAGCCTCCCTCACTACTTACCCAAGAAAACGATAGAATTTACAGGGGCTCTCCATGCAACTGTTGTTAAACAGGTACTGATACCATTGAATTTAGTTTTGTAGCAGTACAAGGTTAAGACACTGTATGTATTTATGTGTTTGTATTAGGTCTGTCCTACAACAAAGAATGAATGGGCTTTGTGTCATTTGGCTACTAATTATAGAAGATGGAAGCATGCCTCTTCTTTTTTTCTTCAGGCTTGGGATCCTAACTTCTGCTGCTGTTTTTGCCCTGTGCTTGTAAGCATAGGAATAATCTACAAATTTTACAAATCTGAGATTAAGGAAAGAGAGGAATAAGAGATTAACAGGCATAGGAGTGCAGCGTACACTGTAAAAGGAATAGTCAGAAAAACTGAGGCTGGATAGTCTGTGGAAAGTTTATATTCTTTAGGAAGAAAAATGATCTACCTAGTTATATGAAGTATTTTCTTATTTTGTGATATCTTTAGTTTGTATTTTGGAACTTAGCTGCAGAGCACACCTTTTATACTCTAAAAATTGAATAAAAGTCAGCTTATTTTTATTGTATTCCTTATAGGTGCGTCTGAAAAACCCAAGCAATAAAACTTTGATGTACAATGCTATTCTTGTAGGAAGAGATGCTGATGATTTCTCGTTACCTAAAGGAAACACTTTCACCATTGCCCCTAGGTAAGTAATGATTTTTTCAGCGTTATTGATAAGTCTATCAGTATGGAGATGTAAACCTACTAGTTTAATAGTGATGAAACACTAGAAATGTGTTCCACCACAAACAGGGCGAAATTAGCCAGTACATATGTCAGGCTCTTTCTCCTTAATCTAGAAGAAATCTGAAGTAATTTAACTTGCAATCTATCTTAATAAAACCTTACGAGCAGAATATAAGGCTTCACATAATTAAAGGAGTCGTCTGTGTCCAATAAATATTTTTGTCCTGATGTATTGTTTTTCAGTTTGGATCTGCTGTTCTTTTTTTTTTTTTCCCCCAACTAAAACTGACATTTCTCCTCTGAGCTTGATTCACATTTTTTACATCAATGCATTGTGGAAGCATGAGCATGTAAAAATTATTTTTCTCAGATTTCAAATTCTGTTTCTTATTCTTAAAGTGTAGCTGGGAATTTAAGAGACCATGACATAGGTTTGATAGTAGTGTTAGACTACTTCTTTTTGTCCCCATCTGCCGTCACCAACCAAGATGGAAGCTGTTGGAGCTCCAATGTGGTTATTTCTCTAACTTACATTTCTGAAATCCATCTAAGATTTTTGGAGAGACTTGATTTGGGGGAAACATGAGGTTGTTAACATTTTTGGTAGTACCAATGCTCATGGTATGTTGCTATCTGTGTCTTTTTGTTCACTGAGTACGTTTTGTTCTTTCTGTGGTATGTAGCTAGATACAGGAATTTCACTAATATCTGACTAACTAGAGAAGACAAGAGGGATGTAGCAGTGACTGGCTGTCAGTTAAGAGTTTTTAAGTTTAGACTGCAAGTGCATTTAAGATATTCCTTTGCAGATAAAATGGATTAGAGATTGTGAAAAGGAAAACAAAGGTCAACATTTGTATGAAAATAACCTGTGAAGAAGAAAAATTTCAAATTTATACTGTCAAATTCAAGAAGACTCAAATACAGTGCTCTTTAAGGATGATCAGTATTTCAGTATTAAATGACATGCCTATTGTAAATATATGCAAGAGGGACAACAAGTAATGCTATGTTTTCAGCAAGCTGTGAGGCTGATTTGATACCATTTTCATTGCAATAACTTCAAATAAGAATTAACATAAAAATGTAATCCTTGAAAATATCATGTGTTTCTCTGAAAGGTCAATGTCATAGCTGTTTTTCACTTCATTTTTGAAAAAAACTTCAAAAAACAGGACACAAGTAAATGCGTACAACCCTGTCATTGAGCTGCTTGGCACTATATGCAGCAACAGACATTTAAAAAAACACATAGAAACAAAAGCTTGTGGAAATGCCAATCATCCACTGGTGACCTCTGCAGAGTTTATCATAATTTAGCCTTACTTATAATCTTGGTCACTAACTGAAAAATAGCTTCTTTGTAATTAATAGCTTTCTTAACATTCTGATAGAAGTGTTTGAGAACTCCAAGCATCAGGGGGATGGGTGGGCATCTCATAAGTTTTTTATATTAGATCATAATACCATAGGTGGGTTTGGAAGCAGGTGAAATTGGAAGCAGATGAATCAATTTGTTAAAAATCACTAAATATTTGGAAAGCCTACTTGCTATATGAGAAAATAGGAGTTCTAGTTTAAAAACAGGAGTTATACTTTAAAAAACATTCTGAGTATCTCTACTGGTTGAGACAACTGAAGGTCAGATATCTCTGACCCTCTTGTCTTCTCTGCCTTTTTGTTCTCCTGAATTGAAACTGTTCCTTATGAATGTATGAATATTATGTATAAACAGGAATGTACCTTCACTGCTAGTTCATCTTTCACTGCAAGCTAGCTTGATACTAGCCAACTTTTTTTTCCCCTGAAACAACAAGTACTTTAGAGAAACTAATAAAAAATAAGCAGTTAAAACTAGCAGCTATTGCTTTGTGAAGACCTGCTGCAGGGCTCCAGACAAGTTGTAAAGCTTGCTTTGCCAAAGTTTCAGGGTAAAATGTCAAGGGAAATATTAGCAGATCAGAGAACATTCACTCATAAGAGTTCAGGCACTTAGAGCTGAAAAGGTGAACCGCAGCTTTGATAGGGAGGCTAAAGATACTGAAACTTGTCAGTCTTCTGATTGGAGAGCTGTGAGACTTTAACATGTGTCATGCATAGAGAGTTGTCTCTAACTTTCCACCAAATACATATATTCCTATGTTTAGAAGTAACTACAATTGGATTTAAGATGAGTGTGGGTCATTATAATCACTAACGAGGAATAGGTTTGACTGACTAATCCTGTCGGACCTGCTGGGTGAGCACACTTGGCATAGAGAATTCTGTAGGTGAAGGCCCAGTCCGAAAGAGCTGTTGTGGAGGAATTTTTGAGGAATAAAGGGTGTGATCTGATCACGGTGAGCAACCCAGGATTTGAAGCAGGCAAAGAAGCCTGTGAGTGGTGTCCTTGAAGTTTCCTTGAACATCAGAAAGGAGGAAGAAAGAGAGCTCTGTAATCACGAAAGAATTCGGGAGCTTAACTACAACAGAGGATGAGAGAATACTTGTTAGAGCACATGAACAAAGGACTTTACCCAATAAGTGAGGGGGGGGCGTTGTGTGTAATCAGTAAAAGCTGACCAATTACAATATTGTTGCTATGCATGTCTCTGCTGTAAACCTATATATACTCTGCTAGAATAGTGAATAAAGGAGAATGACCGTACTCATATTGAGATCTCATCGTTACTCCGGGCCGGTTCCTCTTCAACAAGCTGTGTTTGCTTTCCAGGAGAGAATAACTGCAGGAAACTGATAAACTAAACAGATCAGGGAAAAAAAAAATCAGCAGAAAGGCAAAAGATGATGAAGAGGAGTTACTCAAAAATATTAGGAAGCAGTGATGCAGTCTATGTTGTCATTCTGCTCTGGCTTTTGGGATGCGTCACAACATTCTGAGTGTAGTTGAGTGTCAGATCTTGCATATAATGTAATTAATCTTTGATCTGAGGTTCCCAGTCTACTGGGCACTGCAATCTGCCATATAGACTTGCAGTTCACAACAGTAAGAGCATAATGGTTTCTAAGCTGTCTTATGTGGTGTAGAGATACCCATAAGTTACTCAGTCTGGGTATCTTAACAAGAGAAATGATGAAGATTACTTGATCAATATAAGTTCCTTCCTGGGAAAGGGGCCTATTTAACTGCAAATGATATATAACAAAACTTTTTATAAGAGCAACAGCATGGAGCTAGAGTTGTATAAATTCAACCTGGAAGCAACAAAGTTGATTAGCTATTGAGGGGAAGAAACTCCATCTGAATGACAAATTCTTTAACTGTAGGGGTTTTGCAAATCAAAGAACATTGGAAATAGCACAGGAAGTGACCTCAGAAAGATATTTATTCCAGCCTTCTGCCTCAGATAATACGGGGTGCTTTTTCAGAAAAATGGTTCTGCCAATTGGTAGTTATCAGAAGCAACTGAAGGATGACTGGGTTGCAGATAATGGCCTGCAATGTATGACTACTTTGAACTGTTGTATCTAGTGATTTCTGTTGGCCCTAAACTCTGCAACTTTGATCCCTCCAAAGAACTTATCTTTCTTTTCCAGAACTGAAGTACAGCAAATAAAAGAGAGAGAATTGTGTGCAGTTTTGAAAGATGGTACACACTGAGCTGATAAAGAAATTAAGAATCTTTGACGCCTGCCCCAACTAAAGTGGTTATGGACAGAGCTAGTTATAATAATATAAGAATGAACAAGATTATATAACAACTCCATGAGCTGAATTTTCCCCCAGTTCACATTCACCACAACACAGATGAATTGAGAAAAAAGACTTTTGTGTTTTCCCTGAATGCTGGCTTTGCCACAGAAGGCTGCAGTTGACAACTCAAATCAGATTTCTCTGCTGTTGCATGAACCAGAGGGCAAAGATCAAACAGAATATTCCATATGCTCCATTTCTCTGTCATTCCTATTTGTGACAAGAGCACAGTAGAATCCTTAAAACTTGATCTGCAAAGTGACTTTGGGAGTGGATGTCTCAGGCAGTCCCAGGATACATTTTCTAGGATGTTTTGAATGGCAGGGTGACTTAGGAGCCTCAGACTTTGCGGAGATTAGCAGCTCTTCACTGTCAAAAATGGTAATGTCTGGGGACTCTGCAGCAGCAACATGAAAGCTATAAGAGCCAGGTTTTCAGAACTTCCAGGATTTCATCATCAATTCTCAGAACTGAGATCCTGAGATTTTTGGTGTTAGGAAGAACTTTGGGCAATATCATACTCATATACTAGGATAACTAGGTGTTAAGTCTAGAGATCATATTAGGTTAATTCTATCATTTACAGTCATCCTTTCTGCAGCTTGTTGAGCTTTGTTTTCAATTTTGCTATATCCTTTTTGAGGTAAAGAAATGTAAACTGTAATTAAGTTTTGAGCCCTTGGGATGGGATCTAGTGGCCTAATGGTGATCTATGTTGTTTGTTCCTTTCCCAATTATGCCTAACACTTAATTTGCTTTATTGTATGTTTCCCATCACTGTGCTGATATTTTAATGAGACTATCTATTGCAAATCCTGAGTTCTCAATAGTTGGCTATAATGGTTTGGAGATCACAATATTATGTAAACACAGAACTGCTTTCCCTGTATGTATCTCTTTACATCTAAGCACACTGAATTTTCTTGTCATTTTGTTGTCTCGTAAGGTCCTGCAATCTTTGCACTGTCAATCTTTGCCCTCACAACCTGGAGCAACTTAGAACATCAGTAAACTTCCTTACATTCCAGTTGTCACAGACCCTTGAGGACTTGATTAATGGCCTTCCTACATAGTAAGAAGTGTTAGTTCCTACATCATTTCTTTGCTTCTTTCCTTTCTTCTCTCTGTGCTTCCTTCATGTCTGATAGTTTCACTGTAAGTCTATAGAAAGGGACTTTGTTAGAAATAGAAGAATTAAATCATCCTCAACCATGTTCTTGTTGAAGTCCTTTAATGAATTCCCATAAGTTTACAAGGCAGGACTACATTTTAAAGATGTTGACTCTTTCCAGTTAGATCACATTTATGAAGATCTTGTTTATGGTAGGTATCATTTATAGATATTGTATTCTTTATAATTGTTTCTACTACAATGCAGGTATAGATTTGAGGTTTAAAGGTCTGTTATTCTTCTCATCCTCCCTATTTTTTTTAAGATATTGAAGTTCTATTTATCACCTTCCAGTTCTCCAATCCCAAGGTAGTTTTTAAGTACAAATGCGTGCTCTCGCTCTCTTTTTTTTCTCTTTTTCTCCCCCTTGGTTCATCATAAGAATTAGGTAAGAGACCTCCCAGTAAGTTTCCTTGAAAAAAGCTTTCATCCAGGGACAAATCCCATCACTACTCCCATCAACATAATTTTATAGAACTTCTGCCATCATTTTGATTCTTCAACTTATGTGAAGAGATGTTTGCATTGAGTTCACTTAGAAAAGTAGCTCTTATTATGAAATTTGTGAAGCAAATGTAAAAAAAATGAGTCATTTGAAGACATGGTATGCTGATTGCTATTACAATTCCTTTACTTAAGCACTTGTGTAAGTATATATACAGACAAAACATAATAGGCATATTGCACCTACCACTGTTAGTTGATTGCCTCTTGCTTTAGAATTCCCAGTTGGCAGAAAACCAAGAAATCACACATAATTTCCCTCTGCCCTCTATTTTAATTCTTTTTTTTTGGTCAGGCTGCACAGCTACTAATAATTGTTTAATGGGGAAAGCTAATTTGGGTTCGGGAGAGGCTTTCTTTTGACTTTAGCATCTGCTGTCTCTTCCAGAAGGACAACTAACAAACCTGCATTTTTGAAAATACAAAATTTTCCTATATTTTAAAGAATTCATTTGAAGTATTATTTACATAAAATCAGCTTGAGTAAATTAAGAAATTTCAAGATTTTACTATAGGTTATTTTCTTTCTGTCATCTCTTTCCTACAGTTTGTTTGGGGATAAATTTTAAAATGTCTTTGAAGGACATAGAATGGCATTGCAATGAAAGTATAAACCAGTCAGCTGGTTTGCAATGTATTTTGAGATAATCTACTTGCAACTCCAAAAACATAAGTATTTTTCTGTTTAGAGAAAGCTCTCTCTGCTCTTAAGTGTAGAAAGGCAGAATACATTTAGATTCTATCCTACACACTATAATTTTTCTGACCTTCATGCCATCTTAAGACATTAATCTCAAAATGAGAGCATGATTTTGAGAGCTTCAAAGTGTGAGCTTCATCAACTAAATTTTTCTTATTGATTTTGCTTAATTGCAAGACTAATGGAAATAAAGTCTAAACTTAACTCTTGGCTATTTTAAACTCTCATTCCGTGTGGTTTCCCCTTCTCCAGTTTCCTGTCAGAGACTTGAGCTGTTGCTTGTATGCAAGAACTTTGGTTTTTCCACCTCTTAATTACTCAGCTTTACTAATTATTCTGAAGGGTTTTTTTTTCTAATTTCTTTGTCAATCTTCAGTGAGGGTTTGATTAAGACCATCTAGATGTGCCTCACAACATGCATAACAGGATGTCTGTTTAACTCACAAAAAACTATTCAAATAGGGGAGAATAAAGTAAATCAGTTGTTAACTTAGGGTAATAATATAAGGAAGGAGAATTTCCTGTGCTAGTGTGTGTGGGAAGAAAAATTAAGCTACATGCTGAGTTCGTAAAAAGAAATAAATACTCAATATTGTTCTTTTTCTATTTATATACTTCTTTTATTAGAATGTTTTATGGTACTCTTAGGCAGAATATTGAACTCCAAAAAAGTAATTCAGAATAAATAAATTACTTTTCTAGACCTCTTGCCTTGCAAAGTGTCTAAAACCTGCTCCTGAAATGACATTTCTGAGTCAGAATTTTATGCCTAAATATTTGAACTATTATTATTGTTATTATTGTGCCTAGGAGACAAACAAGTATAAATGTGGAGTTCACTAGTCGTTTTCTGCGCCCTGCTGAAGCCGTGTTGCTGCTGATCTCAAAGAGTGTGGGTGGAATAGGTGGTGCCACACTGACCTTCTCTCTGAAATCTGAAGTCAAACATATTGAGCCTGCTGTAAGTTTATGTGTGTATGATTAGTATTGTCACAAAAATATTCATGTGTATGTTGTATCAAACGAAAGTGAACTGAGATAAGAATGAAAATGTGAGTTACTGTCAGCATTAGCCTTTGAACGATGAATTTTCAGATTTCCGATATTAGCCTATGTATTAATACATGCAGAAAAAAACATAGAGGAATATCGAAGATGCATAAGAACATAAAACACACTTAGATCCTGAAAAAACTTAAAACTTTTACACTGATTGCTCTGAAAATAAATCTGGAGCTCTTTCAGTATATGGATGCTTTTGGAAATTCCATTGTGGAGGTGTTGATATACTCCTTTGGCCTAATGATTTCGATTATCAGATATAGATGGACAGCAAATTTTGTTAGATATTGCTGGGTTTATTTGTACTGTTTATCGTAAGACATTCTTTAGATTTAAGATGTGTCCCAGAAATAGCCAGTGCAGAATTAAGCATGTGTTCCGTCATTTGTTATCAAACATTCATTGAGCAGATCTGGATAGATTCTCTTCTGAACTTAGATGGTGTTTATGAAACTACCTTTTTTTTTTTTTTTTCCCCACCATGAAGCTCTTAATACCATAGCAATAAATACTGATGAAGGTGAAAAGATAGTTTGATTCTTGGTCCTATGCTGTCATTTTGAGGAGCATCTAAAATACGGTGAAGTTTAATGCGTGTTTTAAAAGAAATATGCTTTAACTGTTCTTTGCTGGCAACAAAGACTAACATTTAAATTACATTAATTTTGTAGTCACCAGTGGTCAAATACATGGTTCTATTCTTCTTTCTAATATTTTCCTGTTTGTTTATGTACTATACATGAACATTGTTTTGCAACTTTTTCATATTGATGTAAATTTCTGCCTTTTTTTTTTTTTTTTAGGATATATTAAAATGCAAATCACCATGTTATGAACTGAAGAAAATTATCCTAAATATTACTAATCCCTTCAGAAATGAAGGCATATTCAGGTAGACAATGCTTTAAAGACAGCTCTATAGTGATCATGCTGTTTTATCAACTCCTCCATAATTTTCTTCTTGTCCTTAAAAATGTAAAACCTTGAGATTAAATTATAGGGATTTACATTACCAAAGCATTACAAGCACTATGAAGTGGAAGATATCATAATGAATAAAGAAGATAAATAAGCCTTAATTGAAATCCATCTCAGTGTAAGCAATAAAGCTAGAGTTTTAATCAAATGGAGTTCATGAACCTTGCTTGTATTTTTGTATTTGGCTGAGGTTCAGCAGAATTCCAAAAAGAAACAAACCATGTTAATTAATAGTTGGTTATTTTTTTCCAAAACAAAAAATCAAACCATGCTTTTGCCTTGGGGCTCATGCCACTATCAGTTAATCTAATTTTTCGTTTGTATTCATCATAGATATAACAACTGCAGAGTTAACTGTTGCTTTCCTTAATAAGAGAGTGCTCTGCCCCTTCAAAATCTATTTATGTGATCTGACTCCACATTTTGTCTTTAACCTACAGAGCTAAACATTGGTTCATGTCATTAATTTATTTAGCAGAACCATTTCTCCATAACGTTTTTATGTTGTTTTACTGATCTGTGTAATATACACGTTGCATAGGCTGCAAATTAAATTTCTCTTTCATCCACAGAATAGGTTTGGTATAGACACCTGTGACAGGATTATTTTAACTGCTCCAGCAGTGTGCTCTGGCATAAGCCTCCTATGTGGGAATCATATGAGTTTATTTAGCTTCTGTATTTTTTTAAAGTCCTTGAGATGGTCAGTGAGACTGCCTGTAATCAGTTCCGTGATGTGGATAACTCTCTTGGAAAGAATAGATTAAAGGTGATGAAGTGCTTTCACTCAAAAGCTACTTGACAATTTCTTGAAGTAATGATCAATTTGGGCAACTGGTAATCTAAAATAAACGATTCTTTATATCATGTTTACAGTGTTTTGAATCATCTAATGATCTATCAGGGGTGCATTGCTTAGTTGCCAATAACACTAGGAAACGCGCTTGTGACATCAAGGAAGCAGCTCTTTTTCAGAAAACTGGGCTAAAAAATCCTAAAACTCGGTATATAATGTGTTACAATTTAAGAAAAGGACAAATTAAAAATATGAGTGCCTCTTTGACCTTGTGTCAAATATACAGCAAATGTCAGTTCCAAAAACTATAAATTCAGCACCCGAAACTATTCTTTGCCTAGCATTTGGCTGTTCATGATATGTTACTCGTTCTATCAACTAAATAATGTTTTCTTTTTTTTTTTTCAGTTCGTATCTTTTTATACTTAAGCAGATATGTATTTTAAGGATTACTGAATGCTTGTACTACATTAAAATACTACTTCAATACTTTTAAAATTATCCATTGCTTTTCTTTGTGAAGTATTTGAGCTATTTTTCTCCCAAGAATACAAAAGTATTTCTATAGTATAAGATACTATAGTAAGTACTGGTCATTATCATAATTTTTTAAAATGGCAGATTACATGCTTGGGCAGAGAATCAACTAATGCTGATTTAAATAATTGTAACTCTATCGAAAAGTTTGAATTGAGATCCACAGCTAGTGCTAAGCTAGTTGACATTGGCTTCTGTATTTTTACTATGTACTCTCTAATCTTCCTTTTGTTTTTACTGTCTGTGAGTGCAGAGAAACTGCAAAAGTCTGGTTTCAGATGAATGGATTATGGGTGTTGGTGCTGTGAAACATGAATTTTATAATGATACCTAAAAGTAATTCTTGAGTAATGACTAGCAGTAGGTCAATATATTATCCAATGCCTAGAATGAAAATAATGTGTGCACAATGTAATGTACATAAAAACATAAGATCAGAATCTTATAGGAAAAACTGAAGGAAAGCACTTGGTTCTGATTTGCTAGGGAAATTAGAATTTGCTCTGTCTTAAGAGATTCATTATTCACAAAACCAAAATGAAATTACCTGAGCATTTTTCTTCAAATGTAAATGACTCATTTATTCACTTAATTTAGTACAGATCATAGTATAAATTACATTTCAGAAAAATATATCAAATTAAATTCTATATCATTATATATATAATTTGTCTTAATATTGAAATGGGCATTATTTTTCTTATTTTTATTTTCTCTTTATATTTTAAATTTTTGAAAAGAAAAATGAAAATTGATCTGCATGTCATGACATGCCTGTAGACCATCCCTATAATTGCAAAGCAACCCATGGTATTGATAAGGTACTTTATTTCCCAGTAACCGTTGGATAAGTGTCTCAGGATTTCATATGCTTACATGAGCTTTAAAAATTACATTACTTAAATTGTGCAAAATGTTTTAAGTTATTAAATAAAGAATTAATAAATTATTAAATAAAAAGGGTTTTTTTTAAGATTAAATCTTTTTTAGTGTTCTTTTAAAGTATCCACAATTGAAAATAACACTCCTCTTTAACAAGCCTTCATTTAAAATTTAGAATAAACTAAGTTTTGTCTTAATTCTGCAAGATAAAAATTATGATTCGTTATGTGTACTTGCCATACTCCAGGGTCATTTTACTGGAATCCACAAGTTACTTAATGCAGCCAGAGCAAGTATATCAAGCCAGGCAAGCAAAGCAAGAGCAAATGTTCAGGTGAGTTTTAAATGTCAATTGCTAATTATAATGTACTGAATTATACAATTCTAATGTATTACGTGTTTATGTACAGCTGTGTGCGTGCTTATTGTAAATAATTATATGGAAATATAATAAAATTATAGAACATTTTTAGAAGACTTTCCAGATACCTTAAACAGTGGAGAAAAGATTAATATGATGTAAAAGATAATAATGTGTGTAATATACTATTTGAAAAAAGTGTTAGAGAAACTAGCATTTAAAGGTGTACTATTGAAGCCGTGATAGGGCCAATCATGGTGACTTACATGACTGAAATGCTGAATACTAGTTTTTGTTCACTAAAACAGGATTAGTTCTGGTTCTTGAAATGAAGGAGATAGAGATATTTGAAGGAGTGACAATAAGGTCAAGTTTTTATTTATAAATAGGCAGTTGATAGAATTCTGATTGTGCTGAAGTATAAAACATTACAGCTTCAGTAGGCTCCTGGAGATACAAAAACAGGATAAAAGGTTATTAGTGGCAATATGTTGATATAAGTTAATATCATTTTGTGTCTAAACATTATTGCTTGACTACCCATGAACAGATTTTCTAACACAGAAAATTGGAAGGAGAGAGTTCAAAGTAAGCATGGTAAAGATAATGAAATGGGAAAGAATATGAATCAGAGAATGGGAGCAATGGGCAGATATAAACAAAGATCTAAGATCAAAGATATTTCTGCCTTCACTGTCTAATTGTTAGACAGTGAGATAAATACCAATAAACTTAGATGAACAGACAGAAAACTTTGAGGCCATTGAAGAGGTGAGATGTAAATCAGAATCACTCATGGTCAAGGTTAAAGGCGAAAGATAGAATCAAAAAAGTTTGAGAACTAATTTTGTGACCCTCTCTAGAAGTGGTCCAGTGTAGAGAAAGAACTACCACAAATATCTAAAATAATTTTTGGAACTTGCCAGATACTAAAAATTGCACTGTTTTAATAATTGGCAGTTTAATAAATCTACTTTTTTTCAGCCATAGACTGAAAGTGTTAATTCTAAGTCTTTTTGATGTTAGATTTTGCGTTCACATATTGGGCAATTTATAAGGGTCCATTTCTCTAGTCTTCTGTCACTTGACCCATGTTTTAAAATTATATATTCATAGAGCAGTACTTATAATCATCAGTTGGAATAGGATAGTAGCTAAAAAAAACCCCAACAAAAGTAATGTCAGCTTGACAGGAAAGCTAATCCAAGTGTAACCAGTCAGATTTCTTCTCATAGAGGTGATATCTATCTTTGAAAATACACTATCAACAGCCCTTTCACAATACGTGTGAAAAATACTCCAGCCTAAAAATACTATCAAGAAAGAATACTATAGGCACCAGAACACCATTACACAGACACTTTAGGTGGATGCATTCAATACCAGTCTGTTCCTCGTTCGTGTTCTCTGGACTGCACTGATTGCCAGTGTCCTGTGTGCACTTACAGCTAAGCTACACTTTGGTATGTGTGCTACAATAGCTGAACCTCCAGCGGTAAATGATTGTTAGTTTTGAAATATTCAGCCAGCATCAGCACAATGATTTTTGTACAAAACCTGCAGGTATGTTTAGCAAGGCCTATACTGTGTTCAGCTCTGGAGCCTCAGTACAGAAAGACATGGACCTGTTGGAGAGGGGCCAGAGGAGGCGACCAAGATGATCAGAGGGCTGGAACAGCTCTGCTGTGAGGACAGGCTGAGAGAGTTGGCGACACCTTATTGTGGCCTTTCAGTACTTAAAAGGGGCGTATAAGAAAGATAGAGACAGGCTTTTTATNATGGGCTTTGAAGGTCCCTTCCAACCCAAATCATTCCATGATTCTATGCCTATTTCATGTAATGCATGTTAGAAAAAAAGAGTCTGTAAACACCAGTTACTCTGATAAGATCTCCAAACCCTCAGCCTACTAAACAAATGTTGGCTTGATTTGATAGGGCATTGCTTTTGTTCGTATTTTTTGCCAAAAGGATATTTGGTCTTTTCAAAATGTGATGCTCTAAGGAGTCAATGTTAATATTTTGTATGCTGATGGGAGAGATAGATAACATTTAGAACTCAAATGCCATTGCTATATGCCAGAGTAAAGGCTTCATCTTTAATTTAAGCGAGAGAAGAAATAACCTGGAAAACTGTATAACTCTTACTAAAAATTCTCTTAGGACAAAACAATGATTTTCTAAAACTATCATCTAAGGCCTCTTACAAAGAAAGAAAAAATAATAGAGGTACTATGGTAACTCCATCGATGTCTACAGATTTTACTAGTATATTATAGAGGTATCAGAAACTGTTGAAATAGAAAAGTATTTTTCATCATGGTCATATTTCAGCTTAATTTATCCGTAGGAAATAAATCAGTCTAAAAAGTCTAATTTTAGTCAGACACGCAGGCCTCACTGTTACTGAAACTGATTTGAGGGCATCTTAATTCTTTAGAAATCTCCAGTATTGATTTGCTATAATTTTAGATATTTATGTTATCTGTGATAGTAGAAGTTGCCTAGGTACTCTTTTTAGGCAGATATTTTAATTGAATGGAACATAACACGCTTCTGAAGTTTGTGTTAAAAAACTAGTATGTGTACAATTCATAACTGAGTAAGAAGATCCTACCTGAACTAATTGGTTTTTTTGATAAATCTGAAAAATGCTTTCTACAAAATGGGAGCCCATTGCTCTAAGTGCTCCATAAACATAAAACTACTGTACAATCGGTGTTTACACTCTGAGTAATTGTGTCTACATGATTGATGGCGTTTACATGCTTCAATCCTAATAACTTAATAATCTGTGCAAATCCAAATGGCTCTCTCAGTCTCATAGTTCTTTTTGTGTGCTATGCCCCCAGATGTGTCAGACACACCACTTTAAACCTCCCTGTAACAGGCTTTACCTGGCAGGTGACCCTCTTACTGCTCGCTTTTCCCCTCTGGCAGTGTCACAGGCACCCAAAGCAGTGTCATTCATACCAAAGAGGAGACCAACTCTTGAGTTGTTGTGGCATGGGCTCATCACACTGCGACTGGAAAGATATCCCAGTCTGAAACTGGAGCCCAGACGAACTATATCCTTACTGGGACAGAGTGCTGGCTAAGCTAAAAATATCTAACAGTGGCCCATGTCTGAGGCAGGGTGTCATTCAGTGGCTGCAGGCAAGACCTCTTTATCCACAGGGAGCTGAATGACGGTTGGTGAGAAGGATACTGTTTTTCCTTTCATCCAGTTGGCATAGGTTTTCTTTTAAATACACTGTGATACATGTGCCTTGATTTTTTTTCAAGTTATGGACTTTTCTATGCATTTCTGAGCTGTTGACACTTCAGTTATTATCCTTGGCCTACATCTGTGGGCCAGCATGGTCTACTCTCTGTGGGAGGAGAACCAGGTGGAGACATGTAAGCCACATGACCTAGGTACTCTAATATAAAAACACCCATAAGTAGTTTTCAAGCATGGTATTTTGACTGCTGTCCATAAAAAAAAAAAAAGTATTAGATGACAGTAAAAGTTCAAGGTCACGTTTAATAGCTAACTTTTCCCTTATAGATTTCATTCTGTAAAACTAGGAAGTGGTAAAGTTATAGTAATGATTCACTAAGAGTCCTATTTGAAGACCATGACTAAGCAGTTTAGTGTATGCATGAGTCATAAGGACGGCTCATGATTGCACAGATTGATTAGCAAAAAAGGTTGTGAATGAGGATAAATATTTTTGCATCGAGAAAAGCTCATTCTAAAGCAAAAAAGGATCCACAAATTAATGAATTTCAGGTCAAGCTTTGTAGAATATTGTATATAGCTTCTTAACGTTAATTTATCTTTTCACCAGAGATGTGACAAGTTCCAAATATTTTTGATTTTCTGAATTTTATTGTTACACTTTTTGCTCTAAACAGTTTCATGTGCCAAGGAGTTACATTAAACAGAGTACCTGTATTTACTTACTGATAAGATAAATAAAAAAATGAAGATCTAAAAGCATCCTTTGTGTCTCTGTGTAATATATGTTATGAGATACAGCGTTAATACCTGTTGTTTCAGAAAATATTGTTTAGATACATACTATCAGGAGTCATCACAAATATCTTAGATATGAGTTTTGTGTCCAAATATTTCAATATTTTGATTGCATTAGTAAGCAGTTCCTTGTATCCTTTCTCTAATAAAATGTTTACTTGCTTCTGTCTTCTGACATTCATTGATGAAGTTGCTACTATGTAGACTTAAGATTTCCCCAGGGTGCCTGGCACTTTTTAGTTTTCTTTTTGCCTCAGTAGCATGTAAAATCTGGAATTGGAAGGAACTAAAAAGTTAATCTAATAAATTCTGCTCCAAATACAGAAAGTAATTTTCTTTTTCTGAGAATTTGTTTGATGGAAAACAGAGTTATTGGCTTGTTTAGACTCTGGACTGAAGAGTAAAGGCACATCGTTGTGCATGTATGACAACATGATGATGTATGCAGACTATGTTGATAGCACAGGTGATTTTGCTTTTGATCTTGATTTTTGGCATAGCAGATAACATGGCAAAACCGGTCTTTTTGTGGTGCTATGTAAGAACAGGTAACTGGCAACTCAGAGGCGATAGCTACTAAACTATTTATTGCTTGTCCACAGGTATGTAAGTAATTTGTAGTACAAGTTCGAACTAGTTGGACTAAACCATGGCAAGAATGAATTGAAAGTATTCACGCCCGCCATTTTCTCTGTCCCAAGCAGGCCTTTGTACCAAGCAATTGAGAGGTGCCCTCCTAAACCAGCCCTTATCTCTAAACTACTCTTGCAGAACTTTTTGTTGATTTGCTTTGGAAGGGACAACTTGTGTTTGCAAAAAACCCAGAACAAATGAGAGGCTGTTTGTGAAGCTGCGTGGTCAGCATTCACCCGTTAAAACAAAACACATCTAATACCTGAGTTGTCAGATTTAAAGACCTCATCTACAGTGTCATACAGCCTCAGTCATCTACAGTCATATAGCTTCATCTACAGTATCATTCTTAGTTTCACAAGTAGATTGCTGATCCTTTGCCATTGTGTCTACACAGTACATGTATAAGCTTGATGTTGGAGCTCATCTTGAGACCTTCAGCAGTGATATTTTTCATACAGTTAATATAGAGAAGAATGATGGGTGTGTAAATTGTGATAGGACACTACTGTGGATTTAATACCATAGAATCATAGAATTGTTTGAGTTGGAAGAAACCTTTCAAGATCATCTAGTTTCAACCCCCTCCCCTGCTGTAGGCAGGAACATCTCCCACTGGATCAGGTTGCTCAAAGCCCTATACAACCTGACCTTGAACACTTCAAATGACAGGACATCCACAGCCTCTCTAGATAACGTGTTGCAGTGTCTCACCACCCTCATAATAAAGAGCTTATTCCTTATATCTAATGTAAATCTCCCCTCTTTTAGTTTAAAACTGTTATACCATGTCCTCTCACTATATGTCTTGGTAGAAATTGTCTGTCCATCTTTCTTATAAACCATCTTTAAGAAGTGAAAGGCCACAATAAGGTCTCCCTCGATCCTTCTCTTCTACAGGCTGAACAATCAACTCTCTCAGCCTGTCCTCACAGCAGAGCTGTTCCAACTCTCTGATTATTTTGTGGCCTCCTCTGTCCCCTCTCCAACAGGTCCATGTCTTTCTGTACTGAGGCTCCAGAGCTGGACACAGGACTCCAGGTGGGGCCTCACCAGAGCAGAGAAGGGGGACAGAATCACCTCCCATGATCTGCTGGCCACGCTGCTTTTGATGCAGCCCAAGATATGAATGGTTTTCTGGGCTGGAAGTGCACATTGGTGGCTCATGTCCAATCCTTCATCTACCAGTACCCCCAAGTCCTTCTCAACAGGTCTGCTCTCAATCCCTTCATCCCCCAGCCTGTACTGATACTGGAGGTTGCCCTGACCCAGGCGCAGCAAACTATCTGTGTAGACTTATTTTATGGCATCATTAAGCTATTCTGCTGAATCAATTTCCTTATTTCTCTGTGTATTGAAAGAGGATGGATTAAGCCAGACTGAAATTATAACCGTGCTTCTTATACCTTCCTGATCTTAACTATATTCCTTTTGTTTTTATTATATCATGAGATACTGTCTCTTTTTGTTATAGAAGAATGAGACACAAGGTACATGTCTTCCACAACACAGTTTTATTTCCTTTTCCCTTCAATTATATTCAGGTGCTTTGTTCATTAGAGTGAGAGTAAATTTACAGAGACATTCATTACCATGTAAAATCAATGCAATGAGTTTCTCTGTCATTCAGCTCTGAAAATAGGACTTAATCAATGCACAGTTCACCCCAGTGAAGAAATATGTTGTAATCTGTATGTTCTCAGTGTGTGATATATGTCCATGTAGTATGCTTATTAAGTTATCCTTTTTTCATGCAGCTTTCGAGCAATTTGTTATTTTTACAGTGACTTTCCTGCTCTAGTCTCTGTTTTTGCAATCATGGCTTGGTATTCTAATTCAAAGATAAAACACTGAAAGAGATGACATTTTATATAAAATTTGTATTTTTGTATTTTTATGTGAGTTGCTTATTTCTAAGTACAGAATAAATAGTATGTTTTACTTGCATACCTCAGAGATCATTTTCCTTTCTGAAAAATGGCCTTTAAGTATAGATATTAAAATGAATCTCCAAGGAAACATATTCTGAGAATTTTACAAGTCCATTTATTTAAGGTTGTGATTTTTTATGTTAGCCCAGCAAGATTAATTATTTATTTTAAGAGACACCCAATAGCTATCAAATGCTGTATGCAATAATTGTTTGCTATGAGGTGGTTAATCAAATTTTACTACTAGAAGAGGATGACTTTTATGTGTGGATAATATTAAACCTGAGTCTAAAGCTGAAACTCTGCTTGCAGTATTTTTTTGACATACATTACAGTACAGTTTTCAGCGTCTGTGAGCTCTGTGCTTGCTGTAAATTAAACAAATTTCTCCTTCCATAAATGTAACTGCTCAGTCTTAACTTGTGTCAACACTGATAGGAATTTGTGAAGAAGGATGGAAAAAATATAAAGTAATACCAAGGAAAGATGATGGTTAGAAGCACAATTTGCTTTTGAGGGGTGAGAAAAAGCAAAGATTTTGTTGAAAGTTGTTTTTGCAAGTATATCTGTTATTTTTGAATACACTTGCAAAGCAATATTGTCATTAAGAGAGTTAAGGTGTTTAGGTTAAAGTTCATCCCCTTCACTCCTTTCTCAGACAAATCCTTGATTACAGTATGTTTACTGTGAACGATTAACTACATTGCTAGTGAATATAGATCATTCCTATAGCTTTGGTGTAAAACAGGTAGAGAGGGACAAGCTTTGCTGTTTCCAGACTTTTGCATCCCCTTTTTTCAGAGCTACAACCTTGTGGAAATGAACCTCGCATGTGAACTAAATTAACTGAAGCAAGAAGAGAATTATTTTTAGTAGAAATTGCTAGAAGAGGTTCACTTATGAGATTTGATGTTTTTTAGCAAGATCATGACCTATATACGAACACAGGCATTTTACATACCTAATTCTTCATTGTGTGGTATAAATTCCCAATAGGTACTCAAAGAGCCAAGGGTAAAATTAGCCTTTTAACAGAAAATCATGGAAAATTATGTCCCAGTTTATATTTATTCTGTGAGCAGAAACATCGTAAGCTGTGTGTACAAAAGTAAATTTCAAGTGTTTTTAAATTTTTTTCTTGTATAATATAATTCTCATTAAAAAAAGAAAAAAGAAAACAATCTAAGGAATTTTTTTTTTTTTTTTAGATAAAACCTACTTTAGGTAATTAATTTCCACTCCAAAATTAAAAAGTGAAAGATTGTGAGAATGGCAAATTTAAGATGCCAAATCTTCATCCCCCAGCCTGTACTGATATAAGAAAGAGAAATGATTTATACCAGGCAGAGACAGTGACAACATCAGCCCCCTATTTTTAGTAATGAAATATGCAAATATTCCACTCTCTGTGTTGCACTTTTTCTTAAATAATTTTTCTTCATTTCCTCTAAGGAAAAATCATGGCACACAAATTTTAAATAATTTGTGTACTATTGATTTGTTACAGTTTTTGAATCCCTGGTATCCGAAATTGTGGAATTCTGGTGGGATTTTTTTTTCTGATGGCTTAAATCTGGATCTCACACGTACTGGATTGAATTTGGATCACTCTTAACTTTTATTAGGGTTAGCATAAAATCCATGTTCTCCTCAGCTTTACTGATTTGGTTTTTTTTAAAAATGGGTATCTTAAATAACAAAAGAAGTAGAATTCCTGTTGAATTTCTTAAACATATTGCTATCCTAGGGTGTGGTTGTCTGACTTTAAAAAATCTACATAAATAAATAAATGTGAACTTACGTGTTATTTTTAGGCTTGATTTTACAAAATTAAATTTTCATTTAAGAATCTATAGGGAAAACATGCTGGAAGCAGTATTTGAATTTGTTATATATTGATAGTAAATTATAGCTTAAAACTTATATCTATCCCTTGTAAGTTATAGATACTCATGAACAGCAGGGACAAGGGATGCTGAATCAATCCACTGTATGGTCCATTGATTATGTAATCATTTGAAATCTGGGTGCATAGTGAGTTTATTTAGGTACCCTAGAGACTTTACTAAAACTAAATTTGCATTTAGTGATAAACTGTTCTAAATTATTTAGAGATTTTTTTTACTGTTGAGCTGTAGTAGTACAAACCCCAAAACGTTACTGTTTGACATTCCAAATAGAAAATATGAGGCATCTTTTAAAGCTAATGATATGTCACACTACATAGGAGTTATTCAAGTGATTGACTTGCAGATTATAAAATTTGATCTTCGTAATTGTTAATATTCTGTACAGTAACTGAAGTCTCTGTGTTTAAGAATATATATCAATGAAATATAAAAAATAATCTAAAGAATATCTCATATTTAACTCCATTGTCTTCAATGTCTAGAAACAGTCAAATACAGAACTTTATAAAGCAATGAGCCTCTCATTTCCTTTAGTGTTGAAAAAACAAACTTCCAAGTATGAACTTTTTGTGTATTTCCACCCGAGATCTACAGTTTATTTTTTCTTCATTTGTAAAAATACAATTTATTAAGTGGACAGAGAGGGGAAAAGAGAAATAATTCACTACAATCACAATATGTTACATTTAAAATAGTGTTCCCCACAGGTAAAATTTTCAGATTTAGGTAGTGATATACTAATGTCTCTGAGATGAGAAATCTGCACTGAAATAACAAGAGAGATAAAACTGGCAACATTTCAGTTGGAAAAACTGAAATGACTTAATGTTTCAACAATGTTTTATTTCAGGACATAAAAGCAATTAAGGCCTGAACTTTCTTTAGGATATGGTAGTGTCGCCCCCACATAAATGCAGACTTCTGTTGAAATCATTGGAGCTCTGCACAGGAGTTGGATTTCTTGTATTTCTCCAGGCCTAAGCATGGAAACAAAAAAGGGGATTTGTTAGCTTTATGTGACTTTTGTTGAGCTGGTGTTGGGGGAATTTTTAAGTCAGATTATAAACACATATTTGTGCTTAAAAATAAAGACTTAATGAACAATTGTATTGGGCAGAGGCCTACCGCTGTAAGTGGTTCTATAAGGAGTCCTCAAAGAGGACACAAGGACATTCCTTGTAAATGCCCACACCAACACCAATCCTATGAGTGTCAGCATCAGGTGCCTTGACTGGGTGTTTGGTTCATTCCCCAGCGCCAAAAGTGGCTCCTGAGCATTTTCACTCCGCGATCCATTGCTACAAGATGATGCTGTATCATTTCTTATCCCTTCAGCAAGCGAAACTTCACCACCTGGCAGGGAGCTGTTCTGTCATTGGCATTCCCACTTCCAGCCAGTTGGGCCTTCTTGCCCTCTGTGCTAGATTGTTCCTTGGTTCCTGAATTATCATTACTGAGCAGTTAAAATTTTAATTTCCCCTTCACTGGACAGAGTTCATTTCCAGATTTTATCAGAAACAGAACTTAAATTTAGACTAGAGTTTAAACTATGAATTCTGACTCTAGAATAATGACTAGTAGTATATCCAGGATTTCCAGTAAGCCAAAGCCATAGACTGGAATCTTCATTTACTATATAATTCTCATTTTTTTAATATATGACCTGCTGGTATGTTTTCTAGTTAAGCTAATAAACGTAAAATGGTTGCCTAAAACTGTACATGACGCATGCACAAAAATCTAGTGTTTTATAATGTACAAGTATATAACCTAGTATTACAATTTTTTAAAAATATAACTTTAAAGTCTTATTTTTATTTTTTTTCTAAATGTTAGTGTTGTCTTAAGGTTGTTTAGATAGGCAAATCAAGATGAATAGATTCAGTTAGCTCTCAGGACGGTACCTGGATAAGGTAATTGGGTTAACATGAATAAAGCCAAATGATCATCTTGTCTTTAAAAAGAGGAAACAGTTGAGCTAGAAAGAAGGTAGAGAAAGCTAGAAAAAAAAATTGGCGCTTAAGAAAAAAAGTTTAAGTAAAAGGAGATCTAGTCTCTGAAGAGTGTTCTGATAAGGGAGAAGGAAAGACTGTTACTTTTGCAAATCAGTTTCTGTAAGAAGCAGCTGTCTGAAGTCATGTCTACAAGGTCTGTGAATGTAAGTGCTCGAGTGAGCTCTGGACTGGATTTGTTTTGCAGATATTTAGGTGTATTTCTTTAGAGTAGTTTTTGGGGGGAAAATGGAAAAGACTGGATGGAAGACAACTGAGACCATCAGAGGAATGCAGACCTTGCCACTTCATGATGTATCAGGGAACAATTCTTTGCCTATCCCCATAGGATATTGAAATGATAAAGAGAAGAATTTGGACTGAAGTCCCTCAAAGTTGTTATAGGGCAGGAGTACTTTTGACTGGTAAAATATAAACTGTATTTTTTTTAACATGGCATTTGCTTATGTGAGTATTGCAGAGATATTATACTGGTTAATTGAAGGAAGCATGTTCTGTTTCTGCTGTAAATATGACTCCTAACTTCAGTGGAAAAGGGGGTATTTAACATTATTGCTAGGTATGTGGTTCAAAAATGTAGATTTTTTTTTTTTTTTTTTTTTCTTTTCCGGTATTTCTTCACAAAAAGGGGATTGAAGCTATCTATTAGTAGTAGAAATGCCCAGCTTCAGAGTATTGCTTTCATTTTTATTGCTTTTCCTTTTAGTTCTGAAAAGAATATATTAGACTTTAAAAATGATGCACTATCTGAAGATTCAGATGAAGAGAACAACTTAAATTCCTGTAAGTCCTTCTATACAATGCCTCTTGTATCACTGCAATAGAAATTAGACTACCTACATAACCGAGATTTTGACGTCTGAAGTATGTGCAGTAATTATTATTTATAGGTATGCTCAGTACCTCATTTATAGGAGAGTTTATCTTCTGATATGTTTAATTTAGTTAAATTATTTCTAAGGTTGCACTGTAATGGTAATGATTTTACCATTAAAAAATAAAGAAATAAATGTTCTTTTTTTTTTAAAGGCCCATGGGTTGGCTTCATGGCAGTCTGATGTGAAGCATTTGTATCTTACCTAATTTGTTTTTGAAAATACTCATCAGCAGGGATTGTGTATTTCTTGCCCTTATTTCCTATGAAATGTCAGTGAACAGTTCTGTTTAAACATATGAATCTAGAGCTGTAACCTTTTCTGAGACTGTCAAAATTCCACTTGGGCAGAATTTGTGGAATGGCCTAATGAAATTAATTTTGTCCTCTTGAAAAATATTGTCCTCTTGAAAAATATGGAAAGTAGATTTCTAATCTGCATAACTGAGCCCTTCTTAATATATTGATTATCTCATTTCATATTCTGAGAAGGGATTAACAACCAACTACTAAACAGTTCATAAAAATAAAAAAACATGTACCTTAAGTTGTACCTGAAGTGAGGTACAACAATTGTACCAATTTGTGAGTAGCATACACAGGTTTTTATGGCTTCAGCCAGACTGGAGCTATAGGGACATTTTTGATGGAATTTCAGGCTTTGGGAAACAAAATTGTGTTTTCATTTTCTTATAGAAGTGCATTTCTGCTTTGAGAATAATTTCCCTTCATTCTCTCAATAACACGGCAAACAAAAGCTGTACCGTTAAGGGTAAAAAGTCTTAAGTGAAGAGCAAAAGGAATTAATTATTTTTTTCTTTTTTTTTTTTTAGTGGCTATCATGACAAGGAAGAAAACTGTAAAAAATTATTTATTGAATGTTACTTCTTTGATGATTGTTGTAATTTCACAAAATCCAGAAGGAGAAGTAGGAGGGCTCTTACAAGACTAATTCAGTCTGCTGCACAGTTTGATGTACTTTGAATAAGGAACATTTGAACAATAGACAAGTTTGGGAATGAGTGCCTTATTTAGTAAAAATTAGTTGCTGTTAGTACCGCTTTACCCTGTTTGATGGAAGGGTAAAAATGGGACTTCAGTTTAGTGGGTTTGTTTTGTTTGTTTTTATCATTGCTTATGTAGGTTTTAGAATCACCAAATTCATATCAAATTTAACTGTTGGTTAAAGCATTAACATTGGGAAATTTGTGTTTTTATTGTTTGGAAAAGAATTTGAACTATGGAGAGAAAAGGTGGGTGGTGGCTATGCCTTTCTTCAAGTTGCTTCTTGGTGGTTTTGAGGGGTGAACAACTTCTATTTAATTGGCCAAAGTTTGCCACAGGTTTCTTACATGATCTTCCCTTGTTTCTGTTGCCTTCACTTTCCATTTTATTCTTAAGTCTGCTTTACTTCCTAGGAAGCTAGCCAGCCAAACCTGAATGAAATTCTGGTTCTAAAGTAATCTCCATTATCAAAATATGCTTAGCAGATGAAAAACACGCAGTATGAAAGTAGCCAGATTCTGACAGATTCAACCCTAAGATTCTTAGTGTCTTATGGAGAAAGCACTTTGTCAGGATAATGCTTTTGTGAAAGCAGCACAAAGAAAGCAAGCTTGCCAGTATTTAGATTGTGTCCATTCTGGAGGACTGGAGTCTATAACATAAGTTACTGCTACTGAGAGGAAGATTGTTTAAATAGTAGTAAACTGTACTCTTCTTTCTGGCAGGAGTAGTCATTTGCTTATAAGCTGCACATCCTTAAAGAGTTCTTTGTGGTGAGAACTGTCTGTTTACAGTTAGTTTTGTCTCAGTGCACAGAATAAAAACATAAGTAGTTAGCAAAATGTATTTAAATAATACAGCAAGCGTAACTATAAATACTGATAACTGATAACAAGGGTGCCTTAAATATTGACTACTACAGGAGATAATATACAGTATCCTTATATTTAAACTCAGCTACATTATTTTACAACTCGTGCTGTTGTATCTAAACAACCATTTAAATTTATTTTAACAGCTGATCAATCCAGCCTCCTGCCTGAGTTCTTCAGTCCAATGGAAAACCTATTCTTGGAAGGGAGAAGTTCTGCAGGCTTAGATATTCACTTCCTTCCCTTCAATATGGAAAAACGTTACTGCACTGTCATTCTGGTTAATGAACAGGTAAGAACAGAAAGTATGATCTGTGAATGGTTTTCCTGTCATACCGTAGTCAGTCAAGAATCAACGTATTTTTTGTAGAACTTTCAGATGTGTTTGCCAATTATATATGAATAAGGTAAATCAAAATATAAATTGGTTATGTACATATTTTAAGGTAATGTTTTTGTATGCATATGGAATTATAAAGATGTGATCTATGTGCCATCTTTTGGAAATGTTTTTGTTTTGTTTTGTTTTCTGGAGTACAATATCTGTATAGTTCTTGGAGAAAATGTTGCACTGTAAAATCATTGCAAATAAAAGTAATACTGCCAGGAATTTTACTTTGGCTGTCCTAGGCAACTCAGCTTCAAAACAAATATGAAATTTAAATAATTTTTCTTGATATAGGAGCAAGAATAATGCTTTTGGATGAGACATAGGCAGCGAAAGGATAAAATGTACTGTACTGCGCTTCTCCCTCAATTTATCCCTCTATCTAGGATATGCTGTCAAAGTTAGAATAATAATAATTTTCCTTACTCTGTCTCTTTTTAAAAAAAAATTCTGCCAATCCAAATCCATTCAGTCCTTGTCACCAATGCAGGTAAAACTTTTCAACAGGTTGTACATGAATATTGACTCCATTACCTTTCATTTTCTCTTGACTCACGTAGTCTAGCATTTGCCATATACAGTTAATTGAATTTGATTGCATCAAATCACCAAGGCCTGTTTTTTATGAACTTTGAGAGTTTAAAATTTGCACTCCAGCTGCTTTACTGTCCTTGTAATCCTTTATCTCAGTGGTCACAACCTTCTTATTTCTGTATCTCTAGACCATCTTTTCACCTGTTTAACCTTTCTGCTGTGTTTCTTCTCTGTCAATGTTTTTCAACATCCTGTTGTTTTTCTCATCTTCTTGTATGTGTGGTTGATCTCAAGGCTTGCATTCTGCTTCTTACTTTCATAATAGTGTTTCAGCTTTCTGTGTGTTTATCTGCGTCTGCCGTTCTCTCTGCCACATTTGCATGACTTGTAACGAGACGTCCAAAACTAAATGACTTATTCTTTGTCTCCTGCATGTTCTCAGCTTCCATATTTTTCATTACTATAGAACAAGAGACTCCTGCAGATGGACTAGATGATAAATCACTGTTTAGTGTTTCTGTATTTGGTGTTTGTTTTTATTTTTAACCAGGACTTTGGCTACGCCACCTGGCCAACTTACTTTTGTCTTTGCTTTTAAAGGAAAATAAGACTAATGCAGTGATGCCTAAGCCTGTCTATCTGATTCCATTAATTATTTGAAACCACTGTCATTTTTTATGAAAGCAAGCTATATGGCTGGAAGAAATAGTGTACAGTTCACTTGAATTTCTTGGAAAATTAAAAGAGAGGTAAAAGTGGGATATTCTGTCACTGTCTACAGTGAGACAGTGAGCTCATGCCATAATCACCCACAAAGAGGCTGTATAAATGTCTCCATGTCAGGGGAAAGGAATCTTTGTAGAGGATTCAATGAAAAATCAATCCAGTGCTAAGCACCGTTCAAAAATAGAAATTATTAGGAAAAAATGGACATTAAAATGTGAAACCTCAGTATACCTTTCTAAAGAGCTATGGTACACACATCTTGAATGTTGTGTGCAGTTCTCCAGCAAACAATATATTAAGAATAGGGGCAGAGGGGGGAAGAGAAAGAAACAAGTGTGATCAGAAGGATGTAACAGTTCCTTTATGGAGATTGATACTTAACATAAATTCCTGTAATTAAAAAAAGAGATTGTTAAGGGACATAACAGGTACATAAGATTATGAATAGTCTGCAGAAAGTTAATAAAGCGTCTTTGACAGGATATACAAACTGAACCAAAGGAAGTACTTTTTAATACACAATGTTTAACTTACAAAACTCAACTTTTGTAGGACACTTCGGATGCTAAAACTGATAACTCATTGAAAAGAAGTTAGACAAACTCATCAAGGTTAAATCCATCAGTTTTTATTCAATGTAATGTCTGGATGCAGTCTCTACACAAAGAAGACCCTAACCTACTGCATTCTGGCAGCAGATCTGAGAATGTTCTTGGTTTACTTGCTATGATTTTATACTTTCTTTAAATCTCTGCAATTGGCATTTTCCGTGTTTGTTTCTTCATTAGAAGCAGCAGTATATACCCTGGCTTAGAAGTGAAGGCTCATGATACAGTAGGTATATAGCCTTAAAACTTAATCATTTAATGAAGAGAAGGGAAATCGAGACATTTTAATGGGAGGAAAGCAAATTGAAGAGATTTGGTCAGAATTATGGGACAGTTAGACTGCAGGTGGAAAGAGAAAAGAACATTTCTGACAGCCCCAGTGATGCCTCCAGTGCTGGTGTAGAAACACCTAAATTTAGACACCCAGCTACCAGTCACTGTTCTTAACAAAGAACTAGTTGACTAGGAAGCATTAAAGCCTCAGAGAAGCCACAGTCACATCCTGTGTGGTGACTATTTCTGGAACACCTGGTGCTTTCAACTTAGCTGAGTAAGTGGGATTTATTTAAAGGCTGCTGAAAGCACAAAATTTTTTATGTGTAGCTCTTCAAGCCCCATCCACATAATTGTATAATTTTTAAGATAATGTGGTAAATCTCCTAGGGAAAGATGAAACTGCAAGATAGCTAGCATGGTTTTAGAGCTGTACAGTAATGGCACAGGAAAAAATTGGCTTGCTTAGATATTGTGTATATGGCTGCAATATTTCAATCACAGCATTTTCTAATTGACAAACAATCATAGCTACCATACTGCGTGATGAACAAATGGCTCCATAAAATGATGAGGGTTGTATCATTCAAATACAGACCTATGCTGTATATAATGTAATAAACAATTTAATTTAGCATTTCTGTAATTTCTTCCTACCTACCTCCCCTACCCTTTTTGACAAATGGACCAAAATAGTAATCAGAGTAAGACTGCTTCTTCATTACAACCAATGATCACAGAATCACAGAATGTTAGGGATTGGAAGGGACCTCAAAAGATCGTTTGGTCCAATCCCCCTGCTGGAGCAATGAATCCTGTCATTGCATCAACTATATATCTGTAATAAAAGCAAGAAGATACACCGATTAAAGTTAGTTGGTCTACTCAAGTATGTTGTTTCAATTGTTCTGGAATAATCTGGATGTTAACTTCTCTAAGGTTAAAAATGACAGCACAAATTGTTTATAATATTTCTCAAGGATTTTTTCAATATTTCTTTGGTTTTTAAGAAAAAGTGAAACTGTCATTCTTCAATTTTTTTGCACAGATATTTTCAGAGAAGAAACTTTATATTGGTTAACATAACTGGGTTGCATTTTCACACACCTAGATGAGGTTACACAGGAAGGCATCCAGGCAGGTTTTGAATGTCTCCAGAGAAGGAGACTCCACAACCTCCCTGGGCAGCCTGTATATTTTCGTTAATTTAAATGTGAACAACCTGTGATTTCAATTATAATAATGTATTAAGTCATAGTTTAAGAGTGTCAATCCAGACTTTCACAGCTAAATGTCTAATATAAAATTAAATAGTTTATTAAGAGAATGCTTTGCTACCTGTTGTTCCTAATTACTGACTTGCAGAGAGAACTGATAATTCCTAGGAGCTATAACTTTTTTTAAAATATCAGTTAGCAATTAGATTGCTAGGATTAGATAAATAGCCAATGGTAGTTCAACAGCTATTTTATTAACTATTTTTGTTAACAGTAAACTCTACAAAGTGCTGACACTATCCTGTTTGCAGCTGATGGAAAATGGACATATAAAGCATTAAAACCATGGGGATAGTAGCTAAACTCTCAAAATACAGTAAAATAGCCATTCTGTTCCAAAGCATCAGAAAAAACCTTAGCAGAAAGAAAACTGGATTTTCATTCTATGGAGATCAAAAAGCAAGAATTCTTCAAAGCAAGGAAGGAAATGAGGAAGTTTGTTCCTACCTATAAGCATATTGATGTCAGCAATGACAAGAAAAGTAATTGATAGTAGAATGGCATCCTAGCAACCAGTACCTTTAGGAAGTTAGTTGTATATGCTGTGAGCTTGTTAACGGTCCTTATGGAGCCAAACCACTGTGTCGAACAGGAATAATTCCTGCTTAAATTGGTTCCCAGGAGTGGCTATTAGTTTGTGTGTGGGAAACCAATTCTGCTATAGATTTCTTTAATCCTTCTCAAGGAAGATTTGTCTGAACTCTTGAACCAAGGAAGGGGAGAAAATGCCATCAAAGGCAAATAGCTTTCCTTCTTCTGGGTCAGAAACATAATTGCAATGTTTACAGCCTTAAGATAAATATCTGATAAAACTATGAATAAAGGTAAAATAAAAAGGAGACATGTCTTATGTTATTGGACAGTATTAAAGGGAAAACATTACACTGGTTGGCAGATGGACTAGATTATAAAAATAAATTATTTCCTTCATATCTGGAATGAAGAATGAAAGATAGAATATGCATTTTTAGGGCAGAGTTTTACAGAATGTGGTTTATGGAAATAAAGAGATGACCTTCTGTGCAAATCATACCAGTTGTTGCAGCAGCATTTGATCACCTACCTTGCAATCAGTAGAAGCTAAAGTTGTCCAAAAAAAGTTTGTGGTAAACAAAAAAGAGGTTATCAAAGCAATAGTAATGTATCTATGAAATCTTCTGCCTAGTTCAGATAGAGATATAGCTACCTAATTTAGAAATCTTTGAGTTTTGGGATGTTCCGATTGTGGCCTTTATAATTTAAAGTACTTTACTGACTTTTCTTTTTTGAAAAATACTTTTCTGTCTTTTATTTGCAACTTTTAAAAAATATCATCTATGATTCAAAGTTTTATTTCTCTGCTAATTTATTTATCCTTTCCTCTATGAAAATTTACTATCTTTCTTTGTTCTAGGTCATGTTTATGTTTGCTTTCAGGCTTCTGTAGCTTTTCCATTATTTTTAATGGAATCATTAAGATTTGTTAATGTTATTTCTTAATGGAGGATTTGTACATGATGCTAACCTGCCTTGACTTCTGCTCTTTTTTGCTTTCTAGAGAAATGTTACTGGCTCAAAATTACTGTAAATGTTTTTTTAAAAAAATTCTTAATGGTGAAGGGCAGTGAAGTGAGCTCCTGTATATGTTTAAATTATATATAGCTATAGCACACAATTAGAACTCACTTTATTGCTGTATGTGTGGGTCAGGGAATCCTCATTCAGTGAAATTATATAAGAAGTTGGAAAGGATTCAACGAATGGAAATTTCTTGACTTTTTAGGTTTAATATTCTCAGTTAAAGGTATTTTATTATCATAGCAGGGTTTGAAATGATAATTTTGTTTTATGTAAACATAGTTTTAAGATAATGGGCCTCCTGAATCTGTACATTATTTTACAAGTCAGATCTTAAATGTTACTAGGATATCTTTGGATTTAGTTTTTGTATTTTGCTTTCTGTTCTGCATGAGTTGCTTTCTGAATTGTATGGATGTGTATGTTCTCATGTTTCAGATTGGAGAATTCTTATACCTGATAGAAGGAATAGGTGATACACCTTTGCCTTCAAGATTGCTTCCAATGGATAGTCCAAATGTTTTGCATGTTAGCAGTACATTAGAAGGTAAAGTCAATAGAAGGGAGAAAAGTAGAATGAGTCATTCTCTTTTTCAAATGTTCTTTAGTTGCCATTCATTTTTGTTAAAATAATTAAATAAAAATGGTAAAAGCAGTCGTTCATAGTGAAGTGTAAGAAATGTGTTATAGTGTAACTATCAGATATTTCTTTTAATGTAGTCCAGTCCATTGTCATCAGAACAGCATCTGTTGTTACCTATCTTCAACTTTCTTGTATTGTTTTCAAGGTGATCTACATAAACATTTTTTCATAATTTCTCTTCTTTTTTACTTCAGAATACAGGTTGTAGCCAGATGAACCAGGCCAAGTTGTCTTTACTTAAGACTTTTCTAGTTTTAAAACACATGAGTTTTGTGTGCAATGTTGTGATTTGACAGGCAATCCAGTACTTTTGTCTTCAAACATCCAGTGATAAACTACTGTCAGTCCTATTTCAGAAACAGCATAGCTATTATTTGAAATAGTTGCTGATGGCTTCTTTTAGAGGGGATGTAACGTCATGTACAGGGATAAAAGAGTGACTGTATTGTGTAGGTAGCAGAAAGAGTTATTTAAACTTTCATTACCATCATAATAGTAGTAACACTGAAGTCTGAGAATTTTATTAGCTATCAAAAGTAACTTTTGGTTAGGATTTCCGTCTGTGTTAATTTTTATTTCTCCATTATGACTAAAGATAAAAACATATTACTGGAGTAAATAGCATGTACTAGAGTATTAGTATGTGGCTAAACATCAAAGGAATTTTTTATTCTGGCTTTTCTTTGAGGGTTAGGGATTTTAAATATTTATCCTTTATGTGGTTACACTAGCAGCTGAATTTTTTTTTTTTTTTTTAAACAGGTCCAAGTGCAATAGATCCAGTTTTATATTTGAAATGTATTCCTGCTCAGATTCTTGAAGAAAATCTGAGGATTCCATTGATCAATGAGTCAAAAGAGAGGGCTCTGGCTGTTGCTGCACAACAGCAGATGTCAACTACTGAATACAAAAGAAGAAAACTCACAGGGACTCTGCAGAGCAGTAGTGTTCGAGTTGCAACTGTATTATTAGGGCTGTCCAGAGTAGAGGTGAGAAACACAGTAATCTGTTACTGGTATTAGTTGTTCTTGATGTGTTGGACTGAATTTTTTAAGTTTCAGGAATAGTGTGAAGATTTTTCATACCTTCTGTAATCTGACAGTTACTTATCCCAGTTCCTCTCAGACATTGAAATATTTTATATGTTCATTCTGAAGCTGCTTCTCAGTGCTATTAAGAAGCACTTCCTTTAAGAAATATTTGCTACAGCTAAAACGGGCATTAACATTTTAGTTTAGTTAGCTTCTGAAAAATACCCATTGATTAAAAAAGCATTCATGCTCTATGTAACAGATATCTATATTAGTACCCTTCCTTATGCATATTGTTGTAAGAAATGAAAATTCTCAAACAGTTTTTATAGATATAGATGATATAGATATAGATATAGAGTTGGAATCACAGAATCATAGAATAGTTTGTGTTGGAAGGGACCTTCAAAGCCCATCTAGTCCAAAGTTGTTGCAATGAGCAGGGACATCTTCAACTAGATCAGGTTGCTCAGAGGCCAGTCCAGCTTGGCCTGGAAAGTCTCCAGGGGTGGGGCTCTTCTTGTCCTGAAGTCAGTACAAAATAGGTTTGGGAATGCAATCTAGTCTCAAGTATTTTCCACTGCTGTGGTAACATTTTCTAAACCTTTCATAGTTGAAGTCCATTAATATCACAGTCACTTAGCAAATACTTGAAAAAAGACTTGGCTGCTCTCAAGCTGTGGATGTAATCAAGACAGAACACAATAGGAACACTCTTTGTACCACTAGGTATGCTAGGATCTAATATGAATTCTAAAATTACTTGTATCATAGAGGAGTGGAGGAAAATTAGATTAGTTATTAAATACATAATGATAGATACTAATATTGAATAAGTTATATCATAAATAAACTAATACAGAGGAAGAAGTATTTTGCTCGAGAGAAACATACAATCATTTAGGTTGGAAAAAACTCTAAAGATAGAGTCCCATCATTAACATAACACAGTCAAGTCCACCTCTAAACCATAGAATCACAGAATGTCCTGAGTTGGAAGGGACCCACAAGGATCATCGAGTCCAACCCCTGTCCCTGCACAGGACAACCCCACAGTTCACACCATGTGTCTGAGGGCCTTGTCCAGTCTCTTCTTGAACACTGACAGGCTTGGGGCCGTGACACCTCCCTGTGGAGCCTGTTACAGTGTCCACCACCCTCTGGGGGAAGCATTATATCTATACATCTTTTAAACACCTCCAGGGATAGTGACTCCACTGCTTCCCTGGACAGCCTGTTCCAATGCCTGACAACCCTTTCTGTGAATAATTTTTTCCTAATATCCAATCCAAACCTTCCCTGGTTCAAACTGGGGCCGTTTCCTCTCATCCTATCACTTGTTACTTGGGAGAAGAGACCAACACCCTCCATGCTACAACCTCCTTTCAGGTAGTTGTAGAGAGCAATAGGGTCTGCCCTCAGTCTCCTTTTCTCCAGAATGGATGGACAGAGTGGAAAATGCCTTTCTTTTATTACTGCTAGGTCCATTTTTTTGCCTGTAAAATTGAAGAATAAGTAAATAAAAATTGCATGCTTTCTATTCTTACTAAACTGTACATTTTACTCATGTTTTCTTAAATCACATAGAAAATAGTAATAAAACTAGGCTGTATTTTTGGAGTCAAATTGGAAATTCATATTCAGTAACTTGTGCTGTGTGTTTTTACTCGACCAATCTATACACATGGATAAAAGCCCTAGCTATTTTTGTATTGTGTTTTTACTGCTTCTTTTATTTACTGTAATAAACAAAGATCTATTTTGATTGTCTTTAATAATTAGAGTTACTAAAAACATAAGGAATTTTCATCTCTTTCTCATAAAAGTTATTGTGCTTATCAGAACCTATTTATCCTGATGATGTTACTACTGGCCTAGTGTTAGCTAATGTGCAGTCAGAATACAGATGTGTAATCAGCAAGTCTGAGGAGCTTGGAAATGCGCATTCAATGAAAAGGAGCAGGACTATTAACTAAATCTTTATTTCTATCTTTTACTTTATAAATTGGATTAAAATCACCTCATTAAATAGTTCTGCTAGAAATAGAATGTTAGTAGTTTATTTTACAGTCTTGGGCACTGAAGGACTTACTAGCAGTTAGGTTAAGTAACCTGCCATTCTCCCTCCCTGTTTCCCCAGAAATAATTTCTACTGTCAATAGGATCCTAGGATCCAAACAATCTGTGAAAGATTTTTTTTTTTTTTTTTTTTTTTTTTTTTTTTTTTTTTTTTTTTTTTTTTTTTTTTTTTTTTTTTGGTGCTTAAACTTTGGCATAATAGAAAAAATAAACAAAAGCTTGCACTTCCTACTGTGTCCAGATGTGTCCTCGTAGTTAAGCTATGAAAAGTCATTACTTAGGCTTCATTTTGCTTCCTTTCAAATGCATGGCTTATCTAAGAGTGGGCACCAGATCTCTCTATCCTTAGCCATATTCCAGCTGTTAGGACATTGTGTACTTTCTTGCTATGCTGCTGTCCATGTGACTAAGCAATGCTGAGCATTTTTATCTTAGTACGTGATGGCGGTGGTGATGAGTTTTAGTTTTGATCAATGGAAAATGAGCAGAGAACTTGTGCACTTGACCCTATGGCTTTTGCTGCTTGGCTGGTGTGACAGAATCTCATCCTACATCTGTCCTGCTCTGATCTTCAAAGTTTATGCTCTTTGTAGTCCTCTGGGATTCAAGAAGGATTTTGTGGTCTTGCATGTGATTATGGAAAAGTTGTAAGCACAGTTTGAACAGTTAGCTTTTTTAAAATTCAGGTTTGTTTGTTTGTTTGTTTTTGAGAAAGAATTACAGTGTCCTTGAAGAGAGATGATAATGTAATTAAAAAGTTACCTTAGATACATTTGATGGGAATGAACTTTTCACAAAAGGATCTGTGGTCCCATTTCAATTTGTTGAAATTGTAGCTGGGACTAATGTCTTTTATATTACATCACTTATCTTTTGATATGGGATTAAGGGAGATGGCAAACATGATTGATCACAGGGATTCTGAGAGACTGAGATCATAAAATTCTTTTATTCATGAGGAACAGTTAAAGAAGTTAATTCTTGGAAGGAGGAAATAAGGCTAAATTAGGATTTGGAAAACAGTAATATACAAGAAAAGAGTAAGTTGCCTCAGCACTCTGTAGTGGAATCTGCTGTCCTTTACACACAGAAAGTGCAGATGGTAAATCTAACATAATATCTTGGAAAATCAGTCTTTGAAAAATGTCAGGTTTAATTCTGATGCCTTATATACCTTCCAATCCTTCTTTGAAAAATTATTCTAAAAAAGAAATTAATCCTGTGAATGGAATGCAAATACAGTTCTTAACTGGTAATAACACTTCCAGATTTGGAATATCATGAACCATTATGTTGATGAAGTACCTGTTGGAATCTGTCTTACTGTAGCACAGCAGTCTTAGACCTGCAATTGATAATGAGCATTAAAAAATATTAAATTCCATTTAACACTCACTCCCTTGAAAAATACTAAAAGGAAGAAGAGCAGCTGCAACATTTATCTGAATTGTGTTGGACATTTTTCTCTTTTCTTGGAAATGTTACCCTTTGAAGCAACAGGGTTTAGTCTTGTGTGTGTTTGCAGGATTTTGTTTTCCACTTTCAAAAAGAACTGGGTCTCTTATTAAATACATTTTCATCCTTTACTCTTTGACCACGTACCAGGAAATATTTGAAATGTTCATAGACTATGTAATACTAACCAGCTGTCTTTTTTCCTAACATATATCTTAAAATGATGTAGCATGAACAAAGATCTTAAAATAAAGTGGTTGCATGATTTTTTTATATCATGAGGTATCTCTTCAAGATAATTACAATTTAAATGTGTTCAGCGCTTCACCAAAGGTCATCTTAAAATCATTTTGTCAATTAAGACTTCCCAAAACCTTTAAGTCATGTTGGATTTTATTTCAATGTCGGAAAATAATCTAATTGCCCAAATCAGGTGTAGATACAAATTAATATTTGAATAAACAGAAGGTCAAAGTCAAATTTAAACTGGTAAATGTATGTGATTCTTTTGGTTTGTAACTTCCCGTTACAAGTGAGAATGACTTTCCCACTGGAAAGTCTTCTGTCATTTCAGTTTTATCAGAGAGAAATAGAACTTGCTAATAATATAGCAAATGAATTATTATCACATATAGATTTTATTTATTTATTTTGTGTGTCTGTGAGAGAGAGTGTATGATCAGTGAACTTCTAGTCTTGCCTAACAGAAATTGATAAATAGTGAGTTCAGGTTCTCAACTCACGCAATTCTTGTTTTTTTTCTGTAAATTCTCTTTGTGCTGTACATGTGGTGTAAATACACTAAAAAAAGAACCATGTTAATGTTTTGTTTTGATGAGTACTTTGTTAGTCACATACATCTGTCCAGTTATGCTTCACAGAACAAGAATCTTGAATAATAATGTTTCTATATCTATTGTGCTAAAAAACTGTACTAGAGCTTAACAGGTTCCTGTATTCTGTATGTACTTTGTGTTTCATACCATATTGATTCTTTGAACAGATAGATTAATGATGCAAGCAAAGCAATGACAGAGTGTAGGTCTACTTTCTAAAACCAGCAAGAGAATAGGAGTTTTCTATTAAAACAAAGGCAAACCACCAACCCAAAGCAGAACCCCATCTCAGTTGATTTGAACAGTAATTTGACCGTATTACCCTCAATACTAATCCTTAAAACCAATCAACTTTCCTTTTAAATTTTCTTTTTGAAATTCTCCAATGGATCTCCATTCCTTGTCCCATTGCAATACGTCCTGTGATACCTGCTGTCCTGGCATTATTTAAAACCTTTCAGAATAAGCCAGTTTTCCTGGCACAAACTGAATAAATATATCTGTATGTATCTTTTCCCTGGATGTTTCAAGATAATTCACAATAGTCATTAATTCAAAGACTTGTCTATAGAAAAGGTGTGACTGGTTTGAAATTTTAAATTTGTTCAATTTACAATTACTCTTGAGCATTGCAATTGTATTGTGTTATTGGATTGAAAGTGGCAATTTTGAGCAAGGATTGTATTAAATCATTGCATTATTTCTGTAGTGCTATCATAGAAGAGTTAAATTTAGTCCATTAAGGGGTTTAGATGCCTATTTTGAGCTTGCCTTCACATACTGTGCTAATCCTTTACTAATATGTTTCATGTTGTTGATCAGTAATGCTTTCTACTGACAGGAGGAGCTTAATTTGTCCCTAAAGTTAATTCCAAATTCTTTGCATTCTAAAATATATTGTCGACATTAAAGTATCAAAGGTAGCTCAGCTAACTATATAGTTATCCCTCAGAAAATAACAAAATAATTATTCCTATTCATGTTTCGTATTATTCTGAAACTTTGCCAAGTAAAAGAAGAAACATCGGTCTACATCTGATTCAAGATATGTTTTTCTTTTCATGTGTTGTTTTGTTTTGGTTTTTTTTTCCCCTTTAATTTTCTTGCCTTCCCTGAATACCTATAGAGGCTTGCAGACTGGTTTCTTAGTGGGAGGTGGTTTTACTATAAGTCTCAAAATGCATTTTTCTTAAATGAATGTTTCAGATGCATGATGTATAAAAAAATTAAACAAGACAGTTTCTATTTAGAAGAATCTCTCAACAATTTCTATTTAACTTGCCTAATAACCATTTCAGTTTTAGAATTGCACCCTTAAGCCTGTATAATTTTACATTTCTTAATCTGAAATTATTATGAGATGATTGCTTATATATGTACATTATTCCTTCCTTTGCAGAGACATGCACTCCTGAGACCTCGTAAATTCCATCCAGAAGTGAAGTATGTGGATTACAGTGTAGAAGTGAGCATGCAAGAATTCTTTAAGGTTCCTGAGAAGCTGTCTATTCCAGTGTTGGCATCAAGCAGAGTTAATTTGAATGTTCCGTCAAAAGACCTTTCACTTCAGAAACCAGGTAAGATTGGTCGTAAATATGATGAATTTGTGGGTGTTCTCCCCCTGCCCCCCAACACTGTGTGATTTTAAGTTTTTCCTAAACAGTGTCAGAAAATGATCTTTCCATTCTACTAGTGATCAAATCCTCAACCTTGTCTTTGTCATCACTACCAAAGTTCTATCTTATTAGCTCAAAACAGTACTTTCTGCTTGACCTCAGTTTTCTCAAAGGCACACAACCACAGGAGACTTGCTCTAGAAATTTATTTGGTTTGTTTATATGACAGATCCTGAATTTGAGCTCATTTCACACTTCCGCTTCTCATCAAGTGCTGACCTGTGCTCAGACTGTGCCAGTTATACCACGTATCTTTTCTTGTTTGCCTTTTGTTAGTTAGCCAGAGGGAAGCGTTAACTAATTGTATGATATTTTGTCTCTGCCCCTCATCCGTGAAAAGTTTGCATCGGTCTTCAGCTTTGGTCAGTCTCTGTTGCCTCTAATTTTTCTAGTATCTTAAATTTTATACTGAAATCCCAATTGCTCTCTGTTTTGCTTGGCTTTAATTTTGATCCCTCCTTTGCTAATTTTTTTGGTGTGTGTGTGGTTTGTTGTTGTTGGTGGTGTTTTTTTTAATGCTTTATTTAAATCGATAAAGCACTCTAGGTTGCATTTCTTTAAAAGAACCACCTGAGGGAAATGGGGTTGTTTAATCTGGAGAAAAGGAGGCTGAGGGGAAACCTTATCATTCTTTACAACTACCTGAAAGGAGGTTGTAGCATGAAGGGTGTTGGTCTGTTTTCCCAAGTAATAAGCAACAGGATGAGAGGAAATGGCCTCAAGTTGCACCAGGGAAGGTTCAGATTGGATATAACAAAAAATTCTTAATGGAAAGGGTTGTCAGGCGTTGAAACAGGCTGCCCAGGGAAGTGGTTGAGCCACCATCCCTAGAGGTGTTTAAAAGGTACGTAGATGTGGTGCTTTGGGACATGATTTTGGTGTGGACTTAGCAGTGCTAGGTTATCAGTCGGACTCAATGATCTTAAGAGTCTCTTCCAACCTAAACAATTCTTTGATAAAATTTGTGTTTATATTTACATTTACCTGCTGGAGTATTTGTGTGTGGTTATATCGCAGGTAATGTAATGTTCCACAGGTATCTGATAACAATACAAATAATTTTTAGTTTTGCTACTTAAAATGTAAGTAGTAGTTTTCTTAGTAAAATTAGTAAAGGCCACTAATGTGAAAAATTAATAGATTTGTTTCATCACTTCTTTTCTTGATCAATAGAGTCCTTCTGCATGTTTCTGTGGTTCGATTCTCCCATTGTCATTGGAATTGGTCATGTGCTTCCATGGTGTATGATTTTGTACGTGTTGTATCCCTTCTGGTTTTTGTTTCTTTCTGGAAGAAAAATAAGGAATTTCTTGATTACTTCTGACAAACCTTTTTGTTACAGATTCATTCTTCTTAGATTACAGTATCTGTGCTGTAAAACATTTTAGGGTGTCACTGGGCATGTTTTTAAGGAGATGACAGTAGTTACTGCAGTATTAGAAGCAAGACTAGACTGATGTAACACAAGTTGGAGGCTGAAATGTTTCTTGAATGACACAGTATTTAAATCCTAGTTAAAATGCTTTTGTTGTCAAGTTAAAAAAAAAATCCTGTGTTTGTAATAATTGATGTAGAGATGAAATAAAAAAGATCATAATGGCTTTTTTGAGTGGTGTAGAGGGATTCTTTGGATTGCATTGTATGAGAGGGGAATACCAGCTGTGAGAGAGCAAAATCTGCACACAAAATCTGCTAAGGACATGATTAGACCTTCATCACGATCTCAGAACAAAGGTTGTTAACTGACCAGATGATAGGTCACTGTTGCTTAGTAACTCCTAGAATTATTTTTAAAGTTGAAATGTGAATTAACAAATCTGAAAATTTTAGAATATTAGTTGACAAAATGTAGTGAAGAAACTACATTACAGTAAGGAAGTGGTTGTTTTTCTGTTAGATCATGTTGCTTCTTTATCCATTAAAGGAAATTATAAAAGTATTGGAAAGAAGGAAGTAAGGTGAGCAATGGAAAGTCAGAAACTAAATCATACTGCAGTGAACACAATATTTTTGTTGTGTTTTTTTTTTTCTTCTTTCTAGGACAATTAAATAGTTACATAAGGGAGTAGACTTGTCAAGATTATGCAGAGAACTAAATGGGACATTTGTAGTGTATTCAGAGGGATGGTGAGCTAAAGAACAACTGAAAATGGAAGCTGAGATAAACAGTTGACAGCATGAAAACAAAGATGTGTTCAGTACAAAGACGGTGCCAGCTGATTCAGTGTATTTGTCGTGCTAATGAGGAAACACAGGAATATTTATAGACACTTAGAAAATTTAATATTGTGGTGGAAGTCCCCAGGCAGTGTTCCTGTGGATGGAGGGAAAACACCGATCTCATCTGAAAATTTTGTTAACTTCATTATCTGAAGATGAAGCAGTATTTTAGCTACAGTGGTAGCTTTCCTTAGGGTGGGAGTAACTGCTTGTCTGACAGAATGCTTAGATTTATGAAGAAAAACAAAGGTGCAAACAAGCTAACTAAAATCAGAAAATCCTGGATCAGAAGTTTTTTAGACTGCAGTAGCAGGAAAAGTGTCCAGCCAATATTGTAAGAACTCTGCCAACAGGAAATTAGAAGGTAAAAATCAATGCCACTCAACATATTTTTTTGTAAAATAGATCTTATTAAATAACCTTATTACATTTTTGGCTGTATAACAGGTCTAACAGACAAAAATAACACAATATGTTTACTTCCAATGTGACATCTTGATCAAAACCCAAACCATATACTTATATGGAACTAAAATAATACATAGGCCATATTGGAAAACTGTAGCAAATGTTGTTATTCATTCTTTACTGGATAGTCATCAGAAAGTGAGCCCTCAGGAACCAGTACTTGTTGGACAATGTTAATTACTTTTCATCAGTAATTTAGAAGATTATATAAAGTCTTTCTTGAGTTAGGAATAATCTAGATTTTATGAAAGAATTGCTACATAGTTATAAACTATGTATTTTAGTCCAATCAAACACGTAGTAGTATATGGGTAACAGAGCCTGCATACTACACCAGGTAAGCAGTTAGTGAAAAGGACTGACTGCCAGCACAAAATTATTATCTCAGTGTGAGCTCTTTCATAATGCTGAAGTGGTCAATGAGATCCACAGATATATTAGAAGTGTCTTAAGAACTGGGGAGATGATCTTGTCTCAGTACACATTATTGACAGAAGAACTAGTACAGAAATGGAGAGTCTGGTGTTTCTAAGAGGTTTATGGTAATTCTGAAAGAATTTGAAAAAGACAATCCACAAAACTGTTCCACTGCTAAAAAATAAAGCTTATGACAAGAGCAACTCTGTGATCACTTTGAATTCTGTTTGCCTGCCAAGTAGTTCAAGCACAGCCCCAATAGTGTGTCAGTGTTATCGGACTCAAGGAGTCTGTACTTACTGCATGTGAAAGGAGACAATCTAGTAAATCTGCCATTAGCAGAGTGCCTAAGGACACAATCTAATCCTCAGACCAGCTCTGTTTTACACTGAGATTATTAAGCATACCTTGGTCTCATTTATGTATTGAACTACACCTTGAATACACCCCATCCTCTTAAAGCTCCTCTTGACGATATGCAGAATGTATCTTATAATTCTTTACTGTGTAAAAATTTTGGTGTGTCAGGAGGTCACATCACATATCACAGTGATTGTTCACCATTGTCTCAAATAGGATCCTGAAGAGCTTTAGTCTCTCTGGATCATCAGAAGTAACCTGGGAAATAATTCAAGTCCCATACATAGCTCACAAGAAAGGTTCTTGACCGTAAAGCTTTAATACTTTATAAACCAAAGGATAGTGATTGAGCATTTGGAAACCTGTGTTAAGCATATTTAACATTGAAATAAGTTGCCCTTTTCTTAGTGGTGTGTTATTAAAGAATGAGAAGGCAAAAATGTCAAGTGGAATTAAAATAATGGCTCCAGATTTTAAGCCACAGAGAAGTAGCATCCAAAATTAGCTCCATGCTTCACCAAACAAATAAGTTGCTAGTTTCCTTGGATAAAACATCCATAGAAATGCTTTGACTGCCTTGCCTCATCTGTCTCTGTATGTGTGTTTCCAGAGCAAAAACAGTACAAGTTACTCTTGATTCCAGCTTTTAGCTAATGGATTCTATCCCTTTGTTTTCCCATCTTTCTCGCTCCACTTGCTGTAATCCCTTATGAGTCAGAGAGTCATTCATTTTGTGCTTAGTGATAAAAGGAATATGTGACATTGGAATTAATGGGCAAATTGTCATGCGATGGGTGAAACTATAAACACAAGGAATGACAGCCAGTACAAAACAAAAGGGCCATAAGACTGTCAATATTAGACTATAGACTCATAGGTCACAGAATGGTTTGGGTTGAAAAGGACTTTAAAGATCAACTAGTTCCAACCCACTGACATGGACAGGTACACCTTCCATTCAATTAGGTTGCTCAAGGCCCCATCCAACCTGGCCTTGAACATTTCCAGAGAGGACGTACCCACATCTTTCCCCCTGAGCCAAAAAACAGGGATGAGGAGCAGAATGAAGCCCCAATAATCCAAGAGGAAATGATCAGAGACCTGCTACACCACTTGGACACCCACAAGTCTATGGGGCCAGATGGGATACATCCAAGGGTGCTGGGGGAGCTGGCAGATGCGATCGCTAAGCCGCTTTCCATTATCTATCACCAATCTTGGCTAAGTAGGGAGGTCCCAGTTGACTGGAAGTTGGCTAACGTGATACCCATCTACAAGAAGGGCCGGAATGAGGATCTGAGGAACTGCAGATCTGTCAGTCTAACCTTGATGCCAGGCAAGGTCATGGAGCAGATGATCTTGAGTAACGTCACACAGCACATACAGGAAAACCATGCAATCAGGCCCAGTCAAGACGGGTTTATGAAAGGCAGGTCCTGATCTCCTTCTACAAGGTGACGCACCTAGCAGACGAGGGAAAGGCTGTGGATGTTGTGTACTTAGACCTCAGTAAAGCCTTTGACACTGTATACCACAGCATTCTTCTGGAGAAGCTGCAGCTCATGGCTTGGATGGGTGTACTTTGCGATGGATAAAGAAAAGACTAGAGGGCTGGGCCCAAAGAGTTGTGGTGAACGGAGCCAAATCCAGTTGGTGGCTGGTCACGAGTCGTGTTCCTCACGGCTCAGTACTGGGGCCAGTTTTGTTTAATCTCATTATCAATTATCTGGATGAGGGTATTGAGTGCACCTTTAGTAAGTTTGCAGACGACACCAAGATGGGTGGGAGTGTTGATCTGCTTGGGAGTAGGAAGGCCATACAGAGGGATCTGGACCAGCTGGATTGTTGAGCTGAGGCCAATTGTATGAGGATTAACAAGGCCAAGTGCTGGGTCTTGCACTTGGGTCACAACAACCCCAGGCAGCTGTAAAGGCTTGGGGAAGAGTGGCTGGAAAGCTGCCTGGCAAAGAGGGATCTGGGGGTGTTGATTGACAGCTGGCTGAACATGAACCAGCAGTGTACTCAGGTGGCCAAAATGGTCAACAGCATCCTGGCTTGTATCAGGAATAGTGTGGCCAGCAGGACTAGGGAAGTGATCATGCCACTGTACTCAGTGCTGGTGAGACCCCACCTTGAATACTGTGTTCAGTTTTGGGCCCCTTATTAGGAGATACTAGAGAGAGTGCAGAGTAGGGTGACAAAGCTGGTGAGGCATTATTAGGCAGCTATATTAAGGTGTACCTGCTGCTATAATTCATTCTTATCAAACCTGTCTTTTCTGTTCTGCTTCCTTTTCTGTCCCATGAAAGCTTTGACTTCTAATGAAATAGAGAAAATTAAGAAAGGGTTGTGATAAGCTTTTCAGTAAGAATCAGCAAGTTTAATTAAGTGACTGTCTTACTACATGGAACCCCTTTGTTATAGAACAGATTTAAGGCTTTCTTGACCTGTTTTATTTCTCACTAATCTCTTTTTGTTTTCTATTTATAAGAGTATGGGCTAGGCTAAATGTGGAAATAACAAGATATAATTGTGTTACGATGAAATGTTGTCATGTATTGTGCCTGTTGATGTTGGAATGGGTAAGATATTTTTTAATATTCTACACCTCTAGGTAAGGATAGGGGGTTTTATTCATATTTTGATTGTCTATAGTCTGTCTAACATAACAGTATGTAGATTACTTTTCTACCAGTAGTAATGACCAGTATGCAGATTGTACAACATAATACGTTCTATTGGGTCACTTCATTATATAGAACATAATTTCATTTAGAGGAGCCCAGCGAATACTCAGATTAGCATGACTGCTGAATTTTAGTTTGATATTTACTGGCAATATAAAAAAAAGAAAAAGAAATACCACACCTGATACCTATAATTTAAAAAAAAATTAATTTTTTTTTTTTAAAAAAGAAAAAGAAATAGTACACCTGATATCTAAAGATATTATTCCCACTCCTTAGCAGAGGGGATGTCAGTTTTATATTCTGCCCCAAAATCTACATCTTCAGCAGCAACACAGTACCCCCACACCTAATAGTTTTTGATTCTGTGTTAATTTAAGAAAATGTCACCCATTAGTTACTAAATCTATAATGCTGATCTGATCTCAGTATTTTTCTAATGCAGACTATAATTTTAGTTAGAAGTGCCATATATTTTCATTGCCATACTTTCTGATAAATAAAGTACAGAACAAATAACAATCAAAAATTAAATTTTAAATCATCAGTTGGCATGCATCTTTCTTACTGTTAGACATGAAAATGCTTTTTAATTTTTTCCTCTTATGTTTTTATATAGTCATGTCAGGTGGCTAAGTAAAAATATTTACCTACACTATCATCTATAGATGGACTTTTAATGTTAGTAATATTTTATAATCTCTCTATATATTTTCTTGATAATTATATGCTATGTTTTTACATTTACATGAATATGTTTTGATGACCTTTGGTCAACTTTTTTTTCTTTTTAAATGTTGTCTCATATACTTGATCAGCATTGGGTTTTTTTTTTTAATACTCTTTTATTTATTTCTCCAAAGCAATTTCCTAGGGCTTTAAATCTATTGTTTGATAAAGCATCATCAGTAAGTCTGTTGTTTCATCCTAGTTTTCCGTGGTCCCCAAGCTATATCAATTTTCCTGCATCTTAGGTTTTTTTGTTTGTTTGTTTGCTTTAATAAAGTCTTAGTCTTTTAAAGCCAATTTACATAGTTGCTGGACAATAACACAAATTTTATTATTTTATTTTACTGTTTACATTTTGAGGTTTTATTCTAGTTCTGTATCATGTTAAGATGTTCAGAGTTCAGTTCTGTGATTTAAATGACACTACGCTAATAAAAATTAAATTACATTTGGTGGGTTTAATCATTCAGACTAGTGAGGCACAAATGGGATTAAAAAGTATAAGTGGTAGCATTCCTTTTTACTCTTTGTTCGTACAAAGTCTCTATTTAAAATATGATTCTATTTCAAAATGTGGATCTGAAAAATTATGATATGTCTTTATCTTAATAGTTTTCCTTACAGGTATATCTATTGAATGGCTCTTTCTACTGTACATGTATTAGTAGAAAGTTGGTTTGGTCTTGCAAAAGTTAGAGGGAATTCAAGACTAGTCTGAATGCATTTCTTTTGTGTTTAATAACTGCAATACGAAATTCAGTGGAGTTGTATTTGCTACAAGCTTTTTTGTAGAGTGAAAAACTTTTGGAAGGCCTCTCTTTTCCACTGCTGTGATGAAGAAGGATGTCAGTCCTCAGAAAACATTTAAGAGCATCATTTACCTCATTCTCCGGTCAGAATTGAGATTCACAAAATTCATTGAAACCCAGAGACTGCCTAGAACAACAACATGTGGATAGACAGCAAAGGCTTCAAGCGTTCTTGACAAATGAAGCCTTTAGGGCTCAGCATGCTGATGTGTGATTTAGGTTTTTGTCAGTGAAATACGACATCTGCTTGCATCCCTGTCAGTGTCAAGGCTTATGTTTGTCTTGGTGCAGTCCTGAAACAACTGCATTTGTGAGGCTTAGAAGATACTGCTTTTAGACATAAGTTTTAGAGAGATCTTAGCTTTGTCTTTGTTGTGATTTTAGATAGAGACTTTGAATTGTTACTCTACTATATTTTTCTCATAGAATCATAGAACAGTTTAAGTTGGAAGAGACCTTCAAAGGCCATCTAGTCCAAACCCTGTACAACGAGCAGCGGGGTGTCTTGACTTTCAGTGTAATACTTTATAACTTGGTTAATCCTTTTCAGTAGTGACTATGCACTGGATGACTTCAGAAAACACTTTAGCTTTAATATATTTCTTAAGTTGTATTAAGCAAACTTTTTACTTGGTAACATTCCAGTTGCCCATTGGCATAGTGACTGTATAGCCTGCTTGTTTCTAAAGCTTTTATGAGTATTCTTCAGAAACACTAAGGGACAATGTGTATTAGACAACCAGCCACCAAGAAACTTTTTGTTCTACTTTATTGTAGTGCCACACAGCTCTTCACTGGCTTCTGAATATGATACATGAACATGGCTGCCGAGTATTCGTAAAAAGACATTGAAAAAAAGTCTCTGTCATTTTAATTTTTAAATGAATTAAGAAAAACCTGCCTTCATTCATTTTTTTGCTTTTCACCCAGTAGATCTTCCTTTTCTGATCGATCAAGTGTATTTAACTCTTTGGTGAGTATTCTTTTTCAAGAATACTGAGTAGAGTGATATTCTAGTTCAGATGAGCTCATTTGAAGACTTGATGTTTCACCAAAAGTCAGAAGAGTCTGGGCTCTTCAGTACAGTTGGTTATTTAACCTTCTAGGTGTCCATACCTGCAAATTCAGTCTTCAGGTTAATTTAACCAGCTATTAGTGACACATGCACAGTGTCAGAGGCTTAGATAAGTTCACTGCGAAATTTAGCTTTGAGCTTCAAGTAGACAGAATCATCATTGCTGGATAAAAGCAAATATAATGTGCAAGTAGTTGACTAACCACTCTAGGCCTGCCTTCAGAAATAATGCCAACAGATTGTGATATGGAAGAATAGCATCTTATTCTTGCTCTTTCCCTTCTCCCACAATTTGTAATAGGGATAAACAGAGACTACTGACTGCCATTATTACTGGACTCTAGACTATGTTTTTTCTTACATTTTAATGTCAAAAGAACTGTCCTTTTCTTTGAAAAGTACTGTTTGTTGGCTGAGGCAGTTGGAGGTTTAACTTTGAATTCAGGTGAGGAGGAATATCTAAAATGAGTTGTAAGATGGACTTGGTTAATTCCAGGTGGTAATCAGGTTGTCTTTTGCAATAAGTAAATGGAAGATAAGATGCCAGGCAGTTGCCAGAGAACACGACCAACACCTATGTACTGTGATTTCGTTTTCCAAGAATGTGTGGTGATATTACACACCAAAAGTTTTGCTTTTGCAAATATCCGTGTTTTGACAAATGTCTCACAACTCAACCCAATTCAGATACTGAGATTCAGGATCAAGTAAATGTTTCCCATATTTGTCTAACACAAATCTATAAAATAGAACTGTTTGCCTATTACACACGAGGTAGCTCCCCATCAAACAATAAATACACTGTCTAGGGAAGGAAACTGTACCAAACCCCTACATTGTTCTGCCCAACTTTTCACTGTTGGAAAAATTCTGGCTGTCTCATTCATAGATACAGGCTCTGCTTCCTGTTACACAGAAAATCATACATAAATGCTGCCCATTGCTTACTGTTGCTATTTTTGTCTTAGAAATTGGTAGGACAGTTGAGACTCCCTAAATTATTTTCATTAAATCTTTGAATTAATTCTGAGACTAATCTTTGCTGAATATCTTATGAAACTGAGAAAAAAGAAAAGATGCTAAGCTGAGAAGATTTTACGCCCAGTTCACTTTATGGTATTAAAAATTAGCATGAAAAAACATTTTGCAGAATAAAAACAAGCTTCACTTATAATTCACAGGCAAGTGATTTCTGTCATCGTTTTGATTTGGAGGTCCTGTCTCACTTCACAAACCATGTCTTATTGCACAAAATACTTATCATGTTAAATAAACGTCACCAATTCACTTGCTTTCCTTTTCATTGATTGTAGTTTATCTTAGAATTTCAATTATTCAACTAACCTTTTTCCAATATATTTTTAGTGGATAGAAAGAAATATTTCAACAAAAATAATGCCAAAATAATATAATAAATATGGAATGAGATGGGTAGGAAGAGTCTTCTTGGTTTTATTTTTAATTTTTTCTATAGAAGGCATGCCTGTTTGAAAGTGTGCATTTCAGAAATGGGTCCAGCTCAGTGACAGATGACCCTAGTTATTAGTAATTACAATTTCCATTTAGTGCAAGAAATTAAAGCTCCTGCAGAAATATTTTGGAAATTCTAAAACACTGTATTATCTTCCTTCAAGTACATGTTGTAAACATCCGCTTTATCTTGAAATGCAAATATTTAAAATGTTTACTTTAAATTTTAAGTAGATGCTTTGTTTCAACATCCTAAAATAATTCTTGTAGACAGAGAAAATTAAGGACTGTTCTAATGAGCTCAAGAATAGAAAGGACAGTTTCGCTCTTTTCCTAACTGACAAACTCAGGTCACCTTTGCAGAAGATAGCCAATGGGGATAATAACTTGGTGACAAAACAGAAAAAAAAGCAATAATTCAGAAATTACAAGGCCATTAATCTTGTCTTTAAAAGAGAACAAACTAATTTATTTCAGAGAGGGTTAAACCTGAGGTGCAATTTATAATCTTTTTGATAGCCCTGTAATGTCAAAAGATTAATAATACCATCTTGTATGATTCGTCTCTTGAATGTGAGCTATTTTTGTGAAAAATCTGAAGTAGTGATGACATAAGGCAACAAGAAATCTTCAATTTGCTGTTCATTTGAGAGAAATGAGAACTGCATACATGAGGAACACCACTTTGTGAAATAAAATGAGCGGCCTCACAAGTGAAGATTGATTGCACTTTCAAAATTCAGTAGTCATCATTGAAGATGTTAGAATAATTCAAGTCCCGTTGTCCTACATATCATCAGAAATTAAGACAAATTAAGGAAGAGGAAGGGAAATTCCACAAGAATTTGTCAGGTGTTCCCCCTCAGGGAGATGTAATTTGTTTGGAGATTTATCTGTAAGGTTCTGTTGTGTCATCACATTGTCTCTGACCTTCCTCATTATCTTCTCCAACTTTAGATGTTGGTTTCTAACCTTGGAAAACAGTGAAAAGAAACAGTCGTTTTTACATAAAACACTACAGTGAAGTTTTTACAGCTGCAGTCTTCATGTAGTTTTTCAGGTTTCTTAGACACTCCTGGGAGTGTTGGAGTGGTGAACTCTTTTTATGGCCAGTCTCTAAAGTTCCTCACATTCTCCTTTGGCAAGTGTCCTACAGGGGCTAGTGAAGGGCTTAAAATACCATGAAAGGGTCTGATCCTTTCTGTAAGCAAGAGCAGAGGAGTATTTGCAGCAGTTAGACCTAGCTGTGTCTAGATATGGACAGCATTTCACAGATCACAGAATGTTAGGGATTGGAAGGGACCTTGAAAGATCATCTAGTCCAATCCCCTCGCTGGAGCAGGAACACCTAGATGAGGTGACACAGGAAGGTGTCCAGGTGGGTTTTGAATGTCTCCAGAGAAGGAGACTCCACAACCTGTTCCAGTGCTCTGTCACCCTCACTGTGAAGAAGTTTCTTCTCATATTTAAGTGGAACCTCTCATGTCCCAGTTTGTACCCATTGCCCCTTGTCCTATCATTGGTTGTCACTGAGAAGAGCCTGGNGCCCAGAACTGGACACAACATTCCAGATGCGGTCTCACCAGGGCAGAGTAGAGGGGGAGGAGAACCTCTCTCAACCTATTAACCACACCTCTTCTAATCCACCCCAGGATGCCATTGGCCTTCTTGGCCACAAGGGCACAGTGCTGGCTCATGGTCATCCTGCTGTCCACCAGGACCCCCAGGTCCCTTTCCCCTACACTGCTCTCTAACAGGTCAAATATGTCCCTAAGGACATCTTCCTTATTCTAGAGATTACTGTGGGGAATTATTCCTACATGGGACTTGTCATGATTTTGTTCCAATTTGCACACCCCTAATATTTTTGGAGACTCAGACTTTCAATCCAAAATTATGCGTAGGAAAAGTCTAATGAATAGCTCTCATGCGAACTACTAAACTCAACAGAATTCCATTGTTATTGGGGCTACTGTTAGCCAAATATACTATATTGTTGCTGTTATCTGTCATGGTAACTGTTGATAGAAGTATTATAACTACTCTACTTTTTTTGATATTTACAGAAATGCGTATACATTAACATTTCCTACTACATTTAATAGACCTTTTAGAATACTCCTCTCTGTGTACTACTAAAAACAGTAGAAAATAATATTTAGATGCTAAAATACATCTTTTTCTAGGGGAAGAAAAAAAAAAGTCTATGCTTATACGGTAACAGTCCTAAGATTCTATTGTTTGTTTAAGATTGTTGCACGTACTGCTGGGGAGACTCTCCTACAGTTTACTGGAACTCTTTCCAGATTCTGCATGTGAATTCAATGCTTCTGAAAAGCTTTATAACATTGCAATTTCTTTGTTTTGTTTTTAGATAGAAGTGATGCAGTTGAGCTTCCTATAAAATTTATTCCTCAGAATGCTGGTTGCTACCATTGTTGGATTCTTCTAAAGTCCTCCTGTGATGTTCGTGTCTATGAGATTGAATGTATAGTGAATACAGACCATGCTGAAGCAGAGCTTGAATTTGTAACTCCGGCTTACCAGCCAGTCATACAGGATATTCCAATAGTAAGTTCACTTTACTACTAGAAACCAAACTAAGATTCAGAATTTAAAAAACTTTAATCCAGATCAATTCTGTTAAATTGTACAGTTGTAAAATGCACAAAGGCATGTAAATACTGACTTGAGTATTATTGTTCAAGTCCATATTGGACATAATATAACCCATTTGGAAATATAGTTTCTGGTAGTTCTTAAAGTAAATTATGAGTTGGTGATGATGATGATGTTTCAATTCTGTCCTGATAATTGTTAATCTGTTATTTAATAATGTTGTCACACTGAAAATGAAAAAAGGAGTTGTTTAATCTAGGGAATAAATGTATTGTTTCTCAAGAGAAAAAAAAAAAAGGAGAGATGTTGAGGATTAAAAGAGAAGAACTAAATTACATACAATTTAAAAAATAGGGCAAGCACAGGCAGTGTATCATCACTAGTGTGGATGAAAGGAAGCATCTGATATCACTAACACCAGAAATCATTGAACATAAAACAATTTACACCCCAAATTTTGACTGTCCTTCTCTTTTCCTTACCAAAGAACAATCATGGTGATATTTTTCCTTTATCCACCTTTTAAAATAGCAGATTAGCAAAGGGTGATGACCTGCCAGTTTTAAACCCGGTCAAGCTGTTTTCCAAAAGGATCAAGTTGTTCCTGGTGTTGTGGAGAAAAAAAGCATGAAAACAAAAGTAATCTTTAAATGCCTTTTTCCCTCTTTCAGTTTATCTTCAACCTGAAGATGCCAGTTAATTACTTTTTTTGTTCTTCCATGTTTTCTGCCAGAGATGTTGTAACTGTTATTACAGAATTGGACACCACAGTTGCAGAAGTGTTTTGAAAAACCGAGGCACTATATAAACAGATCTCAATATTCCAAAAAGGCATTTGTGCTCATCTTCTAGGAAATTTACCTCTTAACAACTAAGAATTAAGTATTAATCATACATATTAATTAAACTTTAGCTTTACAATAGTGAAGGTCTCGTGCCACGCCGTGGGGTTAGCTCTGATGACCACAGGTGGTGGTTCTTAGTCTCTGAGCTCAAGACAGATGAGCTTGAGAGACTTTCAAAGAAGGAAGCGAGGATTTAAGTATAATCTCTATTCCCTGAAATCCATTGTTTATCTCTGACATTTATATACAGTTTTCCATTGATGAAGACCATTATGGGTCAAAGGATTACTTCCTCTTTTCATAAATCAGATCAGTCTTCTCTGGTTTTGATAAGGCAGGTCTTTGCTCTTGAATGCCAGTTTATTTTCTTTTTTTCAAATGGATATGAACCTGTTTGGAGACTGAAGTTTTGGTCATCTAGTTCCTTCAAATAATAGGAGGCTGGATAGCCTTATTTTATTTTTATTATTTTTATACAGCCCACAAGCATGCATTACAAAAGCTCATTTTCTACTGTAAACACACACTCTTGTGATACATCTGGATGCAAGACAAACTTGTCTTTATAGCCTTTCATACTGATAAGGACAGACATTCTTTAAAATAGATTAGTCTCCTGAAAAATCAGTTTCTGAGAACACCAGACTATAATTACTCCTTTGTAGATGGAGTCCTTAATTTTAAGCACAACTGATCTTGTAATACAGTCAGTAGCCAAATCAGACAGTATACACTACATCAGTACTTCAAAGAGGCACACTAAGATTTCCTACAGATGGAAAAGGGACAGAATTTTGGGAAGCATTAAACAACACAGTAAAGATACTTGTAAATGTACATATTCTTCTAATGAGTATTCCTGCTGACAGTATTGCTGCTGATAGTGTGAGTACCAGCACCTCTGGCTGCCAAGAATAAGGGATTTATTATTAGCTTAATTCATTTTTGAAATATGTTTTATTTTCCCCAAAGATACTCTGGGCCAGTACTTTGGGAAAGTGGGTACTGTGCTCTGATTTGATGCTGATTGCAAACAAAGCTGCAATGCATGTTAAGAGCTTTCAATGCATAAACTAATTTACATCTTTACTTTGATTCCAGAATAACATGTCCAGCCAGGAGTGGAAACTTGAAGCAATTTTGGAAGGACACGGTTTTTATGGCCCTCCTCTAATAAATGTGAGTCTAGGTGGAACAGCTCTGTATCCTCTCATGTTCAAGCCTGTTGCTGAGTGCATAACAGAGGTAAGAGGAAAATTAGTTTCAACATGTGAAAAGGATGCATCTGTCAATAGAATTTGCAACAGTGTTCTAATTATGAAAGTGCTTAATCACTTACTAACATTAAGTATCTGCTTCAGAGTCAGAAATTGAAAGATTGCCTACTAGCTGAAGTAAGAAAACAGACAAACCAATTTGCAAAGCTGAAGATTAGTTGTGATAGCTTTCCTCACCACCCGTTATTATCACTTCCTTTTTTGGTCTTCTACAAACCCTCGATTTTAATGAAATGACCAGTTACTCTGTAGAGATTCTGAACTTGGATCATAAAAATGTACATTGTGTTAGTCTGAATTTAAAGACATATATTAAATTGTATTTTATTACCTAAGTACTAAAGTAGTAACATTGAGTATTTCTCATTGCATGCAGACATCACAAATTAATTTAGGCGATGGGTACTCTGTTTCATAAAATAATTTCTGTTACAAGTTAAGCCGTTACTTAGAAGCTGCTTTTTCCATCAGAGTATTCACTATTTTGAATGCTAAAATGAAGAGCAGAGCAAAGGCTATGACACCTTTAGCAAGATGAAGTATACATATTTTTGCCTGTATACTAGCTGAGAGATTTTGACTGCAGGTTGTTATTCAAATATGTGAATTACCAAAGACACACATGCACAAAATGTTCTGTCAAACATTAGTGATCCTTCTGCATGCATTAACAACTAAATATAATGTAGTTTAGGAACAGTATTATAGAATTATCAAAAGACAAAAGCCCCGAATCCTTTGACTACAAAAAAAAAAAAAAAGAAGAACATTTTTATTGAAGGACAGATGGAAATGATTGAGCAAAATTATATTTTATATGAGGAAGGGTGCATGAGAACATATTTTCTTGGGTATTTGTTTTCCAGGAGGAAAACAAGAAGTATAAAATCTAGAAGTATGAAGGCTTTATATTGTTGAATTTCATAATTTAGAAAAAGTAAAAATAAAAGCTGTTGTTTCTTTCGTATTTTTCTCTGTTTAACAGCAGAATTTGCTTTAGAACTAGAAATGTGAATAGGAACACTTTCTTGTAAGCAAGCTTTGTTGCCTGGATTTAAGATTAATAAACTAAAGGAGTTGGTTTGGCAGCCAAAGGGGACTTTTACAGTGTGGAAACTTATTTTTTCTTCTTCCTTTGTCATAGGGAAAGCTTATTCTGCGAAATGGTACAACTGGCACTGAAACTATCTTCATCCTTAAGGGAATAGGGAAGAAACCTCTGGCACAGGCTCATATTGTGATAGATGGCCAAGTGGCAAAGATCACTCGAAAAATTTTATGGGTGCCCAATTATACCAAAACCAAGCTAACGTACAAGGTAAATTTTTGCAATAATATGACAACTGTTTTTCTATCCAAAGGCCTACAAATGATGTATTACAATAGCAAATATTATAGTAATTACAGATAGTCTATTAAAATGCATATATCCATGAGAAATTATATCCAACTATAATTTATAGTATATGGATGTGTTTGTAGTCAGAAAATCTGAGAGATAGTGTATGATTTTACTGTATGTCCCGTGGAAAATGATCTCCTAGTTTTTTAGTCTGGTTGCTAAAGGCACAACACTTCTACAACTGCACTCTGTTCATTTGCTAGTTTTTCTACCCTTCCTCCTCCACTGGTTTGAAGCCAGTGGCTGATTCCATTAATTTTGAAATCACAGAAGGCTTCAGAATTACATGGTCCCTAAAATCTTCATAAAGTATTGGAATATTACAGGAAAAAGAGAAAAATTATTATCCTTCTAAGGGAAAGACTGCAGCACGAGCTCACTATATATCTGTTCCTAATGGCATAATGGCCTGGCCAGTCAGTGCTTCCTTTCTTGGAATAAATTGTAGTAGTTAGTGTCTTTTGCCCAGCTGTTGTTTCAGGGGTGTTGGAGGAAGTTGGAAATACTTTGTGTGTATGTTTGCTGTTGGGAAAGCAAATTCAGAGGAAATAATAAACTGTGGTTGTTGAAGGGCAGTGGGTCACTGAGAAGATGGAGTAGGGGCTGCTGAGGTAGTTGTGGTTTCAGTGAAGGAACAACAGATATAAATTCTTAGAAAACACAGTCTTGTTAGATTCCGTGTTCAATAAGATATTTTACAATTAAATATAATTCTTACGATTTTTCACTGTTTAAATTAAATAAACATTTTCCTATTTAAAAGTTGTTGTATGACTGTATGACTGTAACTGCATGACTTTACTACCATTTATCTTGTGCCCATGTTTAATTTGAAAGTGAGATAAGTATTTCAGTAGTATTCCTCACCTTCCTTATCCATGTGTAGGACCCCATGTCACAGGCCAGCAGAGGCAGACTGGACAAAAAAGGGCAAAAAAGCTGACTTCTGCTTTTGTTCTCAGCTGTGGAGAAGCTTCCTGTGCAGTAACATTCTGGATTTTGCTCAACAAAAGCCATATTTGTGACTCGTTATGGCATTTAAATCTAGAGTGGATAGCATCTAGATACTGTGGCTGTACACTATTTGCTAGGAGGGCTCAGACTATGAAAACACAACAGGGGAGCCTGCTCTAAAAATTGTCAGCATATGTAAATACATATTTTTGAACCAAGGCTTGAGTGCCTTTTTCTTTTCCTTTTTTTTTTTCTTTCTTCTTCCTTTGTTGTCGTTGTTGTTGTTGGAGGTGTGGGGGGGAAGGAGAGAAAAGGGGAGAATGTAGATTTTAGAGATAAAATCTGACTAGTTGTCTAGTGTGGACTTGTGGAATGAGTGATCTTCTGATCTCAGCCTTGGTACCAGTAGCACCAAACACAGCTTTACTCAAAATGACAGGTATTGGTAGAATGGCCTCACCTTATTTGGTAAAGAGAAATCAGTATGCTTCTCTTGGTTTGATGGGAATTCATGGAAATGTGAAATTCTTCCTTAACTCTTGCTAGTCTCTGGTTTTTTACTCTTACAGAAGGATTTACACTTAGTAAACTTCAAATATCACAAAAAGGTCCAGCCTCATGTTTTTATTTTTTGACTCATTGTTAAACTTCCCAAAGTAGGAAATATATTTTTTGGGGCATCACTAGGTTTGACATTATTCTTTTCAACAATCTTAGCTTTTTAGATGTGATGCATTTACATTTCTAATACACTTGTACTTTTATCTCTGGAAGAAGTGAACATTTCTGAAACCTGACAACAGAACAGTTTGCTCTGCTTTCCCATTTTGTGTGAACTCAGTGCCAATGAAAGCAAAAGACACTGAAATATCGAACTTCAAAATGAATACATTAAAATAATTCATTGTATATTTTTTTCCCATAAACTGCATTAAATGGATTTATGAAAGTTATAACAACTCTAGGGTGAACTGAGTCTGATTGAACTTTAATCTCCTTAAGGGTGTTCTCTGGGTGCTGATCTGGTTTCTGGGTGTTTTGTTTCTTCTGCTTGGTTATATTTTGGAGATTTTTATTTTTATTTTGTTTGTTTATTTCTTTTTTTCTTTTCCTTTGTGAAGTACCACTTGACAGTCCAACCATGTGTGCTCTTTTTGCTCTGGGACTTTTGGGAGAGAAGTAGTAAGGCCAGCTATTTCGTGCTTATATGCATGTAATTAGTTGATGTGAATGTATTTTCTCTATGCTAAGATTTTACCCAGAAGCTGTTGCAGAACAGTTGTTGAAGCAAGGTAGGCTGCAGTTGTTGGAAAAGACAATTACAAAAACTACCAATGTCTGAAAACTCTATCCTCAACAAAGCAAACAATATTAATCACTTCCACCACTCTCCAGCAGATGTCATGTAGTGTTTTCTGCTGTTGTAGTAGAGTGAAGATCATTTGCTTGCTTTTAATTCCAAAAGGGTTGGTCTGCAAATTATGATTTAATCAGGAAACCCAGAACATGACCACTAATATCTATAGTTTTCAGGAGGAATGAGAAAACCTCCTCTAAGAGGGAACTATGACCAACAACCTTGCTAGAAATGCAAAATAAACTTTATTTACTCAGAAGCGTATAGCACAAAAGGCAAGAAAAAAAATAATTTTTTTGTTGTTGTTTTTCGTTTGATGCTGCCTGATTACTGTAATTTCTGGATAGTCTGTTGTGAAGCTGAGCACAACAGACTGTGATTTTGTCTTTGTCATTGTTTCCCTTGGGGGTTCTTGCTGACAACCCAATAACTCCTCCTCCATTTTAATCCATCATCTTTGAAATTTTACCATACTGTCCTTTAGCTAAGGTGCTGATTAGGCAGAGGAAGTCTTATCAGCTTTGGTGGTGACAGAACAAAAGTAATAGTTTTAGAAATGTTTTTGGCGGGATCTTTTGTAGTTTTGTTGGCTGGTGAATATCTTTATTATTTAATTGGTTGGTTGATTTCCCTGTACATCCTCCATTGTTGGAATGTATGCACTATACAAGGTAACTTCTCAGACATAAGTTGGGACATAGATGATATTTTTAAAAAACATAGGTATTTCATTTGCTAAAGTAATAAATCTCAGCCTACATCAAGAATGATATAAGATGTGCCAGGAGCTGACAAACATAATTATTTACAGAAATTTCCTTAAAAAAATAACTGCACAATAAATAGTTAGCAATAAGTAATTCAGCTGAATTAATACTTGGGTAATTTTGCCTTTGAAGTGTAAATTTAGCTTCACTATTCCATTTTAATAACTGTATATATTAAACTATAAACTTAATAAAACCTCATTGCATTAAAAAATTAATTACATTGTATATATGCTGCCCTGTTTCTCAGTATTCACTGTATATATCTAACAGCTTCAGCCAAAATAAGATACTACTGCAAAAGTGACTGTTGAAAATGAAAGTTAAGTCTAGGAGGAGGATGGGGGAAATAATTATTTCTTTTTTTTTTTTTTTTTTTCCCCATTAAGAAAGGCCTTTTTCCTCTGAAAAAATGCTTTTCGTGTTTTGAACATATATAGAGTGCTCGGGTGTGGAGCAGCCATAATTTTTGTATATGCAATTTGCTTGTCTGTGCAACCACTCATAGAGAGTCAGGAAGGGAAAAAGTGCCTTTGGAATTCGGTGGAGGTCACGAGCTTGACTCCATCAGTCTGCCTTTAAAAATGCTAAGCAAGACACTTTCAGAGCCCACAAAATTTTCCATGATTAAAAAGACAATTTCCATAAATTCCCTTGAAAAATATGAATGTTTCTTATGAATTATTTTCTCCTGACTGATGTGTAAACCTCAGGGAAATATTGCTACTGTGCTCTTCATGGCTGGTTCTCGGGGATATTACAACAATAGTATTTCTCGTTCTTAACTCACTCCTGGGTCTGAAAAAATGTCACAACAGAATTTGTAATGAATTTGTGCACATATAACGTCAGCCAGAGAGCACATCCTTCTCTGATGCTGAATTAATGTAAGGTTACTGACTGCAATGTAAGTGAATTTTAGTGGCTGTAAAATTAGATTCAAATCATCCTACAAGAGTAGTGAGTGTAAAATAGTTGAGTCAGTCAGTCTCATGACAAAACTTTTTATACAATTTTATTTTGATTTTTATATAAAACTTTGTCTGCTGGATATAAATAATTATCTGATGTGTTGATGGTTGCTTCTAACGACACCTTTGATAGTAACTTTAGCTATAAAGGTGCCTAATTCTTTCAAGGCTTGGTTTTGCAGTAAAAATATAAAACTGTGTAACTGGTTTTCTCATTGCTGTTCGAAATAGATGTCATTAAAGTAAAATCTCCAGAGGAATCTCAAGGCTCTGCTAAATTACATTTCAGGTATTAGGTTATACAAACTGTTAGTGATTTCCAAAAGCACTATAGAATAAATACATAATCAAAAACTATGAAATCCCATGTTCTTCAATGCATTTCTCTATCCTCTATATATCCGTTTCAGATCTTTAATATGCCAATGAAAGAATGACAGAAAGTTTGTGTATTTGCAACAAATGTCTCAAAATAATAAAATGATATACTGTAAACCTTTAATGAGGGGCTTCGTTGTTCAGGCTAATTCTCCTTTGGTAATGTATGTGAGATTTCCTTAGAATAAATTCCATGTAACTCTAGTAAGCTGGTTGCTGAAGGTCCTATACCCTCGTCAAGTTTGTATTCTTTAACCACAGGTAAATCTGTGTATGCTATAATCCTTCTAATTGTATCCGTTCTTCCAAGTTCAGTCATTTTGGCTTCCACATTGCCTACCAGAACTTCTGTAACAGGTTTCGCTACAGAAAATGCATTCTTCATAGAAATAATGAATGACACAAAGGCCTACAGAATGTAAGAAAAACTGTAGTCATTAACATGTTTTTTGTTGTCTGATTGCTAGTTATGAAATTGTTTGATCAAGTAAGGGTCTATTAAGGTCTTAGGTCTGATTTGTTTGAGGGGATAGGTTAGTGGACTTGACAGGTGGCCTGGCAGGGTTATGAATCTGGATTATGCAGCACTCTTTATTATGTAGAACTCTGGACTGCAGCTGAACAGGCAGGAGTTATTTGGGGAATACACTCAGTGCAATGCAAAGATGTTTTATTTCAGTGTTGTAACATAGTGGTGGGAAAATAAATGTGATTGCAAGAACTAAACTAGTTCCTGATAACTCAGGAACTTGCAAGGTATGCACTGAAAGGAGGACGAGGGAAAGTAATGGAGGCTTCTTTTGAAACATCTGTTGTTCTTGACAATGCAGAAAAAAATCTGGTTAGCAGGTTGATCAGTGACTCTCACAGACCCAGTTCTGGCCTAGCGTCAAGGAGCATTTACTTCTGAATAAGTAAAGCCTATCAATATTGTAAAACAGATCTGCAAAACAATTTTTGAATGGAAACATTGAACATATGAATACGTGACTTCGTTATACAAAGAGATAGTGGAATATAAGTAAATATGATCAAGTTCTGTACACCTATTACCACTTTGGCTTCAAGTGTCAGCTGACATTTTTGAAGTTACCATTATTTTGTTATTCTACTCTGGAAAAAAATATTTATTTACTATAATTTTGAAAACAGGCTTTCCATTCTTGTTCATCTTAAATAGATGTATTACAGTTCTGTAGAATCAGTTTTCAAATCTGTGGCTGATAAATTAGTTTAAAATTGCAACATTTTGTAAATCTGCTCGATTTATACTTTCTGGCTGTGTGTAAATAATTACTCGAAGCATAAGACAACACATAATACCATCATTTAAAAGTTGAATCCTTGGAGATGGATTGATTTGAGCAAATTTTCTGCAGCATCACAATGATAAATTTAAAAATAATTTATATTTTGTTTTCATTGTTGTATTCTACAATTCTTATTTTCGAAGTGATAGTGAAAGGATGTAACATGTTGTGTGGGTTTAGGGAAATTTGTGGCTTATGAAAGCCAGCATTTCTTCACTGAATTAATTGTAGGGGTTACATGATAAATATTACAGCAACTTGAACAGATTTGCTGTTTCTTAATTATGTCACACATTGTCTTTCTAACAAAACCCATGCAAATATAGCATCTAATTTTTTGGGTTGTGTGGTGGTATTTTTTAGTTAGCAACACAGTTTTACATGGCAAAACAAGAGAATTAATTCTATTTGCTTGTGAAATCTTAAGAAGCAGTGAAAGACTATTTTAATAATCTATTGAACACGGTTTTTCTTGTTTTTTCTTAATTAAACTGTACAGTGTGGTGGAGCTTGGGCTTATACATTCTTCTAAAGTACTTAACAAAATTAAACATTTAAAAAATTATATATTAATTATTTACTATTTGTGTCTTACATTATTTCCTGATTTAAGTGAAATTTCATTACTGAAGAAGAGTTTTCTTCCAAAATGTTTATATATCTTCATAAATGGGTATAATTCGTACATAAACTATGAGAACAAAAAATTCATATTTTTTGAAGGTGGTAGACCTCGTATGAAATAAGGATAAACATCAAAGTTAGAGTTTTTCTTTTCTTAGCTCACTTATACAGTTAAAAAGCATTTCACACATTAGGTCACCTGGTGTATTTTCTAATGCTTGTGCCCAGGAATGTTATAAAGATGTTCAAGAGTGGAAGAACTACCAGTTGGAAAGTTTTTACAAGACCACATTAATATCAATATGATTGGTTTTTGGCAATAGGATGCTCACAAAGATTGTAATGGGAATCAGCAATGTTGTATGGATTGCAGGTGCTTTAAATTGGTCAATATTTTAAGAAATTGCAGTTATTGATGCCTGATAAATTCTGTATGTGCCTGTGTGTGTGCGTGTATATGCACCTATTTCTATCTGTATAAACACTATATATTTCTATCCAACCCATCCTTGATATCATTCCGTCCTAAACGAAGCTTAATATTTTGGTATTGGATGGGTATGTTACACAAGATTTCCTTTGTCCTGTTCCATGGTTGTCATAAGAGCACCTCTCCGCAAAAAATTTCCAGTCAATGAACTCTGTATGCACCAATATTGTTGTAAGGTACAAGTCTTTTCTAGTGTAGAATCATCTCTAAATGCTACAGTTTCACTATTTTTGTCTTGACATGCTCATATCTACTGGGATACCTTTGAGACAAGATTTTTGTCTTTCTGGTTTTCTTTCATCACTCCTATATTGCAAACAATTCTTTGAATGAGAGACTTCTTTTCCTAAATTCCAGTTAATCTTATCTGCAATTGTTCAACATATCCTCCTTGCAAATTAAGAGAAAAGCTAATGGACTGCCTCCCCCATTAACTGGTTGAAGTAATTCCATATCTTGACTCCTTTTTGAAAGCTTGTAAATCTGAAGATTTCTTTTTTTTTTTTGATAGAACAGCCCCTGTTTAAGCTCTTTTTCCTTACTTCAAAATTTATTTGCCTAGCAATAATGACCCATGGTAGATTTTGTTAGGCACATCCAGGTACCTTTAGGAACATGGTTTTGCAGATTATTATGTAAGAATGTAAGATTGTACAATGCTATACCTCAGACTAAAATTGTGTTCTATTCTTATGTACAATCTTCATAAAAATACATTCTGATAAGAAACAGCTATCTCTCTAATATTTAGAAGGAAGTTGACTTAAAGCTTATTGTATATGAATTCTTCCATTCCTTCACTCCAGGCTTTCCTCTACATTTATGAAATCTTTGCAAGAAGTTATTCTTATAAAAATCTGAAATTTCTAGATTTTTTCTTATACATTCTCCATCTTCTTAAATTTCTGAATTTTCTTGAATGTATTGTTATTATATTAATATATGTGTAATATATTAAGCAGACAGGCATTACACAACATTTTCCCATATTGATACCTCAAAAATCTGTGAACACTTCTCATTAGATAGGATTCTTTATATGAATTCTAATATTAATATAAATTTCTGTGTAGGCATGTACATTTAATATCCATTTAATATCCATTTGCTGACTTAGGTTGATCATTTAATTAGTCTCAATAAGACAGTTAATAAATCACACGGCCATCAGAACAAGACAAAGTTCAAAGGAAAACATAAAAGGTAACAATCAAGTGATGCCTGTTACAACCATAGACCTTGTCAAGGTGTTGGAGGTAGGAGATAATATTGTTGTGCCCACTGTTTGGAGGTTGAAGCTCCTAAGATGTTAATAGCTTAAATAGTCGAGACAAATAGGGTTGCTTATAAAGGTGAATGAATGGGAGTGATTCATTAATGATAAGATGGGGAGTATTCATATTGGTAGGAATAGTGAGCAGCATGGAGAATGCTAGTGAGTTTAATGACTGCAGTAGGAAAGGTGGCAGGAGACTGAGGGCAACATCAGTTATGTACAGTTTTTAACATGGATTTATAATGGCCAGAGAAAAGATGAAGTGGCTGTTTCTTGGGTGCACTTTAGATCCCTACTCTAATTATAGTCAGTATCTGATCCCAAAAGGTTTTAGAATGTGAATAGGAATGAAAGAAAAATACATCAACATTTTTTATATGGGGTGTCACATCTGTAATAGTGTAAGAATCCTTTCTGTTGCTGTCTGAGCAACTCGTCTTGCATTTCCAGTTGTCTGTGAGAGTCCAGTGTGATGATACAGGAACATCCAGTAGTAATTGTCCATTAGTACTTTCCCCTGAAAGTAACTCCCACAAGATCAGTTTACTGCTGAATCATCTTGGCTTCCAAAAGCAATTGGGACTGTGATGCCCAGAAGTTTGTACTGTGATCCTAAGCCCATTCCTACTTTCACTCCAGAAAGTACTTGAGCAAAATTTAAGTCTGTCCATTACTTTTTATTTACACTGGATTCTAACAGCAGAACACAATGGTGTGAACATCAGTTTGTTAAAGTTGTTTCCTTTCAAGCTTAACTTTATCTTACTAGAGCTAGAAAACAGGCAAAATAGTTCCAATATTTTTGCTATTTTGACCTATTTTCTTAAAAATGCGTATTTAGCAATATCTGTCTCATTGTGGAAACACTATTCAATATATAGCAGTTAAAAATGAGAAAGGTAAGGAAGGAGTGGCAGTGACAGCAGAAGCTGGAGTACATTATGTCAGGATGTTCTGTCAGGGAAAGTCAATAGGGAGAATGATACAAAAGCAATGTATGTGTGGTGATGGGGAGTTGCTGCAACTTGGGGTTGTGAATTTGGCAAAATTAGGAACAGAACTATGGCTTTATCTATTGATACAAAGGTTTAGATAGTAATACAGGTTAGTTGATTCAGCATCAAGGTATATTAATGCTTAAATTAATACAGAAACAGTAATTCAGATTTATGGTTGCTCAGCTGAAAGCTGAGATCATGTTTTGCAATTGTTTTTGTGGTAATAATTGCTTTACAGCATAAAAAGTATTCATGCAACTATGTTTATAGCTACACAAAAAAATTAAATATGATACTGCTATATATGTTTTGTTTCTCAATTCATTGGGTAGTTTGTCATTTCAGATGTGCAGGTTTTTGTATTTTAATCCTATTTTGTGTTTTGTGAAAACTGAGATAAATTCCAACTCCTTGACTTGGCCTGCTTTTTTTTTTACAGTCTTCTTACAATCTTCCTAATACCCTTGAGAACTAAGGAAAGCTGTTTGTGTGCTTGCTGGAGAGGATGGGAGAAGTGTGGCGTGCACTGTAGTTTACCTTGCAGTCCCAGTTGTCTGCTACTTTAGACTTGGGGCATTTTGAAGCATACAATGGCTATCTTTCTACCCTCGAAGGGAAAACTGCATGAAATGGCAATGTGCACTTAGATTCCACCTTGATGTGCAGCTGTGGAGCAGTACATAGGATGTACATGTGGGTGAGGACAATAGAATACACCTTCTTATGAGAACTTTAGGAAGAGTTTCGGAAATAGGATTGTAGACTGCAGACTGAAAAGAAAAATCTATTTAGAATTTTAAGATTCTGGGATTGGGCTGTGTAGAAAATTATTGGCATGCATATTTATGTAGTAGTGTGATTATAGCTGGATTAGTAGAAACTTTGTTAAAACAAAGCATTAGCAGGAGGACTGAATTTTAGACACAATGGGGGAAGAAAAACTATCAGATGGAAAAATAATATTTTTTAAAAGTCCAATTACTGTTAAGATTTGGTGGGAACAGTGGAAAACCCATGGAAAGAAAGAAGGAGGATTAAAGGTTCATAAACAGCATGTTCCAGGTTGTACTAGCGCTTGAAAAAAGGAATATATTAACATAAATACCTCACAGAGTACAACCATTATAGGCAATGATTGGCTGTAATGGAAGACAAGTTGATCTTAGATTTATTTTTCTACATAAAGTACAAAGAGAATTTATTTACTAAAAAAAAAAGTAAGTTTTGGGAGGAAGAAAATGATACATGCATCTAATGCTTTTACTGTTGCAAAAGAGATCTTTGTAGAATCCAGATCTCTGCTTGGATGCTTGAGAGACTAGCTGTAGTCACTAATGAAATGAGAAAAAGAGCTGGAAGAAAAATCAAGCCTTTCTGACTTGCCTTGTGATTTCACCCAAAATTAACTTAAACAACACAATTTTGTTATTTAATATAACAAGAAATTGCTGAATGCAGCAGCACTACATGATACCCTGAAAATATTTCTTAAAAGCACTCCATGCCTCAGTGGAAAATCATCACGTGTAGTCGGATACCCACTGCAGAAATTGCAGTATCAATTTAAAATACTCTAGCTCAGCAGCAGTTTGCTCCCCCCAGTGGCAGAGGTAGCAGAAGAGAGGTTGTGAGCAGGACCATTCACGCAGTCCAGCTGCTGGGGTTCTGCACAACAGCACAGTGACTATAAGGAGGTTGTCATCAGCTGTGACTGGCAATGACTCAAGCTTGGATGTCTTCCATGAACAGCTGATCATAGGGTCTGTCTGTAGCAAACTTATCCAAGTGACAAAGAAATGAAATGCAGTTAAAAAATACTCTTAGCTTGTAGACCTGCAATGAGCTTTATAGTTTACAAAATCTAAAATTCAGCATATGAAAATTGAATTTTTTTTTTAATTGGTCTAATAGTTAATATGTGTGCCATTGCATACATGTTAGTCGCAAAATATGACCTATCAAAAAACGTGGTTTAGTATCACTTAAGGTATATCAATTGATTTTAAAACAAAACTTCAGATTTTGTTTTGCTCTGTCTAGTTAGGTGGACCATGACTGTTAAAGCTCATTGTTACACTTCTAAAGAAGACTTATGTAAAATATTAGGGGCCTGACTGTGCAACTCTACATATATGTAAGTGATTCTATGATCTAAGCGAGATACTATTACTCATGTTGAGCAGTGACTTCAAATTTTATGCTTGATATGATCTGTATATGCCAGCACTACTCTTAAAGCATGTGTTCTTTTCCTGTGCGTAAAGGGTAGGACTTATCGATAGCATACTTTATATCATACTCTACTTTTCAAAGCAAGTAGAATTGATATTGTGTCTACGGTGTTCTTGCAACAGTAACGTGCCTTTGATGATTTTTCCTCTTTGTGAATTCTCTTCACCAGGTATCTTCAGATCTTTCAATGGTGGGTGGGGCACCTGTTATTACTGTAGATCCAGACGACACAGTCGCTTACACTTTGAGTGTATCTCCGTGGAGACGAGGAATCTTTCAAGGTACAATGTACAAACCAAATATATAAAATCCCTATAATTTAGCAGATTAATTTTGTTTAGATTTAATGCTTGCATTTCTGTTCAACATAACCTTTCTTCTGGAAGAAAGGCTATAATTACCAGTGATACTGGTTTTTAAGCTGGCTCGTGTTTTTATTTGTAAAGGTTTATTACAGCTAAAAATGTAGTCAGGTCCTTCAAAAATGCCTGTATATTTGCAACTTCATGCATTTAATTGCTCCCATGAAAACTAGCCCAGTAGGGATTAATGATTTTGAATTATTACCATGTTCTTCAGTCCCAATTTAATTTTCCAAAATCTATTGAATAGCTGTAGTTATCTTAGCACTACTAGAACCAAAGATTTAAAGGCAGAGACCAAAATTTAGTTCTTTCCCTTGATTAAAGTTCCATTTGTTGACCACAAGGCAAGCGTACATACATTGAATGTAGATAACTCAGTTCCTTCTTTGAGATCTATAGAGGCTAGGGATATCTAAGATTAATTGCAAATAATTTATGTCAGTCCATATTTATACTGGCATTTTTATGATACAATAGCAAGAGTCTTGCTTGTTTTAACTAACATCAGCATGTCATATTTATGTTTTACTTTTACAGATTTTTTTAATTAATATTTCTTTAACAATTCACATTTAATAATTTTCAAATGCTTAGTAATAATTATACAATTACCTGGTGCTCATTCTTTACCTCATAATCTGAAAGTCACGACTGTGAGAATGAGGCTGTACAATTAGCCTTTTTCTTCCTTGTAGAGTAGATATTGTAGTAACTCTCAGGTATTGTAGCAGCTCTCACCAGATCAAAGTATGAGAGTGTGTTTGGGAGGGAATTATGGGAACAGAAGAGACCGTCTTGAAGTGACTGAATAGCGCTCAGGGAAACCTAAATTTGAAAAACTTCTTAAATGAAAGGATTTCTGATGCTGAATAAATCTCTTAATCCAAAATGCTTAGTGCATAGCTTTGATTTTGTGGGTTCCTAATTCCAAATGCTTGATTCTGCTGCTTTCCTAGACAATTGAGATTAATGACAGCTGTTTTCTCAACATTAAAAAGCTATTAAGTCTTGTCCCTGAGGAGGCCAAACTAGTTTGGTCTTTGGCCATTTTAGTTTTATTATCTGTTGTGTAAAATGTAGGTAATAATGCCATCCCAATTCACAAGTGATTTGTGAAAATAAATTAATACTTGTAACAAAGCTTGGCCTAGTGCCACGGGAAGACTTCAGTGACTTGTTGCTAAATCTGACACAAAATTCAGTCTCTCTGATTGCGGGTCAACTTTCAATGAAATTTGTGACTACTGAAAATGTTCACCAGGAAATAACGAGGATGCACTATATTTTGATTTATGCCTTTATTTCAGGCTTTAAAGATTTAGGAATATTCTCTTCTTCTGGCTTAGAAAATCCCCAATTCTTTTATACATACTGAAAGTTTCAGTGGAAGAGGTTCCAAGGCTTCTATCATACAGCAGATTAATTCCAGGTGGTAAAAGACATGTCTTCAAAGGGACAGAGGTGGCACACGTGGACTAACATCTCTGTATATTCTGTTGTCCCCTAACTTCTGTTACGATGGTTTCTATTACATTTGGAAGCATCATATGTTCACTGAGTGAGAAAGAGAGAGAACAGTCTCTCTAACCTGAGAGAAAAGTTATCACTTCAAAGGCTGGGAAGCCATGTACGCTCTTTTTTTTCCAGAAAACGGTTCATTTATTTTATGCTTTAAAATAACTTGATAGAAGGCTGCCGTTATCCTTTGAAAAGAGACGGGGCCCATTCATCTGACATCCACCCCTGGCTCTGTGCTTGCTTTGATCACTACTTCAGGAAAGCTTGTTCATTCTTCCTCTGGAGCAAGGACAGTTTTGTGCATGTCACAGAAATTTGTGCATGCTCTCTAATCATTCAGCTGCTGTAGGAAGCAGAGAGGTGGGGGGAAGAAAGGCCACTGTCACTGTTTTGAAAGACAGCAGCTGTTTCTGCTGTCTGATGTGAGGTGTGATGCAAACTTAACTACCAGGTATCCTGTCTCAGGTAGCATAAGTTAGGAAGTGCTTACTTTGTGGCTTGAAGGAGAATGGAAGTCGGTCTGCTTTGTACTGTGCAAGGCTGGGAAGTCATATTTGTTCCCCAAAGCAGAATTTTAGCTCCTGGGAAACTTTAATGTCAAAGCTGAGATATATATGCCTTTTTGGCAATTTTAGGATTTTTTTAACAGCCAGCCTGAAGCTTGAGGATCACAGGTTAGATGTAGGTGATTCAAGTGGGAATTAATTAGGACTTGGGAACTGTAGTCCTTTCTAGGTTCAAGGTACTACAGGTAAAGTGTAATTTAAACATCCAGAAAGAAAGGTACTCTTTATACAGTTTGGTGAATTTGTTTAGAAGGAAGTAAATTATCCATGGGGACAAAATGTTCGATGATTGAAAATAAAAAGCAATGCTTAAAAGCTATTCACAAAGCAAATTTTGTTCTGTGGGCAAAAAAAGAACAACTATTGAGATATCTAGCTGAAGTCTCTGTCACAGTGCTGGTGGATGATTTCAAGTTTAGAACTCCCTAACTTGTAAATACAAAACTTTGTAGCTTTGAAGTTCTAGTACTGTTTTTGTTTTATTAAAATCAATTGTGATAGAAGGACTTTTACCATATAAATTGTTGTACTGAGCAAAAGATCTGCATTTTTTGTTTACATTCAAAGTCTTTTTTGTTGCAAATTATATAGCTGCAAGATTATACTTCTTTTAGTTTCCTTCTTGCTATTTTATTATTGCTAAGCTACAAATGGGCCCAGTTCTTTTCAAAAGTCCATTTGGCAGCATTCCAATAGAGTGCTAATACTATATGCTTTGGCTGTTTTGTAGCTCTATGACAGTTTTAACATAGAAATAATAGCTAATAAGCATCTTGCGCAGATTCTGACACCAGATAAAATTCTTCAGCAAACTATTTTCTAAGTAATAGAACAATTTCCTCTAGGTTTGGTAAAGCATCTTCTACATATTACTTTATCTTTTATCAAACTCTTATTTCTGCTTTCCACAGAACAGGGCACAATTTTCCCAGAACAGACAAAAGCTCATAATGCTTGAATATTTCTTGTGCAAAAAATGCACATCTGTTATAGCCAGCGCTCTTTTATCCATTAAAACTTACCAGCTTTTAGAAAGGAGCTTTCTAATTTTGTGTGTCACCTTTCATTTTTTTTTAAACTATATCTGTACTTAGTAGGCAGCACTTTCCCATGCTACTTAGAGCTTTTGAAGCCTATGCTGAGGAAAAAGGGCAGCATATTACAGGCCATGACCTGTCAGACTGAAGCATGTAGGACAGTTTTAACAAGGTGGTGAACGTCATGCGAATACATTCTGGCCTGTAAATGAGTTGATGAAACTGGTTAGTTTCAGTATTTTCCCTTTGACACTTGCATGAAATCTGTTTTTTTTAAAAAAATATTGTCCATTTCTTTGTTTGATGGAATTCTGCACATCGATCTATTGATCACTCTAATTTCAATGGAATCATAAAATCACATATGGCAGGAAGACCAGCTCCATAGCTTCTGGTAGCCATTGCTGTATTTCCTGCATTTGTTTGTACCTTTGCTTTAAGCACCTGCTCTTCAACTGAAGCACCCTAACAAATTGAGTCTAATGCACCTGTAACAAATACAAAGTTAGAAGGACCTTCCAGGTGCTTGATTGCCAGGAATGGCTCTGGGACACCTCCACTGGGGGTCACTGGAGTTCACGGAAGGAGAGCTGCTCTATTGGTACGTGCCACCACCTGGCAAGTTGATCCACAGCAACCCTTTCCATCTGTCCTAGTGCAGCTGCACTTGCAGACTCCTGTGCTCTTTCATATCATGGTTTCATTGTCGCATAAAGAACAAACAGTGAGAGTTAGAAATAAAACAATTCTCCTCTTTATTGAATGCTGCAAAACCATGTATGAATGACAGTTGGCAGCAGGATTTGCCACTCATTCATTTCTCGCATGTGTGAATCTTAAAGCTTATTCTGCTTCTTTATTGTTGATGCAGGGAGCAATTCATGTAGTTCCAATATACCAACAAGCAGTAGGATTTACAGAAATTCTTTAGAATTTACAGGTATCATCATACAGGTTTTCCTATGCAAAACAGAGATTATAAAGTTGTGTTGTAACCTACAGTAATTTTTTTTTTTGTCAGTAGAAAAATTGCCACAAGCAAAATTGGCCAAAGCTATAGCTTACATAAATTACACTGATCTTTTAATTTATTTTATCTCTTCTGTGAAACTTTTCTTATGCAGCAGCTATACATTGATTTAACTGGCCAGAAAAAAACCCACAAAAAAAACAACCAAC
>VWYH01007226.1:0-82206 GCA_013399365.1 Pampusana beccarii | reverse complement strand
CAAACCAAAAAAAAAACCAAAACCAAACAAACCAAAAACCAGGAAAACATAGAAATGCACCAAACATTTCTATATCTTTTCAGATTTGTTTGAAGAATTCCATGGCCACATAGCCTTTTGTTCTTGTTTCCAGTGAATATACTGGGATATTGTGGGCTTTTATCATCTCTCTGCAGCAGAAAATAATAATGTACAATATATATCTTTCAAATAGTTCTTTCAAATTATACAAAAAGGAAAAAGCTGAATTTTTGTTGTTTTCTTAATTGGATTCAGGGATGGGGTATTGTAGCGTGTAGGCAATGAATCAGTCTAACATGTGGTGTTGAAATTACAGTTTTATTGGGGAATAGAACAGCCTGCATCCTTTTAAGGGGATGCATCTTCTCCAAAGCAATATAAAACAAGGCTTCAGTATTAAGATGCGGATTGAAGTTGTATAAAATGTTTGAACACTGGATAGTAAAGCTAGAAAATGTGCAATGATGTTTTGACCAAGAAACCTTTTAAAGCAATGTTGTATCAGCAAAAAGAAAATCTCCATAATTTATGTAATTTTTATTTATTCATTTTCTGTATAATTCTAGGAATACTTGTTGCTTTGACAAGTTCAGTATTTTATGTATATATATATACATATACATACCAAAGGACAGCTGAGAAGAGTGGTATTTTCTAAAATACTTAATGGTGGCATAATTCTGTGGCCAGTCACACCAGTGGGAAATGTATCTCTGTGACATACATGAAGTCTTGTTTGGTTTTGAATATATACTTTAAAAATTGCCAGCTGTGATATTTTGACAAATTATGTTTTTACATAACGTCTGATACAGAAGTCAGGACTGAGCAACTAGATGGAAGAAAAAAACCCCAAACATTTGGGACTGTTATGTGTGAAGAAATTATCATTTATCCACTGCTTTGCGGTGTCAATAAGGTAACATAAGGTATTGCTGCCTTTGCTGAAGATGGGATTAAGCAGCGATGGGTTCTATAGGCTGGCGGTGCCTTTGGCAGCTGAAAGACTAAAACTTCCTGTATCAAAGCCCTCACAAAACACAGGAGCCAAGCCCAGCAGAACCTTCTGAAAAAGTGTAAACATGCTTATTTGTTGTTTTAAATGTCATGTTTGTTGCAGTGTTTCTACACCTTGCCAATGCATTTTTTATTACTCCATAGAGTGCTAAGGACTTTTTATTACTCTTCATTGTATAAAACTCTTTTTCCCATCCTGCAAAACATCTTTTGATTGGATTTTTTTTGTAACCCATAATTTAAATAAATGTATATATATATATATATATGTTATCATCAGCTATCTTAATGTCCAACACCTGTCACTGGATTGCAGGATTCACTCCCGAACCAGGAGAGCATTCCATTTGGGAATACTTCCTAGAAAAATATTCTGCCTTAATTTAAAGCAATGCAAAGCATACTGCATTCTAAGTGTCCTCACTGATAAGGATTCTACATTCTATATTTGACTTGAAATTAATACAATTTTTTGTTTGTTTTGATGTTCGTAGTTCTTGCCAGCCATTATTGTCTTTTTTCCCCTAATAAAAAATTTAAGTAGCTTTGAGGCAGTAGTAAATGCCTTGGTGCCCACGAAAATTATGTAAGACAATTTATGAATATTTTAAGATTAAGCAGATAAACTGGCTTTAAAAATTAATGCCACCTGTAGTAAAACTGATTATTTTTTATTGAAATACTTTGACAGATTTAATTGAGTGCCTTGCAGAGATCTGAATACATTATATCAATCCAGTCACCTTTATCGATCAAGATTTTAGCCTCATTGTTATTAATTCTGTTTGTTTAAGATCCATTTTCCATAAAGAAGGAAAATGGAGTGTCAGCAATTATGGTGCAATTCTTCACTGATTTATTTTTTTTTTTCATGTAGTTGCTGGGTTATCAACAGAGTGGTTTAGCAATTCAAGTAGTTTTTAGTTCTTCCACTAGTTCTTGAAATATTCTTTTGCATTAGCAATTTACAGCTCTTCAGTCAATTATTTTGTTACTTTTGAGAACATTTTGTGCAGAGCCAAAAAAGTTACTGCTTGTTTTACCATTCCCCTATTTACTAATGAAATAAATGTTTTTAAACTGTGAACACTTGTATTCTGTCCCTCTTTCTTTCACATGCATATGTCCACAATACAATTTTCTGAAACACAGACAATCGGTAAAGAAAACTCTTCCATTGTCACTAGAAGCAAGAACTATAATGAAAATTACTTAAATTATAAAATGAAGTGTAACAAAATATTTTCTGCTATAAGAAGGCTTTAGAATTTATTAATTCAGTGCTTTTCAGCATTTAGTCATTTAAAAAGTATTTTAATCAACTTTAAAGATGTAATTTTGCATTTTAAGCTAATTTTCTTGTAATTGTTGACATCTTTCAAGTATATTTATGTTTATGTGTAGGATGGTATTTAAAATTAATGAAGTCTTTATTTTGCGCTTTGCTTCTGTATATTATTATACTGCAATAGACCAAAATTATACTAGGATTTTATATTGAGACATAAAATCAGATTAATTAGTTAGTATTTACCCTAAGATCTATTAGCTATTAGTGCCATCAAATATGTCCTCTTATATCAATATTTAAATACCTTGAGCATTTTCTTCAGACTGCATTCCCCTGAGCTTTCCATAATGGTTTTATCTACCTTCTCTTTGAAGCTTTTAAAAAAAAAATTCAATAATTTCCTGAAATGACAATCACTCTCCTGCTGATTTGGACACAATTTCTCACTTCTGTACTGTTATTAATTTTAGGAATTTGTAAAAAATTTCTATTTAGAACGGTTTTGTTAGGTTTTACTTATTTTAATTCTCATTTTCAAAAATTTTTTTATTAGTGTTTTTTAGACTTTTCTTAACAGAGGGAAGAAAATCTGGGATTCTAACATTTTTTACTTTAAAATGGTATAGTTCATTTATCTGGATTCAAGCACACGCCTATTTCCATTTCTTTGGTTTTGTTTTTGACTTTGGTGTTTTATACCTGTGCTACCTGCTTGCTGTCTCTCAGAGAAAAAGAGACAGTGGCAACGTGAAGATAATAAACTTTGCTTCCCTGTAGTGATTTAATGTAATTGTACTTAGCAGGAATAATTTGTCAGCATTTGTCATGTTGAAATTGCCAACTGGTGTAGCTACCATTGAGCATATAATGAAAAAGTTTTACTTTTCCAAGACTTCTTGGCAGAATTTGACTTTAGGTGTGGTTTAGTTGCCTCTTTTAAGTTTATTTTTTCCTTTTAAGATTAACATCCTTCTACCTAATATTAGTATCAAAATTAATCATGAGGCCTTTTCCAGGTCCCACCTGAGCCTTGCTATTTAGCTTTAGCTTACTCCTGCTAGTAAGATGCTGAATTCAGCTAGTCAGGGAGCACAGCACATTCTCTTTGCCATGTGATCTGTTGCCATACATCTGTCCCACTCAAAGCTGGAGAAACCAAAAATACCATTAGATGTAGATATTTTCATATCAAATTGTTCTGGGACTCCCATAAAAGCATATTAATTCTCCATTTCAAATTGAAAAAAAGTTCCACTATGAATAACTTTCCCAAACTCTTAATAAGATACAGTTATGTAAGGTCCTTTTGGGACACCATTTCAAATAAATTATAATGGTCTTGAATAGAAAAGTTTCTTACTGTATAATATGATAAAATAAGTCACCTCCTCAAATTAGTTTTTCATTGTACATATCAGGCAAGAATTAAACCTGCAACATATATTTATTTCAGCTTTGAAACTCCCGAGAATATCTTGAAATACTGAGGGACACTCATTTACGTAAAATAGTAATAATACTTAGTATTTTTTTAAAAAATTGTAGATTTAAAATTCTTAGTCAGAGGCACATAATGTGAGAAATACAACCTGCTTATTCAAAGCTGGTATATCAAATCTTCCAGAGTAATATTAGTGCTATTTAAAGGAACGATGTGCATACTACATTTTAAAAATTAGATTTTATATTATCAAATAGAAATCTGCCAATTTAAAAATCTTGGTTTTAAAATCTATGTATTTTATCTTCCCTAAATGCTTGATTACAACTTAACATACAATACAAAAATGTATTGCAGAAATGTATTAACTATTAAATTTATTTATTTATTACATTTATTTATTACATTTATGGCATGAGAATGAGTCATGATGATATAAAAGAATAAAAGAAACAGTCAAGACTACGCATAGAAGATTGCGCTGGAAAGATACTATTATTGTGTACTATATTTTATAATTTTAAAAAAGTTTGTTTGCTTATATTTCTTATTAATGATCTTTACTTCAGGTAAGTAGAAAAACACTTTGGGGAGAAAAAATGATTTATTTCATTGAACTCACTCAACACTTATTTTTTATTACTGTAAATTATAATTGGATAGCTAACACCTGCAGGAGAAGTATTACTTCATTTTTTATTAGTTTTGAACTGGGGAAATACTCATACACTCTGTTTTACAAAGCTAATGCCCGGGCTAATATAACACCTGGTATCTATTTGTTTTAGGTGTAATTTCATTTGTTGCTGAAGATGGAGACCAACAGCAGTCTCGACATAACAGCTCACCAGAGAAGACAGATGGTGAACAGGCTCTTCAGAAACTGTCAGCAGAGACACCACAAAATGTTGATGCAGCAAACATGGGTATGTTTGTTCTAATGGATAATTTCATTGCCAGTTTGTATAAACTTATATAATAATTTCTTCTAAAATCAAAAGTATACTTAGTATGCCAGGCTACATGGCTGTGCAGTGTTAAGTCAAATGTTTATTACAGGTATATATGAGACTTCTGCTTTTATGATTCTTGAAACATTTTAATGAAATTTTAAGCTGAGCTTGTTTTTTCTTTTTCAGTGATGTTACTGAATGTCACTTATTGTTGGAGAGGGGCAGCATTTGTTAAAAGTATCCAATAATATTAATAGTGCTGATGTCTAAGCAGACCATTTCTGAAATTCACATTGCTTCGCTTCATTCCACTGTGGAAAATACTTTCTTCTAACTGTCAGTCATGACACTCCTTTGGTCAGTTCCAGTAAAATCGAGGAGAGAAAATTTCATAATACCTGGTTACTTTCACATTGTCACTTCCTAGTTTATTCTGAATAGTTTCTGCATTATTTTTGAGATTTTAAGTGTTCCAGAGGGGTAGTTTTGTAACTACAAATGCACACCAAATACACAAAGGTAGGTTTTTTTTGTTTATTTTTAAATGACTTTCTTCATTTTCTTCTATACATTGCAAATAAAGCCTTGCCAATAGAACTATGCTTTTTTTTGCTTTTAATACCTATTATAATTTGGAATGTATTTAAATTATCAAGCATTATTTTAGATGACTAAAGCTTATTTCTTGCAAGGAAAGCTATCAAGGAAAGTTCTTTTTATCCTATAAAGGTGTTGTTTTAGTCAATATGTAGCTTTTAGGAAGTTGAGAAGGGCTTGCAAATGGAGATCTCTTTACCTTATTTATACTTATAATTTCACTTTGACATAATTTATCTAGTTTTTAAAAGAATTAAAAGCTAGTTTTATTATTAATAAATAATATGAGTTAATCCAAAGTCAATACCAGAAAGTCTTTTCTTTTATAGTTTGTTAATATATGTATGTAATCATATGTAGAGACTCAGAGATTAGTATTCCATCTCTAAAATGAAACAATCCCAAGAATTTACAATCTGTATAGACAGGACAGAGGCAGGAAGAAGACAGAAGCTCAGAGAAGTGACTCTCTCTGATCATACCAGTAGCTTAATGTTAGGGAGAATTAGAAAAACAACGCATTTTTTTCCTCACAAGCCAAAACCCTATCAATGGATATACATTGTCTTCTACCAGATTTGTTACCACCACATTCTTTTTTTTTTTTTCCTAAATATTTTATGTGAATTTTGAAACACTTTTTTTATGCAGGTCAGACTCCTGGTGTACTTAACTTTGTTGTGTGCACTCTGATTCATTTTAACAGATGTATTTAAAACTAACAATAGGTAATTATGTAACTCATACAAAATCAGATGTTCTAAAATGTTATTTTGTGCAAACAGTTGACAATACAATGTGAGTTTAAAATAGAAAAGGAATAGAAGCGGAAGAAAACAGTGTAGCAGGACATGGCAAAATGCTTTTTTTCAAAAGATGACAGAAAATAATCATCATAAAATAAGTGATCAAAGAATTACAGTTTTCCCAGAGTAGTTATGGTACAGGCAAGACTGCTGCAGCAGTGGTAAAATTATAACAAAAAAGCAAAAGGCAAGTCAATGCTTGACAAATTGAGGAACAGGGGCTTGAGAAAAAGTCTAGAAATATTTAGTAGAAGATTTTCAATGCCAAGGGGAGGAAAAAAATAAAATAAATCCAAAAAGAAATTAAGAGTTTTGTGAGGACAGTACAGACTCAGTTCTCCTGTCAGGTTTAAGGTGAACACTAGTACTGTTTTTTAAAATTCTGGCCTGAGGAGAGCTAGAAAGAAGAGACAGTCCCTAAGAAGGCAGTTAGAAAGAAAGTAAATAACCAATATTTAACTTTCATTGCTTTTCAAGGTTCAAGAATATTTTCTAGCATTCTCCTCCTACAGTGAGTTTTTTTATTTGAATTTTAGTGTACAGCAACATAGAAATTGGTTGACATTAAAACTCTCACAACACATCATTATAAGTTTACAGAAGAAGCATTTTAACAAAGGTTAAATTAAGTTGAAATATGGAGACAATGCAGTAGGGATGAGAATTCACAGATTTCAAGATGTTATGAGTAATTATTCCTAAAAGAAATACCAAGACTCATGCCAAGTACACAGAAATATTGGAGACAATCTTCAAATTTGCCTGCAAATGTTCATGAAGTTAACTATGTTTCTGTTGTCCAAACTAAAAAAATTCTACGTATGAGATATTTAGGCTTTGAAGAGTTACGAATAATCAGTACAAAACTAGTAGAGGCTGTAATTGAAAGTAACTGAAAATAGAATATTAAGTAAGAATAGATGGTTAAGTGGATTTCTCAGTCCCTATCACTGATGTGAATTTAGGAAATTGTTCTTTAGGTAGACAATCCAATTAAATCTCACTGTTTGCTATTATTATTGTTCGTGATAAGCCTTTTGCTCAGTTTTACTCCCCATTGACAACATGAGACTGCCTGATCTACTTATGCATTTGGAATATATCTTTCAAATATGTTGGTGGGTGGTTAGTCTAACAACGTGCTGAAAGGGGCCAGGTAATTGGCTCTAACCCAGGTCCCTTTTTCACTACACGCTAATTTACATGGATATAATAACTACAATGGAGTGCCATTGTTATTTGGAGCAATCTGCACACCTTGTTCATATATTGCTGTGTCAAGTTACTGCATCTTATCTTTCAGTTACCATGTTTCGCTAATTTTGTGCTACTGTAGAGTTGTTTCTTCGTCTTATTTTAACCTATGTGTTTCTAGTAAATTGTACCAACTCAAGTTTCACGAGGGCTAGCAGTGCTTAGGTCGTCATTGGTATTACTTTCTAAAATTGACTTAAAGTAGGACATGAAGTGACTCTTCCCTAGCACAGTATTGCTTAATTAAAAAAAAAAAATAAAAAAATTGGATTTTTTTTCTGCAATACAGAAGATGTACCATTGCAATGCCCATATCCTAGGAACTTTAAGCTTCTATCTCACCTTTAAATCAGCCAGCTGCTTCTAGTAATTTCACAAAACGTTGTCTTCCATCAGAACCATTCATGTGTACTAGACACCTATAACTGGGGAAAGTATCTGCTGAAAATGGCTAAATAGAGATGGAAGGTAACAAGGTGTGATCTAACTTAGATAATGGTCGTCATCTTTTTAAAAATTTACTTCAAAGAGGAACTAACAGAATCTTAGCTTTATCCTACACAGCTTTCTTTTTACACCTATATCATTACTGTAGTTTTTAACAAGAAGTAAGTATTCCGTGGCTTTTCAGGGTAGAATGACTGATGGCTATTTCTAAGATTCAGTCCATAACTGAATAAGGTTAGGAAAAAATCTCTAATGATAAATGACATGTACACCAAGCATTTTTGTGTTGCCTTCACTCAGTGAAAATTATGCCCTTTAAGCGTACTAGAAACTGCTAGCTTGTTATACACAGCTTAACATTCAATATCATCTTCAGCTACACACACATATGCATTGTGTAAGTATGAATATACGTATTTACTTCTTTTTTTCTTCTCCAAATTACATGGTAGGTATGACTGAAGAAGATGATAATTTCTAGAACAGTTTTCTTATATTCTTTTCATAATTTGTACCAACAAGCCTCATTATGCTCTTCGAAAAAGCTAATGATTCTGAAATTTGTTCATGACTTTTTTCTCCTTCAGATGCTGTAAAGAAAAAGCACATTTAGAGCTTACAGTGAAAACCATTGATACGGCAATTCTCATAACAAATCCTTTTTATTCTGCCTTATATCAGAGGAAAATAACAAAACAAAACCAAAACCAAACAAAATAACCCCCCAGGAAGCAAACCCAAACAGAAAAATGTCTGCAGGACAGATTTAATGACAGGGGCTTACCCCTTTCTAAACTGGCATGGATTTTCAGTTCTTTTCAGAGTGTATTTCTGGCTTTCAAGAGAAGAGGTCCTATGTTTGGGTTTTTTCCTTATGTGTGCCAAAAATAAACCCAGGGCAAGTGACTGCTAAGGCTTGAAAGTAGGATGCAGCTGGTCTTTAATATAAATTTTACATTTATATATTCCTGTATACTAAAGTACTAAAATAATAAATATTAGTCATTAATAGATACTTGTTCCATGGTCTGAGCAAAAGCTGCAGAGCCTATGCTTGTCAAAATTTGCTCTCAAAGAAATTGTTCTGCTCTACTGTGGAGTCCATGGTATCTCCATAAACTGAACTGCCCCTGTGTTGGGTGCTTTGCTGTGTAGCAGGGGGGCAATGGGGAGGGTATTTGGTTCAGTTTTTGCCAGGCCAGCTCAGCCATCCTCAGGAATTTGATCCAGCAGCTCCCCTGTAAAGAAAAGTGTGAAGGTGGTGAAGTTGCTGCAATGACCAAGACTTGCACAGCAACAGAAAACCCACCCCTCCCCCTCCAGAATCGCCCCCCTTCAGCAGTGAGCCCCAGCACAGAGCTGGCACTTAAGCAACAGCTTTTAATGTTCCTGCCAGTGGTGATGTCTGACGAAGCTGAGTGCCACAGATGCAAAATGTTTGTTTGTACAACACAGGAGAATTTTGCATGTGCTGTTGTCTTATTCTGGCTGCCCTAAGCATTGCCTTTATCAAAAGATTATACTTCCTGTTGTGTTCTTCTTAGGGGATGCATTTACATTTTTATGCCGTTGCCAAGTTTTTGATTTTCTTTGTAATTGAAAGGCATAACATAAAAAAGATACGCTACTTGTGAGTAAGCCATGATAAAAAGCATAGTCAAAGTGGTTAGGCCAGGCATTCATTTTGGCAAAGCCTTTTTTAATTACCTTTTTTTTAAAGCTAATTCATCCTTCAAGTAGGCCTTCAATGACAGGTGACGTTTTCTAGTCTCAGTTGTTATTGTACCTCTCATGGTATGTCTCTGGCAGTTACGTGTTTTTCCCGTTATCTTTAAAAAAGCTGCTTCCAAGTGGGTTAATTGAGGAATTGATGCCTTTGAAAGGTAACGATAGCTGCACACGTGATCTTCTTGGACTTTTAGGTTTGAATTCAATCCTTGAGAGCTGAACATCTGTGGGAGCACACTGAGGTATTCACATATGGACGACAATGAAATAATTTCTTTGTTCTAGCCATTGCTAAAGACAATTAAGAGGAAAAGAGTGCTCAGAATGGCAACAATTTAAAATAAGACTTTGTATTTATTAATGATAATTATTTTGAAAGATCATAAAAACTAAGTATACAGTGGTAAATGTTAGGGTTCATTCAGGATTAATGCAGTAATATGATTGATATACCTTTAGTATACTAAAGGTATAATTGATATATCTCACATGACTTTTTATTTCCAGCATTAGTATATTTCTAATAGGAATATTCTTAAAAATAATTTTGAGTTATCTACCTCATAAATTTTGTTTGTGTAGTTAAGCTATTTTTCAGTTTAATCTGCACACTGTATGTCCAAGCATATTGTGCTCCACCTTAAGATTAGTTTGTTTTAATTGAGTCTCCATCTTCAGGAAAAAAAAATTGAAAAACCAAAAAACAAAAAAGCCCACATTACAGCAGAAATATCCAAAGAAAATAATCTCCATGTAAACTACATGCTTATTTCAAAATGTGAAATACCAGCCAGGGCTTGCTTTTTTTTTGGATAGCATTTTAGCATTTGCAGCTATACTTCTGCTTGTGCATACAAGCTTTTGAGGATGGTTTGGCATATGTAAAACATTAAGGATTAGACTGGTTTTTGTTTTTTCCTTTGTCAAAAAGAATGTTCAGTTATTGTTAGGTTTCTCAGTAGGTGCCCTTCTGCAGTACTGCAGTCTGCTAAATGTTATGCATTTTCCTGTGCCCTTTTGAGACTCAGAACAGCTTGACTCCCCTAATAAACTAACATGTTGTTTTGAAACAATTCAGATGTAGCAATGCTTCAAGGACCTGTGGCCCACAGTGAATTTTGTGGGGCATGGTATGCGTGCAATTAAAAATCTGTGCAAACAAAGCATGGCAGCACATTTTAAATTAATAACAAAAGCAATCTGTAGTTGCTCACAGTGTAAGGCTGCTGGTGAACTTTAGGTTACGTCGTCCTTCATGCAGCAGGTGTTTTAGTATCACTGTGCTGAGAAGGCTGGTAATGTTGCATCTGCCCTCACCACAAATAAGTCACTCTGTTTGTAAACCTGTGCATCTGTATATTTTTCGATGTCATAGCATGTAGGATCGCATTTGCATATAAACAGATTACATTTTCTTACCTAATTAAAAATGTCTGTGGTATGCATTTTGCTTGTTCTGATAGTCTATATGAGCTGTAAACTTTGTCTCTGAGAAACACATTCATTCTGTCATGTATGACACATCTCAAATATTTGGCTATATAAGAAATTCTGTCAGTTAGTAGCCTATTTAATAAAAAAAACTATTCTGAAAAAAAAATCCTGAGCAAAAATAATGGTTGTAGTTGCCATGGTTACATGGCTAGATGTACTCTGGACTTCTGCCTGTCCCTCTCAAGTTCACCTGTGAAATGACAGGCATGACTTGCACCTTGCTGAACTGAAACAGCGCAGCGGGACCACACTTACATTTCTTCCATTTCTAATCTACCCTTCAGCAACAGGCCTAATGTGATAGGTCCAAGTGTAAACCCTTGCTAGGATTCTGTGACAGAACACATACAGAGTGATATTAAAAGTAACATTTTGGAAACAAATTAGTAAATGAGCTAGAAACAGAGCAGTAGTTTCTTTACAGACAATGCTATTGGGTTTGAGATGCTCTTCACGTAAGTCATCATTTTGCCTTTCCTACTTTTTCATGCCTGCAAAAAAACCCCTATTTTGCCTCTCAGCAAGTAATAAATTATAAACACACAGCACATAATAGGCATGAAAAAGAACACTAATATTTAGCAGTTCCTCATAGTCATAGGTATGTCTGGGGCAGAAGATAATGTGGTGAGAAAAGAACAGGGGGAAGGTCCCTATCAGTCTCTTCTGTTCATGTTGTTTCAATTGCTATGGGCTGTGAAGGTCTGCACTGAGCCAGAAAACAAGAAAAAAAACCCCACAAACTTTATAGTCTAATACTTGGGACAGTTCATAAAAACTGGAGTTCAAATCAAATACGTGATTTTTTTAGACTTTTACAGTGCTGTGGGTTTTTTTCCTATCTGAATAATACTTGAGTCTGTTACATGAATCTAAATATTATGACACATTCAAACTACACTAACATCAATAAGATTGCCTAAGAGCAATCACGATATCCTGTTGCTTAAGGATGAGAACAATTTACTTCAAGGTGTATGTTCAGTCCTTCAAGGAAAGAATTGCATTTAGGTTCTCAGAGCCTTGCAGGGCAATCTGACACTTAAGCTATTGTATTAATAGAGTCACAAATGGAGAGCAAAGTTTTTATATTTTTTGCTTGTTTGTTTCTTTGTTGCAAGTGTCTGAAAACCAAGCTGTTCAGAAATATTGATTAAAACATTAGATTCAGTCAAAATTAGTTTTTAAGATGTCAGGGAACATATTAATTTCCAACAGGAGAAAATAAAACACATTTCTCCATCCAATCTAATTTATTTTTGTCATTTTACCATCAGGCTCCCCCACAAGGATTATTATTATAATTCTATTACAAGTAGTGCTATGCTTTTATAACTATGCAAGTTTGCATCACATACTACTGACATTGTCTGTCTTCGAAGCTATAAACGAGTTGTTGAAGACTTTCTGTGATTAGGTATTTCTAGTTGTGTATGGCATGTGTTTTGTTAGCAAAAAAACTGTAAGTTCACATTGTTTTGTCAGGAATGAATTTCTCTCGTATCTTGGGTCTTCTTGTCCACTCAGTAGCCTGCTGCCGTAATTTCCTAAGGATTTTTATTTCTATAGGAGCTGCAAAATAAATGGCCTATATAGAACTCTGGCTTTTAATTTATCTCAGACACTGGACATTCCTGCAGTCTCTTATATTCAGTTATGAGGTAGGTTTGTCTAACTAACCAGCAAAGGACCATTCTGACATTTTTACTGAGTAGGCAATAGATATTGTCCATTGCAGTGATTTGTTTGTTATGGTGTCTGTTGTCACTCTCAAAATATTTATATTGCTTTCTCTGTGGACACATGAGACTCCTAATTGTTCTTGACATACTTATGAAATTATAAATATTGAGGAACTACTGTTTCCCGCTGTGGCAAAAGACAGATAGCATTTTATGTGTTCGTGAGTGAGAGTCTGTGTGTGCAAGAAGCATAACTGAGACATTTGAATGAACTTTCAAGGCATTATTTATTTCTGTTTATGGCATTTGGCATTGATTTTGTAGTAGAACTTTCTCTGTGGAAGGGAGTGTTTGGATTAAGTAGAAAGAAGCTCACCAACTAACTGTTCTTTTGGCATGGTTTATCCCTGTTTATCTTTGTGCAATATAGTTCATTAAACCTTCCTACAAAACATTCATATATTCACAAATTGTCATTCCCTTCATGCTCAAATATACATTTCAGAGTGGGTATATAACTAGTTTGCGTTGATTACCAGCACTGGATAAAGTGACTACTGATGACTGGAAGGAAAAGTCTCCACCATTGCAGTCATAGACTGGAGCATATTCAGTTGCTGTGTGATGTTTGCGTTATCACAGTGGCAGTTAACTGGAATTCAGAGGCCCAAACCCTTGGGCTGTCAGCATCACTTGGTTTCCATAAGAAGGTGAATATTTCTACATTTGTATTGCATTCTCTGCCTGTAGGTCCCTGCCATTCGCTGTCAGTTCATCCAACATCTTGCTCTCTCTCAGGAATAAGTTATTATTTTAAAAAGCCAGGTGCTATTTATACATGGTCAAATAAAGATTCTTCTTTAAGTTTGCCACTTATAATGTAATGCATCTCTCATTCAAGTCCTTTATCTCTTCTTCCTGGAGAAATAATTTTATTTAAAGCAAACTGTATGATTTTTAGGGAAGATTCCAGAATTCTGTGGTGCTCTTGGATTACACACAGCTTCACTTATTTTAAGCGAAAACAGTCTTCCTGGGCTGCCAGATTTCTTGAAATAAGGAAAACCTGTACACGCAGTTTCATGTGGAGGAAAGCTTTAAAAGGCTGATTATCAACATTTTTTTTTAAATTGGGGAATTTGTGTTAATTCCCTCCAACATAATATTAGTATTTGTAAGAAAACTCTGTAATGTGACCCACTGAGTGCCAAATACTTTTTCTAGCAAATAGGAAGAGCCATATACCTCACTGTTAAGTTATATTATTTCTTGAATATGCATTTTATTTCATTTGTCAAGTATAACTCTTCCAGGTTTTCAAAGCTACTGCTGTTGGCATGTGCAAATCTGGTTGACATGGGGCTAGGACATATTAGGTGCAAAATGGGTTTCCAGATTGTTTAAGCATCAGACACTGGTATACTTCTCTTTATATATATATATACACAACAAAATAATTTTCAGAGATAATATACTTTGCAAAATTTGAGTGGATTTTCACAGAGTAAAAATACCTTTCTGTGTGTAAGGTGACTCCTTCCAAAAATGTCATCCCATGCTCTAAGTGATGTGCTACAGCTTCTCAGGAAAACATGTGAAAACTATTACTGTAAGAAAAAATTATGTATATTTTCTTAAGGTAGCTGCTACTGGATTCCTTTGGCTAGAAAGTTCCAGAAAAGCAACCCAAGCAAGACAACTAACTTGGACAATTTTGAATTGGAGAGTTAGCTTAGCAAAGATATTAGGAAATGTCAGTGATTTTTAAAATGTAGGCTAAATTAATAACCTTCTACTTCTGCTGTTACTAATTCTTGTCCTAAACCTCATTTGATACTGGTATTGCAGCAACTTGATGTCTTTGTTCTGTGTCTTTTTAATTTATGAGCCCTTCCTTTTTTAACATTAGGGGAGATAAAAATGCAAACATCATGAATTGTCAAATTCAATTTACAGTATGGATTCCGATGGTTGTTCATTTAATATACCTTAGCAAAGTCATAGAAATATATCTAAAAATCATTTCAATGCTCTCATAACATTAGCAGATAGGATTGGAATGGGGTTATTATTTCCAGTTTTTGCTACTTTTGTACATAAAAAAATAATTAAAATGTTTTATTGTGATATTTACATTTGCTAATATGTGACGGATTGTGAGTTCAAACCATAAAAAATGATAGGATGAATGTATCAACAAATGTGTTAAATTTTATATTTAGGTATTTTGTCAAGCAGTGGAACAGGCTGCACAGAGATGTGGTGGAGTCACCATCCCTGGAGTTGTTTAAAAGGCATTTAGGGACATGGTTTAGTGCTAGATTTAGGTTATGGTGGGACTCGATGATCTGGAGAGTCTCTTCTGACCAAAATGATTCTATGATTCTATGAGTCCATGATTCTACTGTGTTAGAAATTGTGCAACAACAGTCAATAGGTAAATGAGATGTCAGATCCTAGAGTGTATCTGGCTAGTGGTCACTTTGCTTTTCTGTGAGCTCAGGAAATACTTTAGAAGATACTTTGTGGTGTCATTATCTGCCTGTTAAATATCACACTTCAGTTCTTATCCAAAATTAGAACTGATGTGCAACAAACTGGCACATCCCTTTCCTTTACCTTGAAGTGTTTGTTAGGGGTCATATTATTTTTTACTGAATATTAGTTTGACTGTCTATAAGAACCTTACAGATCCACAAATATTTTTTTTTCTCTTGACAAAGTGTTTTATTTTGAGGTGAGATTTTTTTTTTTTACAGATATTTTGAGTCCTGAGTATTTGCTTGTTTTACACTAAGCTGTATTTATTTTCTTCCGCTGAACTTTTGACCTCTATTTTTTCCATGAACACTAGAGAAATCTCACTCTACTGCTTCTGTTTCAACTGGTTTGCCCAATTTTCTACCAATAAATTTATAGAGAGATTGTGTAATATTTTTTTCTTACTCCTTATAATGTCGTGTGTCACAGTGGATCTATTAAAAGCATGATTTGTAAGATCTATGTTGCAGATCTGATCCCAAGGATCTTTCTATAATCCTCACTTTTCTATAGGCAGGTGAAGAGATGAACAGGTAATAAATGTCAGCAAGTACTACAGGGATTTTTGTGTCTTGTATGTTTAGAGTTTTCCAGTCAAGGTTAAATTATTTTGGATACTTTTCATTTGTCAGAATGTTTGCATTTATACTGGAAATTGGGAATTATCATTGAAAACAAACCTTGAAAAGTATTAATTTTACCATTTGGAGATTTTTTTTTTCATACTCAATAGTACAGAATGGTGTTTGCTTCTTTTTTTAAGAAAGATATACTTTTTATTTTTAAATTTGAAGATGTACACTGCATTCAGATTCCCTATTCTAGAATATAAATCAACATTGTTATTACTCTTTGAGAGTGATATTGTGCTCAAATTAGTATTACTTACTGTACAACGTGGCAATTAGTATTACATTGTTTTGAAGTGTAAAATGCGTCTTTTAAAACATATTTTTTTTTCTTTAGGCTTCACATAGTAGTCACATTGTATTTGCAGTAAATGATGTTTTTTATCTAGCAGATGTTTTACAGCTACAGATAAATAAACCATCTAGCACAAATGTTTTTATGTCACTATTGTGGATGTGTGCAATACTATTAAATAATGTGCAGGACACAGGACCTACCAAGTTCTAACTTTTAATTAAAAAAAATGTGCATAGTGTATATGAAACATAGTAAATATTCATATGTAAATTGCTGTCCAGTCATTTTCACTTGGCATGTTCGCTAGCCTCATGCCCCCTTGTGTTCACGTATTTCAGACTCAGATTTCATGCATGTTTAAAAATGTAGCCCCTAGTAATGAGAAACCTCATGGGAAAGCTGCAGTCCAGTAAGAACAGTAACAGTTATTCCTGGGGTTTGCGGGAGTATACAAAAGCTTATTGTGTTTTTGACAATTAGAATTAATTATAAAAACAGGATTAGCATTCCTGGTGAGATACTAAAGTAAACTTGTGCAATTTATGAAAAATGCTTCTGCTTTCATAGTGCAAGTGATATATATACCAACTATTGTCGAATGTTGGAAAGAATTAAGGGATTGCTTTCACTGAACTCTCTGGATTTATCAGTTATCCACGTCTTATTTTTCCAACAATGTTTTAAGAAATTAGTAAGAGCAACCTGATAAAGTTCAGCATCTGTAAATATGGCAGATAACATCCATGAAATTAATGAAGGGTTGGTTTTATTTAGTGTCAAAGTACATGAACATAAAGCTCCTCTACTTGAAGATCAATAGAATTTGACTTATCATTTCTTATTTATTGAGAAGCTAGATTTCTCACACAACTCTACAGTAGGTTTTGCTGAAATCCAACGAAAATCTGCCCACTTCATCATTGTGGTCAGTATTCCATTTCATATAACTCATTTTATGTTTTATGGAAGTATAGAGAAATAAATATAGTTATCCTAAAATGACCTAAGTAGTCAGCAGAAACATGTTAAAGAGGTCAGAAAATTGTACTCATGAATAGAGGGATCACACCACTTTTATCCCAGAAGAATACTGCCTTTTTGTGTGTGTGGTGTCGCTTTTTGTTGCATTTTGCATTGCATTAGGTGAATGGGACTAAAATGCCTGCTCTGTGGCAGAGCTTGGAATGGAAAGTCATCCAAATCCCAGTGAACCTGATTAAAAGTTTCCTTTTAAATTAGAAAGGTTATGCTGAAAAAGAAAATAAATGGACACTTGTCAGACTTAATGCCTTTGCGTTTCCCTGTGTTTTCATGAAATGTGACACTAAGACTGTATTAGAGTTGATAAAATGCTTTTGGTTAATTGCATGTTTTTACCATAACATCTGGAAAATGTTGGAAAACATTATGGAAAAATTAAATTTTTATTGGTAAATACAGATTCTTTTTTTTTCCTAATGAATGGTGATCTGTAATCACTTTGTAGGATGCACGAGTATAATTTTTGTAATTCTGGATTATCTTCACTTAGGAAATAGGCATTCTTAGCCTTAAGATTTAGTATTTTTTTTTAAAGGAAACTACATAGGTTTAGCCTGCTAGAGCATGGTAGAGTTTAACAGTGAACCCTGTCAGGAAATGAGATATCTTCCCAATGAAGTCTCATGTAGATTCATGTAATAAAATCAAAGTTAACTTACAGTTAAAGGTTCAATTAGAAACTCACGTATATTCTAGGAAATGTTTTTAAGATAGTTTCCTGGTAGCTAGAAGGGGTAAAATCTTTGCATATTAATTAAGTTCCATAATAAAAGTTAGGATGTGCGATGCTCACCGTTTCTTGAGTCTTTTAGATGTTTTTAACAGATGCTGAATTCCAAGCTGAGAGATATAGACCTTTCAGGGAAATACAGCAAACGATTTTACAGTAGCTTCTAAATTCCATTATAGTTTCTATAATTCAATTGACTCAATGGCATCTGCTTCTCAAATGAAAGACTTATGCTGCTTAATAGAGTGTAGCTTTTAAATACCTTGCATGTACAGTAGCTCATAAAAGCAGTTGCTTGTGTGACATAATACTAGTATAAAATGCCTAAATTTGTCTTCAGTAAACTTATTTTGAATTTATTGTGTTAATAGTAATAGACTTTGAGTCAAAATTTCATAATAAAGAACATTTAACCATTGGAAGTGCATTTCACCATCGAATATTACACCTAGAAAGCACAACAGCCAGAAGATTTTTAAGGAGATTCTAACAGGTCTTAACTGCTAAGACTTAAAACCAAAATATTTGCTAAGCCTTTACAATAATGCCATATTTGTGAGTATACTTCTGAGATTTGAGAATATGTGATGCTTTTCTGTTGCCTTTTTAATTTGACTGCCTATTTTTAAAAAATAAACAAAAAACTCTACTATAACCAAGTAGACTTTTGCTTTTGGGAATAATTTAATTATTATATGTATAAATGTCTGTATTTTATATCTTTTGTGTTCATCCTCATGTGGACCAGGAAAACAGTTGAGTATCATTTTAAGGAACTTCACGACTGAAAATCATTTGAGCATAAGTTATCCTACTGTGCCAAGGGTATATCAACTGTGACTGTGGGTGCATGACTCCTGAGCTGGCATTTATTTTTTCAGACATGTTAAAATGTCTGTGTGACACAGCTTACCCAAGCTGTTCACCTGGCAAGTGATTCCCTAACATAAGTCACAGTTTATACCCACTTAAAATGTGCAATGCTAAGCTAAATCTGGCCAATGAATACTATTTCTGCCAAGATACAGGAAAAAAAAAAATCCTAGGTTATTTTACTTCATCCTTTTTTGGAACTTCTTCAAGCAATTAGTGTTGGTGGCTTTTCTACTACACTGACACAAGAAGTCTTTCCCTTCTGTTTGTTCTCTTTCCCATCCCGTTCCTCATTACATGGTTTATATTATTTTTATATGCATCCTTAAATATTACTGATGATTGTCCTACCCCTCCAGAGAGCCCACAGTGAAATTGAAGGACCCCTTTTTCCATTATCCCCCTTAGCAGCTTTATACACCAGTGTAAGAAGAATGAGCAGTAATCTTTCTGTTCATTATCTGAGACTTTATAGGCCAATACCCAGAGACAGTGTTATCTTTGGATTTTTCCAAAGGTAAGACACAGATAGACAAACATTAAAAAAACAAACAAACAACAACAAAAAAACCAAAAACAAACCAAAAAACCAACCACCAAACCAAATCAACCAACCAAACAAAAACAACGAAAGAAAAAATTTTTTAAAAAGTCAATAGAAATGAGGCCAGATATGGCAAATGGAGAAATATCAATAGACTTTCGGAAAAATCTCTTAAGAATTTGGGTAATTTTAAAGGCTGTATGAAGGAAGTGGGAGCAGGGAAGATTAGTGCATAACTTGTGTTCATTGGGTTAAGAAAATGAGTGACATGAATATGATCATGGTTGCATCTGTGTTTGTCAGTAGAGTGCCAAGAATTCTAGTTTCATGTGAGCTAGAGATTATGACTATGAATGAGGGTGTTCTGAGACATTTCATGGAAAACGAGAGTGTGTTAGTTAGCTATAAACTAGTAGATATAACTTGTTCCCTTGTTGATTTGGACAACCATTCCTCTAGGGTATTCTTTAAAGCTATTTACTAATGAGAAATCCACAACATAGGTAATCTGTCCTAGTTCTTCTCTACCTGTACCATTGTAAAGTCTTCTGGGTATATTTCACATGCACTAAAGCCCAACGTTTCTTACTCTTTCCATCAGGGACAGGAAGATAATTTTTTTTGTGCATGTGAAGATTATAATCACTGTCTTTCTGAAGAAAAAGAAAATAAAAGAAAAATATTTATTGATAGTTGTTTTCTGAACTTCAAATTCATACTGGTTATACTAGTTTTTATGTGTTTTCATAAGTCTTTTCATTGTTGTGCAACAATTGGCTATTTTGTGGTTTCTTTTGACTTTTCTTCAAAAGCGTCTTGAATTGTTCTTGTCTCTCTCCTTCCTTTGGAATTACCTGCTTATTTTACTCTTAGACTAGATTCTCCTAAGTATCTCCTCCACTTAGCCTGATCTTCTTTCTTTGACACGTTGTCAAAGTAAGGTAATTATAATAATTGAATAACATTCTGAAAGCAAATATAATTTATATTTACATTGGAACTGAAAAAGCATTTTAAAAGTGTGTTAGTATTCTAAGCAACCAGATCACTTCACTATATAATTTCCAATTATATCAAATTTTTTCTAACCAGTGCAAAGTTACAGTTCCTCTTGCTTGCTTTTCAAACTTCTAAAACCATTACATCGTAACTAATAAATTACCATCTTCCTAAAAATTACTACAGAGATTCTGCTTGTGATGATGGTCTGATTTTGAGTTTACCATTTAAGACGTGTTAATCTTCTAGGCTAAGGATTATAAAGCCTGGCAGTGAAAGTCTGATACTGTAAAGGCAAAGTTTTGGGAAAGACATGTAATACAAATTTCTGAGGTGCAGGCCACTCCCAAACATACAGCCCGTCCTACTTGAAACCTACTGGTGCTCCCCAAAGGTGCTCAGTTTATTTTCAGCACCTCATGCATGATAGATTCTTTATGCAGTAGATTGTTTCATCCCTTAATTGTCCATTTCATCCCGTCTCTTCCCAGAGTATTCAGTGGCTTATGATGCAAGTCTGGGATTCTTTTCAGTGTGTGGCTATATATTCTTACTAAAGAAGGCAAGGTCAAGAAATCCAATTGACCTTGTGCGCCTACTTTGGTAAGGTTTGTGACAGTCCTTTGAATTTATTTCTCCGAATTTTATTCCTCCAACTATTAATATGGTAGAATATTTCCCCTGCACCCCCATTCCAGAAATCCAGTGAGTTTTCAACTCTCGTGTTGCTAAAATGTGCTGAATTTCTGTTCAGCATTTGGAGTTTTCTGAAGCTTTGCACACTTTGTATTCACCTGTGTCATGTTGCTTGCAGAGCTTAAAAAAGTGAGGTAAGATGGAGTCTAATGCAAAATATATTGCCTGTGTTATTGCTGATTTTTGATCTCTACATTTACTAGTGTCAGAAGTACTTGGTATCTGGATGGCATTCTGGCAGATGATCTGAGTTTACTTGCCATGTCCCAGTTTCCTCAAAAAAAGAGCCAGATCAAACCCTGAGTTCTTCCTCAGTGTGTACCAGCAGAAAGGTCCGTGTGTCACCAATAGATAGCTGATAGCAAGCTGGTTTAAATGTAAAGAAACATACATGCCCTGGATAAGTGCAGAACACAATACAGGTGGAGACTGAAAAAAGATCCTGTTGAAGGGAAATAACTATATTTGCCATATGTATATTTTATCACCCAACTGCAAGGGAGAAGGGAGAGCTGTGACATTGTCATATTAAGGCATTGAGAGTTTATGAAAGGCATCAAGAATATTCCAAGTAAAAGAGAGATTTTCTTTTTTCAAAATCCCATAGACATAGCAGTTCTGCTGGATCACTTTTTTTGAAGCTGTTACCTGGGAGGTGGAGATGAGAAAGTGTCTTTATGCAGTTTCACCTAGAGTAGATTGCAGAAGAATGCATCCAGGTGGGTTTTGAATGTCGCCGGACTCTCCTTCTCCGGAGACATTCAAAGCCCGCCTGGATGCATTCCTGTGTGATTTGCTCTAGATGAACCTGCTTTAGCAGGTGGGTTGGACTAGATGATCTCCTGAGGTCCCCTCCAACCCCAGCCATTCTGTGATTCTGTGATTTATGGAGTAAAGTTGTGGAACTGAGAAATGGTGTTTACAATATCGTACTGGAGTGATATTAATAGCATGGAAGACTGAACTTCAAAAATGGAAGGTATCAACAGCATTAGTTGTCCATTTCTTTGAAAAAAGCTGTCCGTGGAGTTAAAATTCTCTCTTCTCCTTACAGTTTAGGAGAAAATTTATGGAAAAAGAATATCATTCATGGGTTAGTGGTATCTGAGTTTCCACTGTAAGGTCGTGATCTTCATTTGAGAAGATGGCTTTGAAGGCATCAAAAAAAGAGTTCCTGAGATTCTGCATTATAAAAGATTGGACACTTTTTTCAGAGATTATTTCCTTGTGATCATAAGTAATTCAAAGGGCCAAAATGTGGTTTTGATTTTAGATATTACAAGATTGTTTCATTTCTGCTTCTAAGTTTTCCCAAGTGACAAAGGCTTTGGAGATATGATCATTACCTAGTTTAGGACAAGTCCTAAACTAGGAACCCTACTCTAGCTTATAGATTTCTCTGTTGTAGAAGGTCCTTTGTCAACAGTCTTATCTATATGTATGATACTAACTTCAAAAATCTCAATTAGTTCAATATTAAGTGCACTTTTACACATGAAAGCATCAGAATCTCATTTTAAATTGCAGCATTTAGAAGTGCATCACTTTCATACATCAGCCCCTATGTAGGTGAATAAACTAATGCAAGCTTCAAATCTTGTCACTTTAGTACTGTCCCTTCCTATGTCCTAAATTTGATTGAAAATATAAGGCACACTCTATAAAAGTTTCCCTAAGCAAATTATAACATCATATCCTTTAAGAACAAGATTAATGTATGAGGAATATTAAAATATTTTTTCAAGCAGTGTTGTAAGGGGTACATTAAATGAATATTCATTTAAACATTACGGTTACTCAGATGTTTTCATGTGCATGAAATGGCAGCTGAGAGCAAAGTTTATCTTGCCATTTTGATGTTTTATTTCAAGATGTAATTGAATCTAATTTATTTATTTTTATTGCTATATCAGCTTTGCTAATATTAGGTTCAAATGCTGTGGAAAGAGCGCACTTTGAATTTGAAAATATCACTTTGATTCAGCTTCTTGTTTAAATAACCATACTTTTGATGCCAATATGAGAAATCTGATGAATTAAGATAAAATGTTTCAAATTAATTAATTTTATTTAGCAATACAATTCCAATTTCTCCATCATGTCCATATCCACCTCCCTCCCAAAACACCCTAGAAGTCTACCATTTTCAGGAGTCCATGCCAAATCTTCCTTCATCATCGATGATGTGTAATTCAGCTCAATTGTAGGGAGCTGTGTTCCAGTAAGGAGAGAAGAATCTTTTCTATTTTTAGGCCAGTAGATAACTGCTGATGCTTGACAGCACATTTAATGGCTGGTGTAGCAGACACAGGATGAAAAGTAATTTTAAGGAAAGGACAAGGGAAGGGGACAGAGAGAACAGAAATCTCAGTTTGTGACTGATATGGAAGTAATGTATTCTCATCCAAGTGAGTAGAGAAAAGCATCTTCTGAGTATAAGAAAGGGGATTTTGGAATTGATAACTTTTCAGGGCATGATATGAAATATAGGATTAAAAGTGGATGGCTTACAATGGTGATTTGTTAAGCAGAATTTTATGACATTTTAAGAAATTCACAATAAAATGTAGAGATCACGCACAGGAGGGACATCTTATTTGCATCACTAAAGAGAAGCAGGACAAGACCCAGATTGAATGGATTACAAAAGGATGTTCAACTATCTGGAAGAAAACCTGATGATTTTGGTATATCATATAAGCTAGAATGAGACTGTGAAAATTTTAACCTGAAAAGTTTATTGAAAGCTCAAGTTTAATTTTCATGTAAGTTGTAATTTAGTAGTCCTGTATTTTAAACACAGAGCTTTCTATTCACAAATGTAACTATTATAGATAAATATTAGCTAAAGAAATTGACTTGTTATCAAGGAATGGATACAGAAATATGTCTAGGTTTTGCTTTGCTTTGGTTTATTTTTTATTCTCCCCTCAAATTCAGGGTAACTACCTGTAACAGAAAGTACAGAGCTTTCTATGCTTCCGTATACACAAAAAAAATATTTACAAAATTATCACAGAAAGTTCTAAAAAACTAAAAATAAGTAAAATCTTCTGTAGTGATACTGATTGAATTTGCAGTAGTTACCATATGAAAGATGCTGGTTTGCCTGAACCATTAATGACAGATGCTTGACCCTAACTGGCAAGGATAAAAGGCTGCTGACCAAGTCAGGTGGGACCGAAAGAAAAGGTAGTGGAGATTAAATATGTTCAGAGGATTTGTGCTCACTTCTTTTTATTTGTGATTTCCCTCTGAAGTACTAACTAAACTTTTTGTTTGCTTTATGAGCTCTGACAAAATCATGACCTGCTGGTTGCATAAAACAGGCTAAGGATTTTATTTGTCATTGAAGCCCCAGAGTGAGATGATAAAGAGATACAGGCCTAAAGTCAACCAGGGTTTATCTAATACCACATCAAAGTATGGTGCTCGGGGCCTAAGAAGAGGCTTTAAACGCATGAAAAATGTCAATGCAAGTTTAGAAAAGTAGGTGTATAGATAAGCATGAGGTTATATTTCTGTTTGCACTAGTATTCTCTGGTTTGAATTCTTCATAGAGCTCTATGATCACATTTTGGACTGAGATGTCTTATGTTGAGAAAAAAGCATAATCTCAAAACAATATCATCAATTTGGGACATTTTTGTATCAGAATAAACATTTTATGGGGCAGAGAGAAAAAGAAGTGTGCAATTTTTTTCTGTCTGTTTTTTTTCACACGTGCAGAAGACAGAGACAGATTAATCTTGTTCTGTGAGTTGGGAATAAGCCATCTCTGTTTCAGCATGGGTACATTGAGATTATCTCCATTGTTTGTGAAGTTTCAGCCTGTTTTTCCCAATATCTACTATCTGGTAAAGTAAAAATACCTAACTAAAGCCAGCAAAAGAACTCCCCATATGCCCAACTTTCTGTTCGATACATTAACAAACAAAGTTCTAATACTAGACATATTTTCAGCTATAGAAGTTCTTCTTCAGGTTTGAAACAGAAACATGTAGACAGAACTAAGGGAAAGGTCAAGAGCAATTGTTGTGAATTTAGTTTGCTTTTGTTAACTTTTTTGCACGGAGCTAAAGCTTTAGTGCAGATTTTTATAATTTTGGATGTGACTTCTGAGTATTCCTGAAGGTAAAAAGTACGTTCTGCCTTGTGGATTGCATTGGCAAGAGGAGAAATCCCCAGTAAAGTTAAGCTAAAATTACTGGAGAATGAAGCTATTTGAATTAACTTTGGGCTAGCCCATTCAAAATCATTATATGGATAAAGACCTGAGGTGGGACTCATCTATAAAGAATGGTATCAGGTTTACAGCTAAGTGTGGGCAAAGCCCTAGGTTTTATGTTTTTAACAATGCAAGTGGACTCAAAGCAACCATTCAGCTATGTCTTCACTGAGTAAAAGTTGACAGAACATGTAAGTTTATACAACTGCAAGGATTAATACTAACCAATGCTTGCAGGAATGTAGAGAGTTTGGCTGCAAAAATAAAAAAAAAAGACGCTTCTTCAGCAGAAAATTTCCAAGTTCTTTGAATGTGTTAAGAAAAGTGTTTTGATTAAAATATTTAATATTTTTTAGGGAAATGCCTGTTGAAAGTCTTATGCAAATAATATTACAATCTAAAGTATCTAAATATATGTAATATCATTTAAAAATGCATACAAGATTGTCCCTCTCAAACATGATAGCTGTTTTCCAGAAAGATAATCTGTGGCCTCTGTTGTTTAATTAGGGTCTCCAGAAAAAATTATTGATTTTACAAAATTGAGGAAAATTTAAAGAAAAATTAATCTAAACATTAATAAAAAGTACAAAAAGAAATTCAGAGTTCATAAAAAACTAAAAAGAAAGCAACTTTAACGGAAAGTTTTGCTTTTGAGACGCGCCAGGAAAAATCTGTGATCAGAGACAACAAAGAAGGCTGTAAGTCTATATGGAAAAATATCTTGATAGTAGTACAGATATATTAATTGCCGGAAGGCATAACGTTGTAATGACAAGTAAAAAAGCAGTTCCACAGTACTTGTGGTTGTACATTAGGGAGGAAGTGAAAGTACTCCTAACATGCTGGAGATCCAATTCCAGTTGATCAGTTTGTAAGAGACAGAATATGATACTTTAAGTATCCGTCCTAGGGAGAAAAAGTGGTTAAGGACTTTTCATACCAAAAGCAAGCCTTTTCACTTCTTTCCTTCTCTCTCCATGGTGAGAACTAGTAATTTCTTCCTGTTGTTTGTTTTCTGTATTTTAATCCCATCTTCTAACTTTCCCTCTTCTGCAGCTTAGTTTCCTCAGAAACCTTTGGAAAGGTATTTTAGAAACAGATTTTTTGGAAAACCAGGGTACTATGTGAGCCAGATCTCCCTTCTTCACACAGCTGCTGAATCTGCCAAAGAATTAAAATAGATTTGTGTGTAGTGACTTTCTCTGCTGTATTGTGATTCTTAATAATTTTCTTTGGAACTCACATCTGTAATTTCTCATCTTATCCCAGAGATCTGTTTAAAAACTGGCAGCACATTCTCTGCCTTTCATTTCTTTCTATCTAAAGTTGACTTAAGCAACAGGTTACATGCCGGTTTGCACCACCGGACTTTTGTATATTAATTCATTTTGAATTGTTGGGCAGAGGCTGTCTTGCCCAGGTGATTTGCTACATTCTTCTTGATCAGTCTTCTTCAAAACCTGTCCTTCTGAAACCTTAATTTGTGAGAGTCCCTCTGACCATTCCCCTCAAAACAAGCTCTAGGGTGGGTGTAGGAAGCCCCTGAACTCCACTGTAGTGAATGCTGCTGCAAAAAATGAATTTAGATTTTCTGCTGCAGCCTTATCTTACCTGGGCATTCCTTTTTCCATGATAATAATCTATCAAAGTTTGGCAGGCTACCACCTTCAGATGTGTTTGAAAAGTTTTTGCTAGTGCTTTTTTAAGTCTTTAGCAAGTTGTCACTCAAGACTCTGTGGTGGTTTTGTGTCTCGTTTGTTTGGTGGTTTGGTTTTTTTGGGGGGGTGTGTGTGTGTGGTTTGTGGTTTTTTTTTTTGTTTGTTTGTTTGTTTTTAAATGTTCTGTTTAAATAACGGTTCATGCTCTTTTCTATTTTCCTTAATTGTACAGCACGTTCATTCATTAATGTGTTGCTTTACTTTAATAAATTCCTTTGTTTTGCTGTTTAATTACATATCCTGTGTAATTGGAACTTTATTGTTGACATTTTCCTTTTTTGTTTCCTGACTGAATTTTATAGACTTCTGTTATACCTTTTTCTACAGTTTAACTGCATTCCTGAAGGATGTGATGTCCCAAACTATGGTTGCCCTCTGTTTTTCTCTTGGGCTTTAATGAGAAGTTTTATTTCAGGTCCCAGGAGATGTGTTCTGTTTTGGTGTAATGAGATCCTCCCTTGCAGAAGTCATCTCTCTTCTGTGTACATTTTTTAAAACTTTTTTTTAACTGATTAAACTCAGGGTGATGTGCATACCAGAATCCTTTAATGGACATTCAGAAGATGTCTTTACCTCACTGATATTAATTTTTATAGATTTTAAGATACTGAGGCTGTTCCACAGACTGGAAGACTGTAATATTTCGCTGTTATTAAACACTGTTAAATTGAACGCACATCAAATTAGCCTGAACAAAAGAATGTATAAGTTAATACAGGATGTATTCTGTGAAGATTTCAAGAAATTAATATAATTAAAGCCAGTCAGACACAGTTTTATTGGAAATAGGGTTTAGAAGCAAAGTAATAGATGCAGAATGAGGAAATGCAAAAAGAAAATGCAAAAGAAAAACAGTGGGAGTTCCCAAAACTAATGCTGTGATAAACCAGGATTGCTAAAGTAGTACTCTAGTGTATAATTCAGGAAAGTGTGAGTAGGAAGACTGAGGTTCTTTTCATCTCATACAGTATACTGATAAACAGAAATACCGCAAGTAGTTTGTGTGTATGCATTTTTAAAAGGTGCCGAACAACTGTTTATACTTGCAAAAAAATTATGACATGAAATATTTGTGGTGTGGAGATCAGACCTTACGGTGAGAGACTTTAGGCTCATCTCTTTCACCTATCTGAACAAGATTGAAGAGATACATTTCTTAACGTTCAAGACTATGTTTTAAATACAGGAAAATGCTAGATACTTATTGCTAGATCTCTTCAACTATCAGAGAAAGTCATTACAAGATCTTTTGGCTGGCCATTGAAGCAAATCTAATGGAAGCCAGGAATTACAGTCATATTTAAATGTCTTCCAATGCAAGTAATAAGCCACCAGAACAAAGTGCTAGTGAATATCTTCAAGACTCTAAGTCTGTCTGGAAGAAATGCTTTAGCAAAACACAGATAGTTTGACTAAAGTCGCACAACCACAATCCTATGTAACTGAAAAGAATTTAAGTTCTGTGATATACCGAAGGTAATTTTAGATGAACTAATTGTGATTTAACTTTTCTTAATATAATATAAAATTATAAAAATACTGTCTGATATGGACTGCCTCCATTTGGAAGATCTACTTGCTTATGCTTCCCATGGTTATTGGTGGTAAACACTTCCCTCTTTCTGGCCTTAACTGTAACATTCATGCAAATTCCAATTATTTAAGAGTTTCATAATCCTCAGCATCAGCAGAATTTAAAATCTATTATTTTAATTTCACAAGCATGCACATGTGTTTGATAAATAGTCTTCTGTTTCATCTTCAGGCTTCATAAATGATCTCCAAAATTCAAAGAGAGTATCTGATACATTTCACCTTTTGTACATATCGTTAGAATTTATCGTCTCTCCTTTTTGGACTAAATAATGCAAAATACTGAAGGGAATAAAATCTTCTGGGTTTCTTTCCCATTTATCATGTAATTAAATGTTGGTTTAGAAGAGTTTATTGCATGCTTTTATGGCCAAACTTTTACTAGTTATTGATGACAGACCTTGGAATACGATAGATAGTGAATGTGATCTAATAGGATGATACTGATGCATGAATGTTTTGATGCATGTATTTACCATCTTTGAGCATTCTCAGTTTCTTTAATGCCAACTTGGTTATTATAACAATAACTCAGGAGATCTTGTCTGAAAACCTGATGAAAAATGCGTTGCAGTATAGTTCAGTGTGTGTTCAAAAATGTATTCAGGGATGGATTCTATGTAACTGAAAATTCTGATCTGCTTAATGCATAACTTGTATTTTTGAATCTATGGTCAACAAGCTTTTAATTGAAAAAAAAATCGGAATATTTTTAGCAATGTCTTTATTGAATAAAACCAGTTAAGAATCAATGATATTTAAAATTCTGAAACAATGTGATAGTCTGGGAAACTAATTTGCTGAAGTGCTATTTCCATTCAATTTGTGTATATATTGATTTTCTTACTATTTTGAATCCAGACAAGAAAGGATTAGATAATGCAGTTCATTGTCAGCAATTAAATCTGTTCATCATTTGCTTTGTCTCAGTATGAACAATGACAGGCTGTTCTCCTAAAAGTCAAAATTTCTCATTGATTTGTATGCTCTAGGATTGATCACAAGATGATTTCTAAGGCATTTTGTTCTTTTTAACATAGGAGGAAGTTCTTCAAATTGCAAAGTTTGGTTCTCCTTAACGATTAACAGCATACCTGCAGCACCAGAAAGAGAGATAGATGTGAAATGCAGAGCTCTGGTAAGATTACTCTAAATGATTAATTTTGTTCTACTGCATTAGAATAAAAACCTAATTTTTATTGTTGGTCTGGCTGCTATCAGAGAAGATGAATCCGTTTTGTTAAGTGACCACAATCGCTTTCTGAAACATAAGGCTCAATACTTACTAAGACCTCATTTAAACTAAGTGATACGAACTAAAATGAATGCTTGAAAAATGTGTCTTTATCCTATTTGAATAATTACATTTTTATTCTGTTGACATCTGATTCTAATTTTGAATCTCAGATACGGTTGAATTCTCTAAGAACTTCAAGCAGTTTCTGTAGAGTGCACAACAGAATAAGTCTCTTCTAATGCCCTTCTTCCTTACACATGCCAAATTATTATTGTTATTTAGATTTCATTTATCATCGGAATGTGCTTAATAATATTCGTATTACTAGAGAAATACATACTTTCACTCTCAAAAATATAATTAAATTATGTTAACCATTTTAGAAGAAAGATCGCATCATGTTAAATAAGTTGTATATTTTAGTGTAAAGGTCTGTAAAGATAAAATAACTGTTTAGTATATTTGCTTAATTGATCTTGGTTTTATTCTCCAAAGACTTGTAACTGTATTTATCTTTGAATTATACTTTGCAAGGTTTTTATTTTCAGAGCTAATATTTTTCTTATCTTCTGTAAATGGATATTTGCTTTATTGTCTAGAAGACCTTTCTGCATGAATTGTAGGCGGGCGGCTAAGAAATACTGGATGCGGGTAGCAGGTTCTATGAATAGAAGCGTCTGGTATGCTATTTTGCTGCAGGAACATTTTTGCCAATAAAAATATGTGAGGCAAGTACTAGGGGACTACCTCTTCCAGTAACAGATGCTGGGAAGGCAGAAGAGTCTCCTCAGTTGATTTTACATGTCAGCATGCGTTGATGTGGTGGAAAAATTCCAAACCAGTAAGCATTTCTCAAAACATTTACAATGTCGTTGTTCATATATCACTTCTGCTTTGTTGTTATTTCCTTGAAGTGTAGTATATGGCTGATATATATATATTATCTGAAACAGATCATGATATTTTCAAAATCTTGGAGTTGAGTGAGCATGCTTGTAGGGAGGTGTCTGGTGCTTGTAAGAAAGACAAAAGCTAGACTAAAAGAGTTTGGGATTTGAGTCCTTGAAAAGAATAATGTAGGTTTTTATCTTACAGGATCATGCATGGTCTTGTATCATTTTCTGATCTGAAAGAATTGTTAAAATGGTAAAAGCAAAAGCTAGATTTAAACTATATGGTCGACTCCTATTTTATAATAAATTCTCATGGTGCATTTTGACTGTGCCTATATTTTTAATCTAATTCAGTATAAAAACTTGCAAAAAACACCAATAGCAAAATCCAACATACTTTTACAATGTATGGGGTGCTGAGATTCATGACCTGAAAGGGTATAGTTCCTTTCTAGGTAGACGAAGAAGGTAAAGAAGTAGCTACACTTCTTCTTGAGATCACTATGGAAAATCTCAAAACAAACATCTTTATTGATTGCTTTTGACTAACACTGTTACAGAATTACTGTTACTGAATTGACCGGTTACATACCAGGCAGATCGTTTAGAGTGGGAGAGCTTTCTGTCTCGAATGTCTGGGATTATCCTCGCTAATGTCTCACTATAGATTGTCAGTGTAACACTAGTAAAAAGAACTAATACAGTCCTCCACTGCTAATGAATGGTCAAATACAATCAGAAAGCTAATAATGTTTGTGGTACTGCTATTAGAATATTGTTCACAGATCTGGTTCTCAAAGGTTAAGAATTGTATTGAAATACTGGAAGAAAATCGAAGGAAATTCACTAAAAGTATGAGGGACTGGGAATGCAGGCCTTGTCGTATGAATGCTAAGTATCTCTGTCAAATATCTACTAAAAAGAAGCCTGGGAGAAAGACGGGGACAGAAATTCTAGCGGGGCCTGTTGCAACAGGACAAGGGGTGATGGTTTTAAACTAAAGGAGGAAAGGTTCAAGCTAGAGACAAGAAAGAAATTGTTTACAGTGTGGGTGGTGAAACACTGGCCCAGGTTGCCCAGAGAGGTGGTAGGTGCGCCATCCCTGGAGACATTCCAGGCCAGGCTGGACTGGGCTCTGAGCAACCTGATCTAGTTGAAGATGTTCCTGCTCATGGCAGGGGGTTGAACTAGATGAGCTTTGAAGGTCCCTTTCAACCCAAACTATTCTATGGTTCTATGATTTTATGATTCTGTGATTCTTTCTCTCAACCTAAAATTCAAAGTGGAGGTTGAATAGTTAAATGAATCAAACCGAGGTTTATGCTATCAAGTTTTCTTAAAAATCTCTTGGCTTGTCAGGGCTGAAAGCACTTAAGCTTGTAGTTTGCTAATAAAACAGATTATGATTAGGCTATTTAATGGAAATAAAAATATTGAATAAGTGTGCCATATTGAAAAAGACATTATTTTTAAGCTCTAATCTAATTAAAATTAATTTAATCACTGTATATCAGTAAAAGAAATATGCTTGTTTGAATAGAATGCTTGAAAGAGGTTCTCTGGCTGGATGAAAATGTAATTTTTTGGTAGGCAGAAATTTGCCACCTCTTCAAGGGAAACACACTTCTGTTTTGCTCCCTCCAATAACATCAGCCATATTAGGGAAAATATGAATATGGAGAACTATACTCTTTTTTGGTCTTTCTCAAATGTATATGTATATATAAGTTATATATAAAGTTTTATATATATACACACGAATATATTTATTAATCTATATTAAAATATAGAAAGGCAATGAACTGTGCTATTAATGCATTTTCTGGATCAAGTAGAATGTCTGCTAAATGCATATAGAAATAGAGTAATTGAATGTTAATTCCAATAAATAAAAGATGATGATTTCTTAAAATTCATATTTTCATCTACTTGCTTGCAGCAGAATCACCATAAATTAGGATAAGAAGTTAACTTTTAGACTGTTTCATCCAGCTGTAAATAGTGACTTTGGCTTCCATCTTGTCCCAGATGTAGCTCTATTAAAATGAGAAGTTTAGTCTAATTGGATGTTGAGGTTCAAATCTTGTTACAGACCCTACTCTTTGGTAGACAGTATAGTTTTTTGGGAAATGGATGAATAGACATTTCAGTAAAGACCTCAGAATTTGACACATAAATTGAAGGAAGTAGCTTTTTAATTTTAAAAGATAATATTTTTTTCCTAGTTTTTATAACAAATAAACCCCCAAATTCTTCTAATTTGAAACACATCTGCCTCTAAATTGAGTTAGGGTAAATTTGTGTTGTCTATGTGGCCACTAGAATGCCCCCCACAGATTATGTAGATGGTACAATGCCTCAAAGATCAATACAGTGCTTGAATAATAAAAATATATTAAGCTCTTTTTCTTCTGGTATGTGCATTCTTTTTTTTTTTTTTTACCAAGAAAATGAGAGTAAAAAAGAAATTGCCTCAAATTTGGCCTTTAATAGTGCTAATACTCTTTTATATTGTTACATTCAGACCTTTTGCAACAGTGAACCACTTCCATTTCTCAGCTTTTCTCCCAGATTATCAGTTCTCCAGATATCTCCTGTGTTTGATAAATATATGGTACCACTATTTTGCATATAGTAGAGTGAAATATTAATTGCAAGTTTGGTCATGTTAATTCCACATGCCTTTATTTCCAAGAAAGGACTGGATAATAGTTTGTTTCTTTAGTTGATCTTATTTATGATTATGTATTTATTTATTTCTCATTCTCTCCCCCCCCTTTTTTTTTTCTCCCAACCTTGACCAATTGGTACTCAATTTCTGATTACATTTTAAATCAGTTTAAATGAATGGGGATATCATGAAGTTGAGTAGTCAAATATAAACCACACTTCTACTTTCTGTTGAGGCAGATACATCACTTGGTTGAAAAACAGATGAAAAATAGTGTTCGAAGTTCAGACCTTCATCTAATATCTGAGTAACACTGAATAGTCACAGCCTCAATATTTGTCTCTTAGGCCATAAAAGGATAAGTTTTCATTTGTCCTTCCTCTAAATTTTTTGCTGGACTGTCTGAAACTCTGAACTCACCAAACTCTCTAGGCACAGCCTATGAAGAGTTCAATAGAGCAGTTCAGGCATGAACCCATGGTATGAGACCTGGACTGGTATCCAGGGTTAGCTGGAAATGTCAAGGGAAAAACAAGAGTATGTAGATATAGTATGGTACTTTCACAGCTTTTAAAAGGTTTTCTGTTTGGGCTTTTTGCTGAGCTGCCAGGTCTATCATTAAACTTCTGTGTATGTTTAGTATCAACAACCTCCTTTAACTTTGCATTTGAAGAGTTTACTGACCATTGTGCAGGAACCATTATCTTTATTTTTAGCAGTGTTCTTTATTTAAATGTGACGCCCCTTAGTTCTTAAATTACAAGAGTCAGTGGACATTTAAACCCTATTCAGTCTCCCCAAGCTACTCATGATTTTTTAGGATTCTCTATATCCATTCTGAATTATCTGTCTTACAAGATGAAGTGTGTGATGATGTAATCATCTTCATTTGTATTTTCCTCTTGGACCTTCATATTTTACAATTGTAGTATTTATCCAAAAGTATTTCTTTCAAAAAGAAAAAGATCAAACATGTATTGAAAGGAAGAAAATAGTTTGGATTTTAGCAGTGCTTGGCCTCTAACTGCTTCACTTGATGCACTCTCAAATATATCTATCAAAACCAAGCATTCAAAACTTAGATCTACCAGTTAGCCTTTTTCATTTTTATTAGTTGATATAATCAAAGGAATTCTGAGATAATTAAGCAATATCTTAAAATTAGAAATGTGGCTACTTTAAAAAATCCAAGGCAACACAAAAAAAAACCCCAAACCAACAGATTTCCATCAATGACATTTAAAAATATTAGGTGAAAAGTAACAAGAGTTGCTAAATCCCATTGTGCTTTTAAAGTGATTCATAGTACAGCAGCTCTTTATATCAAAAGTCAGTCTGTGACAAACTTCCTTCATGCCAATACTTGACTACACCAACCATTTAAAGGAAATCATAGAAGTGATGTTAGGAAGACCTCATTATTTGTTCCACTCTCAAGAATCAACCTGTCTAACTCATAAGCTGCAATTGCTATTAGTAAATATTGAAGTGAATATTGAGCTGTGAAGCTGATTGTAAAACACCTAAACAAAAGAAGATTATTTTTTTTTCCTTTTTGTAGAAGAAGAATTTAAGTTGTCAAGTAAGAGCATAGTTTTTACCTTGAAGAAAGGACCATACCTCTGGTGTGAGGTTCCCTCAATTCCTCATCTTTTCTTGCCCAGTATGTGCATGCTAGGAAACTGCAAGAAGTAATATAAATATTTCCCAGCATGGGAATGAAGATTCTAACGGCCAAGACCTCAGTGTAGTGCCTTGTACAAGGGCTGGTAGGGTGAAGTACACTGTGAGAAAGTGTTAATTTTTATAGGTATATCCCCCTCCTGTTCCTTACTTTGTTCCAACTGTTAAAAGGAGGACAGTGAGTCCAAGCAGTGAGTGAGATCCTAAACTCATAGGAAGGTCTGGTTTAGCTAAGTTTCATTTTGTGGAATAACGGTGCTTTAATTTTCCTATATGTAGTCTCCATCTTTTGTGGCTTCAGATCACTTTGACTATGTCTTCTAAATAATTAGGAGTTCATCTTTGAGTTCTTAAAACACGAATTAGTTGTTATAAACATGTATGCAACTGTACAGAATGATATGTTGGGTTGTTTGCATGAAACATAGATCTTTATACATTGTATATGATAGTGGTAATAGTTTCACATATAGAAAAGGCTTGGGTTTAGACCCTGAACCTTCAATAAGTGAGAATTTTTCAATGGACTACTATGTGGTTTAAATGCAGCTTGCATTTTCTTCGAGTAGTTCATTTTTTATATGTATCATAGACTTGAGAATCTCCACAGAATAGCTCAAAAATCTTGAGAAAATCGTTCTGTAATCAATATGCCTTATTGTTGTATATGTTCTTATGTTTTGATTAAGTAGGTGGATTAATCAAGATGAATGATATTTTTCATCTAGTAAGTATGATAACCAGTTAAGTATATTTTGCAGCCTTTATTAAATGAAAATAAGTTATCTTCCCGCTTTTATATTGAGCACTTGTGATAAAACTTGTTTTACCATCAACAATGTACAGTTTGTGTCTCCTGAAAATAGTGGTCGTTTTTTATTTTTCCTGAATACCTAATGTTTTGACTACAACCATGTATTGCATCTCAGGAAAAGAAGACAATACACTCATTCAGTGAACACATCAGCTACGTTGCAAGGAATTGCAATGATTCTTGTTGTAAACCATACAGCTTACTGATCTAGGTATTTTTTCTAATCCAGGTCCTGAACACTCTGAAATCCACTCATCAGAATTCCAGAAATGGGAAGAACCTTACTGAAATGGAGAAGGTTTAGCCCAATGCAGGATTATTTTCTAAACCCCATGCATATTAATAGAAATTAAGAGAATTGGTGAAACCTGGAAATGTTGTAAGGATGCATTCCAGCTGTGAAGGATTCCTGCCCACCTTGATTGTTAAAGTTTGGTAGCAGGGGAACTGTTATGAGAGCTTGGATGATAAGCCTGTTTTTCAGAGGAGGGATACTATAAGTATTGTTAACACTGAAATAACCCAGACATTCCTAATGCTGCTTATAATGCACACCTCTGACCTTACCTTACAACTTCATCAGTCACTGACCAGCTTCAAACTGTATTTTTTGCCAGCTGTCATAATGAAAGCAATCAATCTAAATTCTAAGTACATGTGTCTTTTGTCCATGTCCTTTGCCTTTCAGTCCAGCATGAGAACCAGTTCCGACAGTTGGCACTGCTGGCCTATAGAGAACATTTCCGCACAGTCATTAAAAACTCCATCAGTTGTGCTACTTATATAAACATTTCCATAGCACTGTGCTGGAAATAATTCCAGTAAGGAAATTTTGGATTTATGAGGTCTCATTACTTATTCTATCACTTTGAAAAAACTCTCTAAGTTCTGTGTTGTTTTGCATGATGTAAGGGAGATTGAGTAACCCAAAGTTATAAACCATGGCCTAAGACCATTTTTAAAATATGCTTTCATAACTGTTGGTAGCAAAAAGTAACATTCTGTAAAAGAACCATGGCAACATGGATTGTGAAAGAAAAACAAATTTGGGAGGTGGTAATTATTAATCAACTCTAACAAAAAGCACTTTCAGCAAATAATTCAGACCAGAACATCTTTGTATAGCCCATTTAAAAATAAAGAAATAAAAAGAAAGTTATGAAAAGGAGGGTAAATTATTATACTTATTAGAATGTGAGTGAAAGTTTTTAATAAATATATAAAAACTGCTAACCCCCTCCTCTCTTCTCTACGGACTCACTAATCAGTTCTGTGATATAAGAGCAGAGAGCTAATGTAGATCACGAAATGACAGCTGAGCTGTCACTGCCATTGAATAAAATGTAAGGTTAGATCTAAACCAAGTAATTAGAAGGGTGTTTCATCTATGCTAGATGAGTGGTCATATATATATATAAAATAAGTCTCAAGTGGAGAAAAAGGGTAGCTTTGTAGTATTAAACTGCTATGTGATGTAGTCCATAATTGCTGTTGCTAGCCCTGTGGCTTATGAATCAAAAGGAGAGGGTTTTTTGCTCAACCCTTAAATACAGCAAGTCCAGATAAAAAGTTCTTTTTAAAAAATTTGCCCACTGATGGTAACTGGAGTACAGCTTATATAGCTTAGTGAATAAGGTATTAAAGTAACATCACTGAAAGGAAAACAATGTTTGAATTCAGCTCCCTGGATATACCTCTGTAATGATTGTCTTTCTAATCAGTGGAACTTGTGCTAGAATTTTAGCTTAAGACAAAACATGGTTGTATATACATTCTGTAGGATTGGGTGTTTAGTTCTTTGGTTGTTTTAATAACAATGAGAGGAACCTGAAAGATAACAGCAAGAATTTCTCAACTAAGTATAGGTAAATACAAATTCTCAGACTATGTTTGGAGGCTCTTACAAGTGATGATCTGTGTATTTTTCTGCAGAAGTATAACCTTGAAATCTGTCCTGCCATTTTTCTGTGTTGCTAAGAAAAATGGTGGTACTCACGCAGATTTTTCCCTCAGTGTTTAATATGAATTAGTAAGTAATGAGAACTCACTGCTTTCTTTGTGTAATATGAAGAAAAAGGAAGAAGGGCTCTTTATTGTTAATTCCACTCCTGTGAAGTTCGTTCATCTATGTAACAGGAAGCTGTTTCTTTTACTTAAGACTTGTTTGGCAGGGGTACTACTGCTTGCGCAAAACATAGCAACATCTCTGCTTCTCCAAAATAATGTTGCTGGGTTCCCATGATCAGAACACTGTTTAAAAATGCTGGGGTGAAAGTCAAATACTATTTTATAGTTGTGCATCTCCAGAACATGGGTCAAAGCAGCTAGCTGTTCTTTCATGCTTTATTTCTACGGATAGTATGAACAGCTTCTGAAACAGCAAATGGTAATTAAACAGTGTTAGTACAAGAAGCAACAACTTTATCCACACATACATGCGTTTGCAAACAACATCTGAATCAGCAGCTTTAAGTGAGTACATAAAACTAGTTGATTACAGATTTGATTTGAAAACAGATGCTGTGTTGAAGTTTGTAAAATGTCATGAACTCAGGAATTACTTGCTTTAATTTATTCAGTTTTAGTTCACATTTTTACTTTAGAGTGAAATCCTACCTATTTTAGATGATTTGGCGTATTTCCTTCTCTGCTTGAATCAGGGTAAGAAATGACTATATAATTGTGACAATATGAACATATCTCTGGAACTTGCTTAATCATCATCCTCACTAAAAAGAAGGGACCAGTGTCTATTACTGTCTGAAGACTGTTCTTCAGCCTTTTAAAAGTGAATTTCCTGCTTGATTTCAATTCCTGATATAAAGTTATATGAAAATCGTTGCAACTGAAATATTAGAAGACTAAAGAGAAACTCTTGGTGAGCATAGAGACTACATTAGTTTACTCTAGAACTATTTGTATAAAAGTAACCTAAAGGTCATTCAATCGGTTCCCTGCAGCAGATATTTCTATTGAACAAATTCCAGCTAAAGTTATTTGAGAAAAATGTGGAGTAAGAATTAGCACTAACCATTTCACATGGAAAGAGACAGTGAACATGTGCTCAGTAATCATTAATTTATATAGTTCTCTAGAATTTAGAAAGGGTACTTTAGAAAGGATTTTAACATTTTGAAGGAACCATCTGAGAAAGCAGGAAGCTTTCAAAAGCCAAATTATTTGTTTGTGAATATTAATTATTTATTAATTAAAGAACACGTCCAGTTTTTATGACTTGTTTGTACATTTGCAGGTATTTTTATTTCTAAATGAAGAGAAAACAACCATATTTTTTAATTTTACCAATTGATAATTATTAAGTATCTTCAGCCATTGACAATATTGTAGCAATTCACAATTTAAAAAAACTATTTTTTGGTTACTGTATTTTACTTTGGTGTTTATTTTGGATTTCCCAATGGGGAATAGCAATACAGAGGCTGAATTTAGCCTGAATAAATTCAAGTTCATTATCTCAGATTGTTTAGAAAAATAGACTGTAACAGTTACTTCGCCTTGCAAATATTTTAATGGATTTTTTCAGGTTGCATGCAAAGGTCAAGAAGTAAGCAGATTCTTTAGTTTTTGTCAGTTATTGCTGTAAGCATGCTTACTCTTTAGCAGCTGTCTATTTCATGAAAAAGAGTCATAGTGTATATTGCTGGTTCACTGAGTCGAGAAACTTTTTAATCCATCCATATATTGGAAAAATAATATCGGCTGTCTTGAGAGGAAGTATCCAATAGGTGAGCTCCAAGCAGGATCTGTACAGCAGAAGATAAGCCAAAGGGGAAGGTCTGTTTTGAACAGTGAATTATTAGTTTCTGCTTTAACAAAACCAAATGCCTGCAAGGCATTGAGTTTGGTTTCCACACAAGTACGGAGACAATAGTTTTCTCTATTCTCTGCCAAATATTCCTCTTTTTTTCTCTCTAATGCCCCTGAGAGCCACATGGGCACTCAAAAGTTGGTAATGTAACTCTGAAACGTATGCTGCTCACCCCCACTTCAGAGGAGTTCTTCTTGCTGAGATGAAACTTGTGCCACTGCTGTCATTTGTCACGGCTCCTAGACCTGTGCCACTAATGCACTGCTGCTGCACTCTTCACTGGTGATTGTAAAAGATTACTGTCACAGTCTTCACACTTTGCAAGATGTTTACATGCAGATCTAAGAATAGGCAGGGTTTTTCCATTCTTGGTTCCAGCACTTTGCAACCTTCAAACCTCCTCATTTTTGGCAGTCTCTTGAAAAATGAATGCAACAGTCTGTTCTGTGTGATCCATGCGCAGCAGATGGTGACTGTAGGATGAATATAACAATTGAGTAACACTTAGTTGATATTTACCCAAGTTTTAAAATTAACATCTCAGGAGGATACCTTTTACCCTATAAAAGCTACGACATTAATTAATGGCTTGTGTCCAGATACCTGGATATGCCAGAAAAAACATATATTTCATGTGATTGTAATAGCAAGATGATCTGCCCAGTATTCAGAGCTGATCACAGAGGGATATGGAGAGATCAGTATTTACAGGGCTTTATATTCTTACTCATAAATCCAGGGTTCTCTAATAAACAGTTTCATCCACACCCTTCCAATACAGTCCCATACAGAGGGAGAGACGACTTTCTGGGTGACAGCAGAACTAGTCAGACTGCCCAGAGAGACCCAGAGAAGTGTGAGAGTGGGCCTTGGTTCAGACTACTCTAATTTTAGCTCTATCAGAGGTTCTAGTGACAGATATCAATAAAAAAATAAAATACTTTAAATAATAATAAAAATTGCTTGTATATAGTGAACTTGCATTACTTTTTTAAACACTTTTAAACACTAAGGGAATGTATGGGACAGATACCTCTAGTATGTCACATAGTGAAGATGAAGTTAATAATGCAGCATTTGTTGTTGTGAGACAGTAATCTGTGAGTAAACTTCAAAGACTTAAAAGTTAACTTTGCTTGGAGCGACAACTAACAATGAGAACGTGTTCTTTTAAAATTTTATCTGATTTTTTAAGTTGTAGTAAGGCATAGAACTAGATAACTCATAGAGACTATTCCTTCAGATGTTCGTTTTCAGAAAAGCTGTGAACATTTAAGAAATTCTCTTTGCATTATAACACTGGCTCCTGAAACTGCAGAGATATGCCAAAAATAGAAGTTGATTTAAAAAAAAAAAAAGTGTCTAGGATTTGTGATAAAAAGGGTTTTTTTTTGAGGCATTTTACCTGTCAGTATGAACTTATTTGTTATTTTCTACTAATGGAAAATTCAGCATAACAAGTTACTCTCAGCACAAATTCTGACAATTTTGGCTTTGTTCTAGAATTCTCTCTAAGTCTGTATGTTTTGTACCAGTGATAATTATGGTTTCAGTATTTTAAATTGCAAAGAAACATCATTCCTTAAAAATCTCTTTTTAGATCTACAGAATAAGAGAGCTATGGTAGGTGCAACTTCTAAGACAGTCAAATAAATTCATATTTTACCTCTGTTGACTGAGTAACTTGATGGTAGGTGATGTAGCTTAGATGTAAATTATATCATTAGTATGGTCATAAAAATTCAATAAAATGAAATATTGTCGGAGTTGGTGACCAGTTTTAAAAATTAAGGAAGTACTTTTAGTTAGCTCATACCAGCATGAGCTGGGACTAGAGGTACACAGTAGAATATTTGCTTCCACATGTGTACCAATAGTCACTTCGTTTGACAGAACAATAGTAATAATTACTACTATTCTACCATTGTACCACTGGGTCTGACAGGTGGTTGTAAGTTTATTTTTACCAAGTGTTTCTGAAAGTCTTGGAAGTATGAGAACACAGGCAGAGCTGGGCACTGCCTTTTACAGATCAGTTCTGAGTGAGCTGATATATCATCATTTCACTGATGTAGCCTTTACCACATTTGTAGTTTCATGCCAGAAAGAGCTTCCTAGCCTCATCACATTGAATTCTCAATCCAGGACCGTACGCCAGTTTCAATGTGTAACAGGGTAAATTAAATGCAAGTAGAATAAGTTTCTGGAAGTAATTCTATTGTTTCAGTCACTGACTCCATTATAAATATGCAGAAATCATCACCACTCACCAAGCCTTCCAAAATCTGTTCTAATCTATTGAAATGATGAATTTACAGCACTGCTGTAACTTCATATAGTACTTGAAACCAAAATAGTGGGACTAGCAGAAAATAGTTGTAGCTATTTGTTGTAGGGATAGACACAATTTGTTCAGGAACTAACCTTCATAGTTCTGAATATATTCAAAGGCTCGGGATAATGGTGCTCTTTGGTAAATAAAAGAGTGATGAAGATCTGCTGAACTACCTCACCTGACTTGACATGCACAAATATATCTGTGCCTAGTACAGTTTAGTCTAGATGTGAGAGAAACAATTGAAAAATACAGGTTTTGCTAATTTTCTACCTGATATATCAGAAGATATTTGGAAACTGAAAGTAATTTGGAAACTGAAAGTATCCTCAATTTTACATCTCCTTGACTTCCCTGAAATAAAGAACTGGTTACCAATGGTGATTGTCACTATTTTGATGCTGATTTGGGGCAAATATATCTCTGTCATGACATGCTTGAAGAAGAATTACGTATTACCTTTCCATGAGACATAACTGACTCTCTGAAAATGATAGCTCGCTTGATTTCATTGTCTAAGAGCAGTATATTTCTAACTTAGAAAAGTTGCACTTTTTAGTACTTTTATTGAGCGATACTGACCTTAAGTATTTTGTTCTGGCATTGTGGATATGGCAGTCTGTGAAGGAGATAGAACATTTGGAAAAAAAAAAAGAGAAATGTCTCCTTTTGAGAGATGCAACCTGGATTTACTGACGTGTTTGTCATTCAAAATAGTCATATTGAATAAGGACTGTAAATGCATCTATCGATTTGATTCAAACTATGTTTTCCATCATTGGCACCTCATATATTACATATGTATTTGCATAGCGAGGTGACCTGTAAGAATGATGGATAGAAGACATATTGAAATCTGCCAGTTTCTGAGTCATGCTTTTCAAAAATGTTGTTGACAAAGTAGATGGAAATGATTTTCCTGTAAAATCCTCTAAAGATGAATTTAGTCCTTTTTACATTAATGCAGTGGCAGAGAAGTCCTGAGGAGAAGGTATTAGGGGTGTTGTTTGATGAGAAGCTCAACATGACCCAGCAATATGTCTGTGCAGATCAGAAAGCCGGCAGTATCCTGGGCTGCATTAAAACAAGGGTGGCTAAAAGGTTGAGGGAAGTGATTCTTCTCCTTTATTCTGCTCTAGTGGGAGTATCTGGAGTACTGCATCCAGCTCTGAGGCCTCCAATGTAAGAGGGACACGGACCTGTTAGAGTGAGTCTAGAGGAGGCCACCAAGATGGTCAGAGGGCTGGAACACCTGTCCTGTGAAGAAAGGCTGAGAGAGTTGGAGCTGTTCAGCCTGGAGAAGAGGAGGCTCCAGGGAGACCTTATAGCAGCTCACTACTTAAAAGGGGCCTACAAGAAAGCTGGAGAGGGATTTTTACAAGGGCATGTAGTGATAGCACAAGGGGTATTGGCTCTCAACTGAAAGAGAGTATATTTAGATTAGATATAAGGAAGAAATTCTTCACCATGAGGGTGGTGAGGGACTGGAACAGGTTGCCCAGAGAAGCTGTGGATGCCTCATTCCTGGAAGTGTTCAAGGGCAGGTTGGATGGGGCTCTGAGCAACCTGGTCTAGCGGAAGGCATCCCTGTCCATGGAATAGGGGTTGGAACTAGATGATCTTTAAGGTCCCTTCCAAGCTAAAACACTCTATGATTCTATATCTCCTTCCCTACTGGCTGTGGTAATGGAAATTATTTAACCTAGTTATATTTTTCTTAGTAGTGCTCTCTAACCTGATTCAGCTTCGATAAGCCATGATGGCTTAGGCAACTGAGCTGGTCACTGAAAGTGTGAAACTTCAGTGCAGAGGTTGGAGAAAAATAGCTGTAACCGATAATTTCTTCATGTTACATTGCTGGATCTGAAACGGAAATCTGCCTGTGGTCTCAGGAGGATGGAGAATTATTGAGCTTCAGTCTAAATAGACTCAGAGGTGGCCTTGATTTCAAATGCAAAGGAATATTCATTAAGATATAAGCATAGTTATTACTTCCTTGGGTGTGGGAGTCTGGGATATTAATTTGACTTTGACTCAGTCTCTATCCCCTTGTCAGGTATATTTTTTATAATTGTCTTAATACAGCATTTCTCTTATAAATCACCTCAAGTCTTTGCTACAACAACTTCAATTGATCTATATCAAGCCCGAAACATTATACAGGTGGACAAAACTGGGGTGTTTGGAAGTCCAGATATGTGTGTATTATTATATTTAGTCCGTTAGCATTTCCTATATGTGTCACAAATTATTGTAGTATCACTTTGGTGTGGGCTTCTCAATGTGAACGATTTCTATTGGTGGAGCTGAGGACATCATAGATTCAGAGTCACAGAATAACAAGCTTTTGCAGTCCCCTCCTTTCTTTCAATTTCAGAAAGACACTTTTAGCAATCATCTGTCGCAAAACATTGTTTTCCCTGTTTGTTTGCTTGCTAAAATGTCTAGACCCTATTAGAGGTTAACAGTGTTGTATTTTTTTAGTCAGTGAGCTTAGAATTATTGTAATAACTTATAATCTAATCATCTCTGTATTGTGTTTTAGGGCATTATTACTTAGCCACTAATGCACATTTCAGCTAAACCAAATTCATTTCAGTGTGATTTTTATATTTAAATGTATATGTAAATTTACACCTGAAACTCATTGCGCTATTAGCCTCTAATACTAAATGTTCTGTGCGCATTTTTTTTCTTCTAGTTAGTTTCTTGTACTGTGATAGTGATAAGAATGGATTCCTTACTAAGAAAGTTTTACAAATATACAATTTTCTTAGGGTGTTTAGTCCTAGATTTCAAGTAGTTCAATTTGCTGTTCTGATAATGAATTAACTGATGATGAACAGCTGGTGCCTTTTTGCAAGCTGATATTTTGTAAAGAAAATATGGCAAGTAAAATGGGAAAAAATATAGCATCAAGATACAGCAGTGCTGTGATTCTCTTTCATTATACCCCTACACGGAAAGAAGATGGTTATCTTGGCAATTAGCTTACATTACAGAGAGGAGAAAGTAAAAAAAAAATAAAGCTTGTACAGTGCAGGAGGTGGTTCACTTAACAGAGATCTGCTCTTTTAATTTACGACTGACTAGGAAGCTGAAAGGCCTCACCACCTCAAGACATAGGTTAGGACTTCCATGCATCTCAATGTTCAATAGGAGAAAGACCCAGATGAGTGTGGACATGTGGGTCTGGGTTAGAATTATGTGTGGAGAGAAGCAGTGGTGAGGAGAGGTGGGTGTTGGAAGCAGTTTGCCTCAGGAAATTCGAGACGCGGCTCTGATTTCAATAACTCATTTCACCAAGCAGGGCTGAATTATGCCCAGCATGGCCGTGAAACTGTCATCTACCCTGCTGAGCCACTCACTTGAGCCTCTTTTGTCCCAAGAAAGGAAAATGAATAATAACAAAAATTTAAAGGGGACTCTTGCATAGCTTCTACTACTGACATATAGACACACTAATGGTGACATTGAAAGCTCTGGTCATTTTGAGCCTACCATAGTAAGGCGGCCAGGATCTATTTTTTCAAGGATATTGCCACAATTGCCTGTTCCATCTTTGAATTAGCAACATTCCTACTTGTCATCAGGTGTGGCACAGAGAAAGAGGGCACTTGTTACTTGTCAATCTAGAAGAACAATTATTTGAACAAGGACCTACAAAGGGGAGAATTGCTGCTGCGATATCTCACCAGGCCTATCAAAACAGTATTCTTACCACTTACCTGACTTCAAAATTTGCTTCTATAGCAATAGCCTGACAAACTCAGCAGCAAGTACAAATGCTTTCTCCACAAAGTGCACGGTCTGGAAAAGGTACAAAAAAAATGGTGTGAATGTTATCTCCTTAATTAAACAGGATTTTAATTGAAAACAATTGTTTTAAAGCATTAAAAAGTGTAGTTAGTCTCTTAGAATCTTTAGCCGCATAATGCTTTTACTGCCGCCTGATGATGGTTACAATAGGATTATTCCTGAAGATAGAACACACGGAAAATGATGATTCACAGTAAATTTAGAATGTGGTTGGAACTAGATGATCTACTTTGTCACATCTTGGGCACTGGTAGTCTTGATAAAAGAAGTACCTGAGGAATGAGATTATCTTCTTTTTTCAGCTTTTATAGTTTTCCTCTGTCAAAATGTTTGCTAAAAACACAGCACTGAAGTGTGGATTTAAATTAATGACTATAAATGTATTTGGAATTTGTGGACAATGTTACTCCTTTATTCTTTCTGATGGCATGGTACTTTCAGGAAAAATAATACTCTTAACAATCGCATGGGCATTTTGTTATTTATCCCAGTGTTATGCCTCCATAACAATCCATTGATGCTTAGAAATGTACAATATATATACATTCTGTTGATAAATATATATCTGCTCTTATTACCTTCCATGAAGCAGCAGATATTTGAAATTTTTATAGAAACTCCAGGGAAATTTCCTAATAAATTCTTGGGAAACACATAATTCTAGGAATTCATTTTATACTGGCAAGCTAGCACTGTTCTACGGTAAGCTAATGTTGGCAATATAAAATCGCCTTTGTGTACAAGGTTACAAAGGTTTATTTGGTAGTTGCTGCTTTTTTTTTCCTAAATAAGAAGTCCAATATTTCCTTTTTATTGTAAGAAGTATTTCTTCAACACAACATGTAGATGTTTTACTGTAAAATTGTTATGAATCCTTTAGCAATAAAATGGCAGATAGATTCAGAAGTTTGTTTACACTGGTAAAAACTATTAATCTGTGCTTTAAAATATTTTATGGCACATTTAAATCCCATCTTACTGATGCAAGTCATTTGAATGATTTAAATTGTTGGCATAATCTTGCCATCTGTAGAACATTAAATGCGTTTTATGCGTGTTCCAGTAATCATTTTCTATAAATGTAAATATATAGAAATTTACCAAATCATAGGCAGACTCAAAGTAGTGCGAGGCATCTATGTGTGGGGTTGTAAAGTGTTTTGTGTTCAGTTTTTAGTGTATTAATTATAATGTATATTTTATCTTTTCTCCTTTCATATTTCAATTCAAATTATTTACTTTTTACAAAAAAAATATGGCAAAATTTTCCTGTGAGAACCAAATCACCATATATTTTTTAAAAAACTCTGCATTTTTTCAATAAACTGCTTGGTTAGAGCAAAGGCAAAAGACCAAAATAGGGATAATGATAGATACAGAAATGTAAATATGTATATTTGGTTTGGGATTTTGAATATTTCATATAGTTAAACATATATGACTAGAACATATGTATTTTAAGCAGCAGGTACACATACTGAATTGTGATGGTGGAATTCCTTCATTAATATATTCCTTCCTGTCTGTTTAAAGTGTTTTGTTTCGTAAAGTGTGTGGATATTTACACACATTGTGTGTATAGGATGGTTTTACACTATTTTTAACCATACAGCAGAGAAGTGTACATAGCAGTGCTTCAAGAGTATCTCAAGAATGCAGCTGTGCAAAGGGAGCCACCTCTGCCCAATTCTTGAGCATCTTAGAGGTGTTCCACATGTAACGTATGCATATTTATCTAATCAGGCCCTAGTCTGGCTCCCTTTTATTATAGTAACTGGAATTTATTATGCATCTTTAATAGTAACCATGTTTTCCAGATGGTCAAGAAAAGATGGTCCTTGCCTGAAGTGTTCATAGACTTTAAATAGAAAGATATGGAGACCGCTAATAAAGGAAATGGCAAAAAGGAAAGAGAGAGCTAATGTATATTCTGGTTATAGTGCTTTAATGTCAAATATTATGATGTAACTTAAAGAGGAATAGATCCTGCAGAATTCAGCCTGAATCATTTGCCAGCTTGCAAAATGGACATTTTTAACTTTCTGTGATTGGCTGCTGGGAGATGGTGTGGAAGGTTTGCCTGGTTGGGACCTCATCAGATCTGCCTGCAAGGTGTATTTTGGCAAGCCTCAGCTATACCTTGGGAGGTGAAGTAGCTTATTAGAGTGCAGACTGGCCAGGAAGAGTTGAACTTTTCCTTTTTTATAGAATTACAGAGTTTACTATTTGAAGATTGGCTGAAATGTCTCTTTCTGCAACTCCCCTCTTTCGGGTTCATTTACACATCAAACAAAGGTATAGCCTGTATTTGCTTATGTGTAAATCATGTAAGTAGCTTACATATTTTATTTACTTTTTTTTTTTTTTTTTTTCCTAGAGTACTATTGAAATTCATATTCCCATCACTAATCCTGTAGATAAAACTCTCCAGCTGAGTGTGGTGCTGGAGAATCCATCACTTTGTGGACAGAAAACTTTGACTCTTGGGCCCAAAGAAACATTTTTGTATCAACTAAAATTTTCCCCAGCTGTTGTTGGCACTTCAGATGGAAGGTAAGTTGCAAAGTTTTAATACTGTGGTTGTGGCTCTTGTACTAATAAGTGAAATACCTTCATTGCAACCTTGGTCATTTAATGTATGTTTTCACCTAAGAAAACCTACAAATGGTAATACATAGACTTAAAAAACCTTCCAGCTTTAAATATATTTTATCCCAAATAGCAGCTTTCCTCTGAGGGAAAAACATGTCTGACAGCTGGTAGAATAATCTCTACTTATTCTAGTTTGCTAGAATTCAGTGAAAAATGTTTTAGAAATACACATAATAGTAGAAGTCCCCTCTGAAAAATTCAGATGAATTGTTAGTTTTATAAATTTGTAAGTTCCATAAAGGGTACAATTTGATTTAATTTCTTCTTCTGAGAAGCAACAAAACTGTAACAACATATCTAAATCCAGCTGAAGAACTGGTTAAGAGTCTTCACATAAATCCATTTAACTTCAGAATCTTCCGTTAATTAACAATGATTTACTAAATTAATATGGAGAGGTTTTAAATGTCAATTTTTTCATTACCTTGGAAATCCCAAATTAACCGTGCAGGTGTGATAATTAGCAATACGAAAACAGATGACCTCTTGGTCTTAGTCTCAGCTAAACCAGTTCAGCAAGTAACTGAAGAGTGCATAATTGCAAAGCTTATTTTCCTGGAATTTGGTTAGCAGAGCATATTTAATTGAAGGGCTGACTGAAAAAATACTCCCTGTTTTTCAAGTTTTCAATTGACTGGCAAAAATATGGGGATGGGAGGAGAGTAGGCTGGTGGCTTATGAGGAGCGCAGAGACAGATGATCTATGTTCAAGCACCTAATATTTACAAAGCCAGAATCCATGTCTTTCAAAGTTTTGTTCAATTTGCTTTTACTGATTTTTTCCAAAGACCAGAAAAATGGCATGTATTGTTGTACAACAGAGCTTTCAAGAAATACTGTTTTATAAAAATGAGTACTGTTATCACTCTAGTAGATTTTTTTTTTTAATTTGTAGAAATTATGCATTCTGAAGCTGTGAATGAGAATTAGACCTCAGTTTTCCATAACAGATAATATTTCTGGTATTCTTCAAGCGCCGAATTTCCAAATAATAGAATAAAGGTTTGTTTTAACTGGCAAAACTTTGGGCTCAGCTAGTTGGTAGGCTGAGACTGAGAGGTATATATAAAAAGATGACATATAGCACACCTGTACATGTCCAATATGATGATGTCGTACTGTACTGGAAAGCTGTCTAATAGCTGCTTTAAATTGCAATAGCTCCCAAGGACTACAGTTACAGCTGGACAGAGGTACTCCCGCATGGCATCTGCACTATTATATTTTTTTCTGAAGTCATGCTCTGTTTCTTTTGCTATGGTAGCAGCTGGGAAGAAGTGTTATGAAAGTGTTTGTGGCAGATGTACCTTTTCAAATGGATGATTTTTTCCTAAACTGTTTTATACTCACTTTAAAGACTCTGTTGGCACAGACGGTAGCCTGGAACCATAAAGTCATGGAACAGACATAGTTATCTATCATTTAGAGCAAGAACTGGTCCTTAGTGGGTCATGGGTTTGCACAGTGCATTTCATGTAAGTTTTTATATGCTTACAGTGCTTTGGTTTAATGTTAGTACGACTCTGCTGCTCAAAAAAACCCCAAGAAATAGAAAAAGAAATCTGCAGTAGGAAAGGAATGTGTTAGAAGGTCTGTGACCAAAATATGCTGCTGTACATATCTCACCTAGCAGCAAGCAATTTCCAGTCATGGCAACATTTGATTGTATATCAAACCAGTATATTGAATAATCCTTTGAAGCATATCTCCTTGTCATGCTGATAAATGTGTCTATATCTATTCCTTAGTTTTCATCATTGGATTTGAAAAGGCTCTACTTTTTGAAGTTAGTGAATACTATTACTATTTAATTGTTCTTTGAGTTCAAAATGACTAGAAGGGAAATACTGTGACACTGAAATGAAATTAAAGCTTACTTTTGTAAGTTAGCAGTTGAAACACTGTTGACTTGTTTTTGGAAAAAACAAACACACAAAAAGCAACAAACAATTTTTATTCTAAAAAGTTAAGAAAGATGAAGAAGAGATTTTGTTGCATCAATAATTGTAAATACTATCAGTTTTTGGTAGCTGAATTAAGATACCAGCAAGAAGTGTTACAGGAAAGCTGGGAGCTAATTAAAGAACTCACTGTGTTGAACTCATTAGGTTTTTCCTGAATTTTAATATGTAAATTTTTAATTGTCTGCGTGAAAGCTGTGTTGTATTCAGCTTATGTATCTGGTTTTAGTGTTATATTCCTGTCAGACGTCATTGGAGAGTTTTGGTATGCACTGAAGCTGATTGTAGAGACACCATTGCCAACTAGTCTACCTGAAACAGAATGTGAGCTTGGAAAGTAAGTATGTAGTTCATCTTGCTGAACTTGGTCACTTGTTTGATGTGGCATGGAAAACATATGAAGTGTTTACATCAAAAAGCCAGAATAGTGCGGTATATATACTATAATAGTTTGCAGATAGTTTTCATAGATATATATGTAAATAGGTGAAATTCTCCTTGCCAAAAAAACATTTGAACATTTGATTTTAGCCTATATGTGGACTTCCTCTGAAGTCCTTGTATAGAAAACACTCTGAAAACACTGCAGAATGTAATCATAAAGATCCATAATGAAGAGTTGTGTAGGTTTGTTTTATTTTCTGTTTCTTTTGTCTTTCCAAACTAGGAAGATATCTGAGAGTCCTGCTTTACAAATGCTTGAATACCAATTATCAATTTCTTTTAACCTCTCAAGAAATGACAAATACAACTTCTGTTCTGCAGATCCTAGGGTTATGCACGGCTGGAACACTGCAATTATTAAGAAAATGGGATACTTAGAGTAGACAGAGAAATGAACCCAGTCCTTGTCTTCCTTCAATAAAATTTCATCCTGTGTTTTGGTAACATAATGTTAAGTTCTGACTTTCAAGACAGAAATCTAATCTTTTAGGATGAGACTTTCAAGACACACTCTCCTTCTGAATGCTAAATTCCACTTCACTGTATCTTATATTTGACAAATTCCATAATTAATGTACGTTACAGAGTGACCAAAAGAACATCATTAGAGAGTACCACATGAAATTTTACCAAAATAAACTTTTGTGAGTGAATATGTTCATATATGATGCACAGTCCAGAGTTAACTGGCAATGCCTTTTTTACTTTGGTTTTCTAAGAAAATCTGTAGGGCTATTTTCTGGTTTTTACTTTAAAATTCTGGGCTGACTGGAGTAAAACCCATAATTTTTCTCTACTGTGTAGGCTGACACTGTTAAGACTTAGAAATAACTTAAAACCTTTTCAAAATGTACATTGGAAAGGATTAGCCCCATTAACTACAACACTTTCCTGTCAAAAAGATCAGCTCAAATTCATTGAATTCCATGTTTTATTTTTTCAAAAGAGATTTCTTTTCACTTTACAAGTATACGCAGGTTGTAATTCTTATACGTATGTAAATGAACTCATCTACATCTGCCCTGGGCAGATAGTGGTGGAAAAACAATTAATAGTAACAGCAGCAGCAAAAAGAATATAAAACAGGAAATTAACAGTAGTCTCTTTCATATATGTTTATATATATTAAAAAACAGTATAATAAAACTGAAAAGCTTATTTTTCTGTTTGCATTATCTGCCATATTCTCAGAGTATCCTTTTTGTTTAGATAGTTCCTTCAATATTCTCTTTTTTAGTTCAGAAATGTATTCTGATAGTGTTATCAGCATATTGCCCTCTTCTTGAAATGCAAAATTTTGGACAACGTTAATCAATGATGGCATTGATGTTACAGTGAAATTACTGAGAATTGCTCTACCTCCTGAAAAGATGAGATAGTCCCAGTAAATTGGCTGCATTAATATGTGCTGAATATGTAAAGGCAATGTAGGTAGACATTTATGTGTCGTCTGTTTAACAAAAGTATCAACTGCTTTTGTTTTGAATGGGTGTACTTCTTTGCTCTTTTCCCGGAAACGTGGACTGCAAATGTCATAAAATGTTTGAAGCATTTCTGGTTGGTGAAGCTTTGCAGTTCTTTAAGACTCAATTCCAGTCTACCACCTTTTCTTTGATTGTGGAAGAAGTATTATCATTTGTGATATCCTTCTAAGAATAATGTTTTTCATTATGTGCTTGCCACATTCTTGTTGCCATCAATCTGAAAAATTCAGAATTTATTATGAAACATCATTTGGAACTGGATTGGGAACCAAGAACTACTGAGACACTTAGAATCAATTTCTAACAAATTCTTGAGAAATAAAAGAATATTAACATATTAATATATTAAACATATTAACAGTTTATCTTTTAATCCTTCTTCAGATGTCCTAACATTCTGAGTTCATACCTTTTTTTTTTCCCCATCAAAGTAGATTTAATACATCCTTTAGCATACGCCTCCAAGCAAAGAAGCCTTCTCCTTGATAGTCTCCATCTTCATTTATCCATCCTGTTATGGGCTCCAGAGTGGAGTCATTGAAGATGAGTCCATCAAATGGTGTTCACAGTGGTCTTGAATTTGCCGTCATATGCAACAACATTCTGTAGCATAACCACAATAGTCAATCTGTGTGGGGTAGCAGACGGTCTTAGTGGATTTTGATCCCTTGAAGGACCTCTATCAGTCAAATATTGCTCGCTGAAAATTCAGATATTCCAACATAGTTTTCCCTTTGACTAAGTATTATGTATGAAAGAGATGGTAAACATGAAAAATGAGAATTATCAAGAGAATCTCAAGTTCATGTGTGAAAGTTTCCTGGTATTTCTCTACTCTCTGCTGTTGAGACATCAATGATGTAATTCTTTGACAGTGTTAGCCAAAAACAAATCTACCACTCAGCTGCTATGGGTTTATATCACTGCATATATTGGAAGAAGCCCACCTGCACACAGATTTTAGGGCCTGAAGTTACACTCCTAAAACTTGAACTGAAATACCTTCTCTTCTGAATGTTGCTTTTTATTTACTTTTTTTCCTTACTAATTTAGCTATGATTAACTGACTAATTTTTTCCAGAGGATAAATATGTCGAGCAATCTGGCAGTTGACCTGCCATAGCTTTGACTAGAGGAAATATCCATTAGGTAGATAAATTGCAGCAAAACCAATATATGTATCTCGTTTTTCAAACCTTTCTACTTACTGTGTTCACTGATTCACCTTGAATCTCCTTTCTGTGTCCCTTGGTGTTACAACAAGAATGTGATTTATGGTCACTTATCTTTGTTAAAGGCAAATAATATATTATTTTGATCAGAATAGAGGAATTTTGGGGTGTCTTACAAATTAATTTGAAAATTGTGCTCTCTATTGAAAGTATCTTGTATTTGTTTATTCTTTAATTAGAAAATAAAGAAGGACAGCCTGTAGAACAGATCACCAGTTGATTTAAAGCATAACATTTAGGCAATCAGCATACTCCAGTCTTTGTTCTGGGACAGCCACAATACTCATTAAAATACATAATCAACATGTGAAACATGATGATTTACCATTATGTTATAATGAACAATGCAACAATTGTACAAAATGAAACAGATTTTGAGTTCTTGCAGAGGAAGACAGAGGAGGGAAACAGGCAGAACCTCTATTTAAATGGCTGGTATGGAACACTAAGTTTGTTTTGAGATCTCAAGGTTACAAGATGATCAAGAAGAATTATTGCCTCATGGCAGTAAATCAAAAGCTATTGGCAGCACCACTTAATTACAAGCTTCTTTTGTAATTCATTAGTTAGACAAAAATGAGTTACAGCTATCATTTATCTGATTGCTTTTAATTTCTGTCCAGTGCTTTTCCTGAGGTGGACTGTGAGGCCATGGATAGACTACAGAGTAATAAGACATACTTACAATTATTTTACTTTTTGGAGGCAAAATTTTTTGTTAGCCCAGGCACTCTGAATTATCTATTTGACTTAAATGTTTTATTCCAAAGTTAAACCTACAGAAAGTAAGGAAAGACACATGAGACACAAATCTGCATATGAGAGCCTAACAATAAATGTGAAGTTGTGGTATTTGAGACAGTAGGATTCATTTCCACATCTTCCTACCTAAAAGTTAGGGATTAAGTTTAAGGAATTATGTCTAGGCTCCTCCTGTCTACAACGAATAATGATTCTACATTTTAGTGATCTACATTAGGACCAATATACTCTGAAAATATTTTTCTGCTTGTTGAGCCTTCAGGGAGTTAGACACTCCCTTAAACCAACTAATTTAAATTAACTTCCTGACAACTGAAGTACAGTGAGACAAAATCTGCCCTTATGAATGACCCAAGCGTTAGAATGGTTACTACTACCAGTTTTTACTGTTATTAATATTAAATATGTGTCCGTACTAGGGGAGAAATACTAACGCAATGGAACAGAGTTGTTCTTTTAGAAAGTGCTCATTTTTCAAGAAAGAAAACGTGACGATTGCTAAAATGCAATTAAAGAAAATAGTAATTAGTAGTCATTGCATATGTATATTTTTTTCCAGATGGACTCATCTATACATACCTCTGTTTAATCCTACACATGAAACTCTGGAGCTAGAAGTTGAAAACAGCAATCCTAGCAATTTTTCAACTGAGACTGATCCAAAACACCCTGTAAGTAAGATTTGTATGCTTTCACAAAAGTAGTACAAGAAAGCCTTCTCTTCAAAACATATTAAATTGTGTATTATACTTTGGATTCAGAATACAAAACATAGTCTCCAGGGTTAAAGACGTTATAAGTGTGCATTCTAGAGATTTTATATCTTAAGGACAAAACCAATTAAACTTGAAAAACAATATAAGCTGAAGTATAGATTTTTTTCACTCGAATGCTTTGTGGAATAGCTTTAAGAAGGACTGCAGTGTTGGTTGCAAATAATATTGGAAAGATATTAGGAGGAGAAAATGTAAACAAAACAGCTGTATTAGAAGCTTCACAAGATTCTAAAAACCAACAGGATAACTTGGTAAATGTTTAGGTAAGTATATAAAATGTTAGTGTAAAAATAAAACCAAACTGCAGGGCCTATGAGTAAGAATTTGGTCGATCTAGCCATGAGCAAGCATCAAGCAAATACGTGGAATGATTTTATTCTCCAAACTTGCATTTACCCCGAGGCTGATTTCTACTGAGAAAATCTTCATCCTGTTACTATTATGTACACCATTTTTTTTCTCCTCCATGACAGAAGCTCTTCCATCTTGCTGCTTAATATTTTTTTTTTACTTTCAAGGTCTGAGAGTTGTCTAGATGGGCTTAGCTTTCATGTTTTCATTGAGATTAACTAGAGTTCTAGATGGTCAGGACACTGAAGGATATAAATTACTGAGCAGTGATTACTGGTTAATAGTACAGGTCCTATAAAGAACTCTTTGGATATTAACAATTAATGCTATTACATATGTGTCCTTTGTATGATGGGAAGATGAGATAAAGGACAGATGCCTGGAAACTCTTTTGCAAGGGGTTAGGGAGACCTCTTATTAGGATATGAATGTAAAACCTTTAATGTGAAAAAATGAAAAAACCTGTTGCAGACAGGAAAGAAATGGCAATTGCAACTGGACATGAGCAAGATAACACAGAGAAAACATGTACCAGATCTGGTTTATTTGCATACAGTGGTATAAGGGTCAGAGGGAGGTGAGAGCAATATTGTAATAAGATCTTAAAGCTGAGAAGGTAGAAAATTGATTGTATGGGCAACACAGAGGAATGCCATGAAGTCATAATGTGTACATTTTTGGCTTTCAGAAATTAAAAAGCTTTCAGCCGCAAATATAGTGGTACAAGACCAAGTGTTCTTAAAAGGGCCTTTAAAGATAACAGCTAAAGAGGATTATATTTGTTTACAAATCTGCCCTATATTTTCCATGTATAGTATTACATTAAAATAAAAGTATGAAACATGAAGTATTTATTCTAGTCTGTCTTTTATATCATGCATATTAACACATTCTTCACACATTATGTTAAACTGAACAAGTTCTATTACTAATCATTTCATCAATTGGTATTTTAATAGGTGCTAAGATAATGGACATAAATTATATTAATAATTTCAGAATATTATACGTGTTATGTTTAGGTCATTGGCACAGAAGTAGACTAAATTTAACTATAGTGACTTTTGCCTCTTGCAGATTGCATGTTACCTTGTCCAGGAAATTAAAAACAAACAAACAAAAAAACCTCCTCCTTTCAGCTTGCCTAATTTATTACCAGAGATTCACATATCACAAATAACAACATTACGTTGCTTAGGAAAACTGACTACAGTAATTTTCTTTCTTTATTTCTTTTCTTAATAGAATACTTGGTTTTAAATATAATTTATGCATTGAATTGTGAGATGTTCTTTGTGAATTACAGCAGTTCTTCCAGTTAAAGAATAGCTTTGGTGAATTTGCTAGAAGCAACTACATAATATTTCTTTCGTGTATCTGTCTCTTTTGGAACTTTTTTCTTCCATTGCAGACCCATGTTTAAAGAGATAATGTGATTTCTTTCACAGTTTTTGATGACAAAGGCAGGGGAGGGTTTTTAAATACCTGCTGCTTCTCCTGGATATATTGCATACTACATTTAGTTCCTCCATACAGCACTGTGTTCAACTTCCAGAAAATTACTACTTGTTCTCATAAGCTGTAACCTGTTTTTTAAGTATTAGTTTATATTAGTGCCTGTTTCAATGTTTTGGTGATTTACGGAAGAAGTTTCCCATCTTAATTATTCAAGTTTCTGCTCTCTTTAAAGCAAATAATGCTTTATTTGTCAGCACAAAATTTCTGAGGCTACACTGATTTGAGGGATCCTCAGATGAAATGCAAAAATAAAGAGCAAATTATTAGAAGCATAGATTGAGGACAGTGTTGTCCAGTTAAGATAGGTAATGTTTGAAGAGAATTAGTAGACTCGTTTTAGAATTCCACATATTCTAAATTGGTAATTTTAGTATTTCATACAGTTATCCGTATTTGGTTTTGTCATATAAGATGTAGAACTGTTAAAAATATTGGGCTATTAGTCAGAAAATATCTCAAATGGATTTAATCAGTCACTGAGTTATGTTAGATAGACCAGATTCAACAGAGATACCAGATAGGATTTTATTTTTCCTAGAGACAAATTGCCTAATATGTTAACTAAAATTTTGATTAATATTTTAGATTTTTTAAAAATTTCATATCATATTTATCGTCGTTCTGTGTGTGTGCCTGCCTTTCCAGTTTCAGTTTGCAAAAGAAGGCATTACTGAAATACCACAAATGATTGTTTTCTGTAGATCTGATTCAACTTTGAGTACTGACATCATTAATAACAGGCTTTCCTGAGGTGCAGTTGAATTACACCTAAGTATTCCTGAACTTCTAGGTGCTTAATGAAGTCTAAGTGAAATTCTGAGGCTTTAAATCTCTTGTCAGTTTCATGCAAATTAGAAGCAGCTCCATTAAATTCTTTGTAAACTGACAAAAATGAGAAAAGTATACATTTCTTGTTAGCAGCTTTGCAATTGTAGCCTAAAACAACTTTAAATGGAATATAAGATCTTGGTTTTCTTTGAAGAATTTGATAAAAGTTTTCAAGGATTTCCTTTATGTGATTATGAACTTTTTTTTTTTAAATGAGATACACATAGTTTTTGTTTTCCTTCTTTTCTTCCTTACACTATATAGGTATATAGGTTAAATAAACATTTTTATAATTGCTGCCAAATCCTCTATAAGTTGGAACAGAAATGAGCTCCCATAAGTTTGCTTCAAAATTCCTAACTTGGTTTTCATTAACATATTGGACATTATGAGTTCCTGTGGGAACAGCTATTAGGATGTTTTTTGCATTTCCTAGCCACAACTACCTTTATTTCTCATAGAAGACTCATGCCCAGTATTTAACAGATGAAAATTCTCAATCATCAGTATTGCTATGTTCTCCAACTTCTTTCTCTCTATAGAAATACATGGACAGATTTCACATGTGTGTATCTATACACACTGTACTTATGATGTGACTTAAATGTATAAAAACTCCTACAAATGGGATCATCTATATTACCAAAAATAAATATTTTCACTCTAAATCTTCAGCTTACTATTCTCCTGGCTTATAACTAGCCTAGACCTTTTTCATGAAGCTGTTTTCTATCCTGATTGGCCATGAAACACAATTTTGATTGAGGAAAAATAGCTTAATAAAGAAGAGCTGGCAGAAAGGAGTGCAGTTTCAAAGTTTCTGTGTGCAAGCTTTAGTACTTCGTTAATGATTGAGAGTATTGCTTTGTATCAAGTTGACTTTTAGAATTAATGGACATTTTCCCTCCTTTGTTCCATTTATAACAGGAATAATGAATGTGTAGTTGCTCAGTCTTCTTCAGACTCAGTTTCTGTATTTGCACAGTTATATCTGAGATCTTATGAAGAGCCATGATACCAGTTCCCTTTCATATGAGTATCTCAGGAGACACTTGTGTGTGTAAACAAAATGAAAGGAGGGAGATGGGTTAACTTCAGCATATTTTATTGAATGATTGTGGCAAAGTATGGCCCTTCTTTAAACATGTTGTTAGCATTATTTCTCAATTCTAGTGTTCAAAGCAGTTTATTCTTTAGTTTTCAATAGAAAGTAAATGCTTTATTTCAAAAGACTTGGGTACTACTTTCTGGATACAGCAGAACATCATACTGTGCAATAAAACAGTAATTTTTAAAAACAGATCTATAATGTAAAAAATAAAAATATTTTCTGCTTTCAGAACAGGCAATCTTCTACATTATCATAACTCTGTGTTGATTATTTAGATTCGTTGTGGCAGTGCGTTTTCTGTGTAATGATAATATGTCAAGTAATATTTATGAAAATGGAATTCCAGTCTGTTTTCATCTTTATGGGAGAATTATTACTCCAAATAATGTGGATCTCTTAGTGAAATTACTATAAATTTTAAAATTGTAGTTTTAATATAATCATGTATTCTTATGCAAACTGACCTTGCCTTGCTTTTTCATTTCCTTCAAAAGTATTTGTGAGGGGGTAATCATTGAGGTTCTTTCTCCATTTATAAGTCTGTATTTGATAAATGGGGCTGTCTGGTTTGGACAAAGTAGGCAGGAACTATACTGCAAATGAAAGTAAAAATTGTACATCTTGAAAAAAGGTCTCTGAATACTGAGCATGCCCAGGAACTCACTGAGAAATGAGCTGTTCAAGCTCATTTTAGATGATGAACAGCTAAATGAGCTCTGGGCAGTGGGGCAGATGGGGATGGAGGTGGCTTGTGGGAGGTGACTTTCCCTCACGTCTGTTATTCTGGGTAATACAGAAGCCTTGAAAAGGTGGCAAGTATGGGATGGTGGCAGATGACTGCTGGCAGCAAATGTGCTTTCAAGTTATCACCCACCTATGGGACGTAGGAGATTGTGAAGTGTGGGCGACGCAACAGCGCTGCTCTCCTGGAATGGGAGGTGTAGGTGTTGGAACAGCTGTGTGGGAGCAGGCCCGGAGTGGTGAGATGCGCGTCCTATGTGTGAGACCCACCTACTCACCCTTTCAGAACTGCTGTTATCATGCAGTGGAAGCTGTAAAATTAAATTTGTTAAATTTGAAAAAAATACAATTCTTTCCCCAATAGACAAGACAGTTAACGTCTTCAGACCAATATACTGTTATGGCAATATTCTGACAAAAAAACTTGCCTCCCAAAATAGAAAAATAACATTTCAAGTTCTGTGTGTTAATTGACCACATCTGGGCCCTGTCCTCTCTTCTGCTCAATCTAGCTCCCACCACCATCCGTAGGAATATCTGTTGTTCAAGGTACAGCAACATCCCAGTACATAATCGTGCTGGTACCCTATAGACACACCCAGAAGATGACTGGCAGGACCAGGATGCCTGTAACCCTTGCCTGGGTCTGGCTCTGAGATGGCAGGGAAAGCTGTGCAGCAGTAAGGAAAAGCAACATAAGCCTCATCCAGGGCTGGGAGTGGACACCTCTGTCTCTGCTCCACTCTCTGGGGCTCCAAGTTTGGCCTCAGAGCTGTGGCAATGGCTAGTGGTCCTTGTCCCACAGTGGGTCCCTGTCCCCATCATGGCTCTGCTGGCTATCTCTGGGTATGGTGGGACAGGGATGCTGGTGAAGTCCTTGCCCTGCTGTGCCATTAGCTCAAGCCTTCCTCAGTCCCAAAGCAAGCGCTGCATCAGAGCAGAGGCAAACCCCTGGGGTGGGAGAAGGCTGCAGGGCTCATTGGTGCAGTCAGGTATCTTGCAGCCGTTAAATGTAGTAAACAAAGATGAATGTTTTAATAACTCCTGTTCACTGCCTGTTAGCAACTCGTTCTTCCAGGGCTGGCATTTACATTATAAAAAGGCTTGTCAGTGCCAGCTGTTGTAGGGTGTTGTTTTGGCCTTTACTAGTTGTAAATTATATTCACTTTACAAAATATAGCTTGAGTGTCCATTTTTCCAACCATCTTTTTATATGTTCTTACTCACAAACGTTATTTAAACATATGTATGATATTAAAAGCCTAGTACTTTTCAAATTAAAAAAATAGATATGGTAATTGTGTATTCAATGACTCTATCTCTTCATTCTCTCAAAGCACTGGCATTTTTATTATTCATAGTTCTATTCTTTCACTGCTTATCTAGTTCTTAAAAACTTTTATGACCCCATTGTGGTCAGCTACTTTGCTTTTTCCCATGCAAATGAGACTCCAGGAGTATACTTCAGAAGAAGAGAAAACTAGCAACCCCATTTACAATGTTAGATTAGATAAAGGTAAGCGGAAGAGAGGCAAAGCACTAGTTTATTAAAACCTACCATGTATTTCCTTTATGAGTCAGTTCACGTCTCTGGAGGTCAGTGTGATAACCTATTAATGTCATCAATACGATCAGACACCAAAGTCATGTTTGAATGGTATTTGTGAGAGCCACTGTCCATGTCCTTGGAGCAATCTGTAACGCCAGCTCTGTAGTTTCTGGGGAATGAAAATGCGGTTACTGTCACTGGGTTTGTTTACCGCAATATACTTGCTGCTTTAGCAGCCTATACTTGCTGAGAGAAGAGAATGAGTCTGGTGGAACCCATTAACTATGTAAACATCAATATTGTCAATGCAAAGCACAAACCAGAAACTGACTTTAAAAAATTGATTTTTTTTTTCCCCGCTCTCTTTCCTTTGCTACTTTCTTGTATTTATACAGCTGATTGTTGCTCCTCATTCCACCACTGAAGTACCTGTGCAATTCTGTCCATCTGCTCTTGGAAGAGACAATCACAAGGCATCAATAACCTTCAAATGTTCACAGGTATGATACTATGTTTTCTGCCCACAGCACTTGGAATTCAGATTAGATAATATTTTTAATGGACATGTAAATAAGACTTTCAGTCTGAAGGTCAAGTTGAAATTTAACGGTTGGATGCATAATGAAAGCACAAATGCAAAGATGTTCAAAAGTTATAATTTGTTTTAACCTTAGTTTTACACAGAAATTATTTTATTTACAGTATTAAAATGTAGCATAATGGCCTAGGAGTTAGAATAAGTAATGAATAATTCTAGCTTTCTTGGTAATTAGTTCTGCTGTTTTTAATACCGGTAGACTGCCACTTCTTGACATTGTCACCTCTAAAATTAAATGTTTTTCCCAACCCAAAACAAAATTAAATCGTTTCATTTTTTTATCTGAATTTTGGAAAATCACACACTTGAAAAAATGAATTTTCTATTTGTTTGAAAATGATATTACTTTGAGCATCTCAGAATTGTTGACTCTGTGAATTTTCCTAATTTTAAATGAGAAACAAGTAAACAAACAAACATGAGTCATGAACATGAATTACTAGCTGATTAAAAATTACAACTGGAAACAAAAACTGGTAATATGATGTAAATGATAATATTTTCTCACATGAGCTGTGGTTGGATGAAGCATTTGACCTCTGTATTCTTGTTGGACTTTCAGACATCCTAGTAGATTGCTGACCCGTGAGTTACTACAGTTAAGTGCTACCTGGAGTTTTAGGTTGCAGAAGCAATTATTCTTTTATATGAAGACAAATAGTGAAGGAAGTGATGGAGTATTTTTTTTCCTGATAATGTATGTTGGACAGGTTATTTGTAGGTGGTGTTAGCACAGCCTTTGTTTCCAGAATCTAGCTTCTTAAATATTTATTAAGGATGAAAACAGGAGCCAGCAGTTCTCGTGTGAATGGTATATATCCAAGGCCAGTTCAAGAGGACTGAATGTCCTTATCTTGTCTCAATCCTAAAGGTACACAGAAATCTTACCTATATTTTAGAAAATAAATTATTTACCAAATACTGAAACAATAAAGCAATACAATTCATTTAAATGTTTCAGAAATGAATTGAGCTCTGCCACCTGAATATTTTCTTCTAGAGCAGCTCCTTTAAAATAATGACAGATCTCCAAGTTTTTATCTGCAGTAAACTTTAGTCAGCATCCCATCCTTCTAGTTTCTTTGTCCAGAACGCTTTAACTGTTTCAAGGTATTGGTATAGCCTTTGTAATTTCCTAGTGCTCTTTTTATGCCTGAATCTTTTGAATTTCATAAATTTTCATTCATTTTCACTGCTACAGTCCTTACCAAATTAATCCCAGGCTATTTTAGTTTGCTAATTGTTATAATGATAGCTGAGAGTGAATGTAACTTCCCTTTCAATGAAGACTTGAACGTTTCTGATGAGTGGTGGATGCCTCAAACAACATTTTACACAACCTCCCACCCTGACATTGATTTCTCTCCCTTGATTTCTCTGATTAAATATATCTGAATGGACACTTAAGCCATCTGACAGCTGAACAGCTGACTAATCTGAAGTCAGTTAATGACAGTACTTGTAGGAGAAGCCTTGACTCTTTCTGATTGTGCTTCTTTGCTGAACTGAGAGAAACTGCTCTGTGCTATTACCTGCTTCATTTGTTTCTGGTTTGAAGGTGCGTGCAGAGCTCTTCACAAAGTGAATCTGAGTTTAGCTCTAATCTTTGTGAAAATTTGCAATTAAGTTTGTTGGGACAGCACAACTAAAAGGTCAGCTTGAACATAACCTGCACCTAGAGTTCTAATATATCCATATTATCCTGTTCTTTTACCACATTGCTAGCATCCAGGTGTAATGTAGAGAGTTTTGCAGTAGTAAGTAGTGTTACAGAGAAGCCGAGCCTAATCTTAGATCCCGGGTTTTTTGTTTGTTTATTTGGGGGTTTGTTTGTTTGGGGTTTGTTTCTTTCTTTTAATCTATTTTTTGTCTTGATTTCATGCACTGAGTATAGAAGATCTTGAGCTCCTCCACATAGTGGGTCAGTGGAGAACAGCAACTGCAGGTCAGGCAAGGCAGGCCTGTCCTATAATCTGTACAATTTTACAATTTTTTGGTTGTCTTGTTTTATTTTCCAAACTGACCTCTAATTTTGTTTGGCTCCTTCTTTAGCTGCTCAGTTTGACAAAGTTTCAATGTATTGTTTTAAAGGTGCTCAGCATTTGAAGCAATAGTGTTCAAAATGTCCCTGTTTGTTAACCACAAAAAAAAATCGGTAGAAGCTACAGTCGTTAGTGTTTGTAGATGATGAGCCCAAGTCTTAAGCAATAAAGCTCAAACTTGATCTTTACAGCTCACCTGTACAATGTATGAGCATGTGCACTCTTTCCACCCCTGCAATGTACCTCAATGTAAAATTGCTTGCTATGAACAAAGTGGTTCACACAATACAGTGGTCCTGGAAAGCATTGTAAAATTAATGCTATGTCACCAATTCTGTATTAAGGGTTTTGCAAAAAAAGAAAAAAAATACTGGAACTGTGCTTGTGAGCAAGAACCAACTGTCAATAATAAGCCAGTGTAGACCACGAATAGCTCTACACATCCAGCTTTCTGAAAATGTGGTCTTCTGGCATCCTCATGCCTGCATTTCATTTCAGAGGAAGTCTGAAAAGTTTGTTCAGCCTTTTGTTTGCATTTAGTTTCCTGGGGCAGATGGGATAAGGAAGAACATGAGTCAGAAACACAAATACTATGGCATGCTGGCTTGGCAACTCTTGGGCAGTTTCTTGTTGACTCTGACCAGCAAAAGGACTTCACTCAAAGAGTTAGTCCTGCGTTGCTTTTAAGTCTGTATAGCAGCAGCATTCACCTTTCCATCAGAATCTGAATAGTGAGGGGTGCTAAATTCCTACTCACGAATCTGTAACCGTAAACTACAGGTCATGTTTAAGTTAACTGTAACCAAATAAAACGTAATTTTAAAGTGAGGTAGTTTTTAATTCTTATTAGTCTGAGGAATGCAGAAGTCCCCACAAACCAGGCTACATAAATAACTGTCTAACACCTAAACAAACATAAGCTCTATTTTTATATTCTGACTTTCAGTATTGAGTAATCTCTACATCAGTACAGAAACATGCCTTCATTTTTTTTTTCTTTTTTAAAATTCTGTTAAAATTCTATTGCTGCAGATGGATTTTACCAATGAATTTCCTTCAGTAAGGTTAAAATGTCTTTTTCCTTGTAGGATCAAATATTTATCTATAAAATGATAGTTAAGACATGCAATTTTCCTGTCCAAAACTATTTTATGATGACAAATGATGTCCCATTTTATTTATCCCTGTTTATACTGAGAAGTCTCAATGGATTAGTCAACTTTTACAGTAGTTAGATTGATTGTTGTTAGATTTTTGAACATTATTACAGATTTCTCTCTCTTCTTTTTTTTTTTTTTTTTAAATCCAGGCTGTGCAGAGGTAAATGCAATGTTTCAGATATGACAGTAATGGTCTGATTTATTATTTTCTCTTCTCTTTGTGATGCATACCTTTTTGAGTGATAACTAAGAAAACAGATCAGAGAGTTACTTGGAGCAGTTTGTAATAAGCCTCAGATTTTAGTCTGTATGGTTGGTATTTAAATTAAAGACAACAACATGAATGCACAAATTAAACATTTTGCTTAAAATAATGGTAGTATCTGTACGCTTACCATACACCATTGCTGCTTATTCACCTTTAAAGGCTCCATAATGAGTGACATTATTAACATCATTCTTTAAAACCTTAAAAGAGGAAATGTGGGGCAACCGACTCTTTATAATCATGCTGAAAAATTGATCAAAATTAGCACAGCAGTTTAATTATCTATATTTTCCTTTTTTTTTTTTTCTGCTCTGTGGTGATACTCTATATCCACTAGTTCATTTTGATCTTTTCAGTTCTTCTGTGTATAGTAGGTAACATTATTTCTTTGGAGTAACAATTTCAGCTTTTGGGTGGGCTCCTGTCCCATCAAAGAATTATTTGCCTTCTTCCTTTGTTTTCTAAAGAGGACTTCTCACTTTATTTGCTTTCAGGTTCTGATACAAGGGCTTTGAATTGTCCTCTTGCAACCACCTGAGTTTCCCTTCACTACACTGTAAGCTCTCAGTAGCTACTTGGATGTTAAACATTCTGTGCTCTGAGCAGCACAGAAGTTAAATTCAAAGAGATGATGTGACCATCTCCAAAACTGGAACTATTGATTTCCAGACTGCAATACTTAGAGTAACATAACAGCTTGAAGGAAGAAGAAAAGTGTTAAACCACTTAACAAGAGAAAAGAGGCATAGAACACTAGAAGAAAGAAGTAGGCAAAATGCCTTAAAATGCACAGTTCTGACTCATCAAATAATAAATAATGATATATGTTTTATCTACAGCTGAAAGAGTGGATATTTTACCTTTCGGGGACTGGTCTTCCTCCTCAGCCAATGGAACCAACCAGCATAAGTGCATGCATTGGCCAAGGTTCTTCTGTCAAGATATCCTTCAAAAACCCCACTCCTGAAAACGTGTTGGTTGATGTCGTGCTGACAGGTAAAAACATTTGGTTTTTTTATAGGTTATGGGGAGAAACTTACACTCCTTGGGTTGTATTAGAAGTATGAGTGGGATGTGGTTACATTTGCCTCATTCAATTTCCTGGCAATAGGGATACTGTGTATTATTCTTGTCCACTGTGAAAAGCTCTGTAGACTGTGCTGTGAGGGCTAAGAAATAACACAAATCTATAACACCTGTTCATAGCAGACCTCTTAGGTTCATACATCCTCATGGATACAGGCAGCTGGTTGTTGACAGTGGACTGCATTATAGCATTTAGGTAATAAGACACTCCTGGTGTGTATTTCGGGAGCTGTTTGTCTAAGCCAAATAGCTAATGTTTTGTTTTGTTCCTCAGTTATTTTCCAAAATATTTTATATTATTTTGTCGGAATCTAGATAGCTAAAGGAGTTAATAAGGGCAAAACATCAGAGTTTTTTTCTGATTGAGGTTCCAAGCAATTATGTTTCTGCAGTATTTTCAAACATAATTTTAATTCAAGATCCAGAATTATCAAAGATTGCTGATCGCTGCCCATACTGAGATTTCACAAATCCTATAGAACTCAAGTCTGGAGTCTCAGATTCCCCTTGACGACTGAAATTTATTCAGTGAAAGATAAATTCATTCTAAGTAAAGCAGACTGCAGAGTGGATTGAAAACTTCACTAAATTATTGGTTTCAAATGATAGTGGTCAACAGCTTGACAGTCAACTGCTGGCTGGTAATGAGCATAGTACCCCGAAGGTCAGTACAGGACCCATATTATTCCGGACCTTCATTGGTGACACGGATGATGGCAGAGAGTGCAATGTACACTAGGGGAAGTGGATGACAAGATGAATGGTAGAGCTTCAGTCCGGAGGTATCTTGATAAATTGTTGGAATACCTCTTTTTCAAATTGCTCTTTTGTCAACTCGTCATCCCCGGAGCAGCTTAAAATACGGTAAAATATTATATTGTTAGTAATGCAATTTTCTTTCTAGTTTTCCCTCTCATTCCATTTACCCTTTGTCTTATTTTAGCTCAAGCACTTGACAGAAGCATTGTGAATTGCTAGCTGTGCAACCCAATCTATTTGACCAGGAGTTAAGTGATTGTGTAATCTCTTGAAGTGTAGGTGTGTATTACATGTGTGAGATGAAGGTTTGCATTGCAACTCATGGACTTCACTGTGCTTTATTCTATGTAAACTGCAGGCTGGTATCCTGATTTGAACAAGAGAAATTCTGAGAAGGAAACTGCTTGGCCTGTTGATCATAAATCTAGTGCCAGACAGCACAGTTTAGTACTCCAATACTACTATTAATAAGTATTATTCGTAAAAAAGCTAACCTGATGTTCTATTCACAAAATAATGGAAAAGAACAACTGAACTTATCCACAGTGCAATTTCATATGAGACTATTTATAAAGCTTAAATATTGGTACTACAACCTAGTGAACTGTGATATTGAGAGAGACATTAGCAGAACTTGTATTGTTTAAGTATTTTAGTTGAAAACAGTAATTTTTCTAACTATAGAACATTATCTTGTCCCAGGGAGATTTTCAGTAATAGAGACAGTGCAGAGGCAACTGGCTTAGACAGTGAAAGACTGATGTTGGTTTTTATGCATCAGAAGTTTTCAGTCTTCATTTTTCTTTACACATCAGTAGACCTGACATGATGATGATCTAATGTTTCTGTGATCTGTGAAATTATTAAAGCTGTTCTTTGAGAAAATAAATTTTGTACTGCGATTTTTTTGTGGAGGTAAATGATACTTGTCCTTTAAAACAGCTAAATTGTGAGGGAGAGCATCTTGTCCTTTAAAAGATGTCTTGAGTTTTTAACTAATCAGCTTACTATGTAATGTTAATTTTCTAATTCAGTTTCTTCTGGTAACCTGTAAATAATGTTTGCTTGTTTGTAATCACAATAAGATAGTTGAGGTTTGTATTCAAGCTGTCTTAACAAGTGGTTGTGCATACTGTGATTTTCTCTAGGAATATTTACTATAGTTTATATCTCCTTCTTTCTAGAGGAAGAGAAATCTAGTCTTACAAGCTATGTCATGGGTAGACAAGTTCAGCTTAGCATTACTGGCCCTTACATCACCTGGAAAATAATTTCCATAATGCCCTATGTATTTAGCTGAACTTACGTGTTGTCAAGACATAGTTTACCTGGAAAGGGAGCAACTAGTATTTTAGTGTGCTAACTCTGATGATGTAACTACCATAGCAATACAGATATGTTAGTCCAGAGTACATTAAAAATTAACTTGTTTTTTTCAACATTTTTCGAGATTAAGAGTGAATTTGCCAACCCACAATGCCAATCAGTCTGGTGAGAGTTATTCTAGTATGAATCCATTACTTCTAGCACACTTCCTTTCCTACCAAGAACTGAACTTTGGTAGTCCTGAACTTGCTCTTCCACCAATTGCCTTCCCCACCCCCCCATTTATTTAGCTTGTATCAGATTGTTAATGAGATGTCCAAAACTGAACATTATTTCAAGACAATTTACATGCATAGGTTAGGGAGAAGACTGGATCTCTAACCCATTTGTGATGATCTACACTTTATTTTAATGTGTTTTGACATGAAGAGCCTATTTTTGTTCTAGGATCTCTCATAGCGGTGCAAGAACACACTTGGGAAAGAACAAGCTAATTAGGAATGTCAGTAATAATACTTCAGACATAACAGTAGCAACCTCCTGTGTGAGTTAAACACAAACATTTTAGTCTGAAATATAAAGTAGTCTTAGTTTATTCCTTAAAGAGAGAGAGCCTAATCATTCTTAAAACCTGTTTTTTCCTGAAAAGTTTGAATCCAAAAAGTGGAAATGACCCTATCAGCAAGTAACTCAAAGTCACAGAAGTTTTTGAATCCATCTCTGAGAACAGCACTTAAAACTGTAGGTATAGTAATTTAAAAACAAAGCCACTACCATTTTGAAATCTCCTACCTGATATTTTAGCATTAAAGCAAGTTACTAGAAAGCTTTTTTAAATTTAATCTTTCACTGCACTCCTTATGCTCATTGCTGGCATTATTGAAGACCAGAGAGAGGGCAGAATGGGGAAACTATCAGAAAGCCGCAAGTCAGAAGGCAGAATTAAAGGCTTGATTGATCTTGATCTTTACAAATTGTGTTTCAGACCATGTGCCACTTGCTAAGAGAATTAGAAGTGGCAACAATGAAAACAGGGCATCTCAGTTAAAGTGTACAAGCAATAAACATCAACATTTATAGATTTACTTAATGCTTTAAGGAAGATTACAGAAGTTATCTGTATCTTGTTTTTGAGTAACATTCCATAGGCAGTTTCTGCCCTAGATAGATGTGAAGTTATGTTTAGAATTATGTAGTTGAGGAATTAAAATAGAGATTTGGAATTGTTATATCTGGGCTATTTCTGAAGCTTTGTCAAACTCAAAAGCATTATTCCTCAGAAATGTTTCTTTCTGTGAATTTTGGTTGATATTGTATCACAAACAGTCCTTTATTTTGGATTTTTCTAGAGCAAGTAAAACCACCCACTAATTTGTGATGAAAAGATGAAAACTTGGACCTCCTAAAACCTCCTGTTTTCTTACTGAATTTAATAGCAATAAGTTTTCTTCCCAGGATTGAAACACGTATCTGTGGTGTAAATCTGCAACTCTTGTTCACATAAGCACTCCTAGCTACACTAAGAGAATTCGTAGGAGTAATATTTATTTGACAGGAGGTAAGTTTCCTCAATGACCAGAGCTACAGAGTACACAAACTCTCATTACAGGCGGTTTAGCGACCATTTGTCCTAGTTCAGATCCTTCAGGTTGAATGTTACTGCTCTTCTGTAAATACCACTATATACTATTTCTACTAAGAATTTATGGAAGCAACCAAACTGATTTAAATAACTGATAGTACTGAAATCTCCAGTATCAATCAGACCCCACAGAGTTCACCTGTATAAGAATTGTGCCTAAGTATTAGTGTCCTATTAATACCTATAATGCTTTCTTTCAGTCGACATAATTTAATTTCATGTTTTTAATGGGTCAAATGTATTTTGAAGTTTCAGGAAAAATGTGCAACTGTTTTTTAGAGGATATTAACTTCAAAGTTTGAGGGGACGTGGTCAAATAAAAGATTAAGGCTACAGTGGTAATTAGGAATTGGATAAGGGAGGTAAATTGGTTCCTCTCTGGAATCCAGTGTTATCTGCAGTATCTAAACTAACATCTGTGCCAAGGTATAAGTTGCTTTTGATAAGGGTGTGTGCTTTTCTTATGCACTCATCTTTTAAGATTTGGAAAGGGCTCTTAAATTCTTAAAGTATTTCCCTACAGATGGTAAATTTCATTTTAAAGCTCTAAGTTGGTTTCCAAAACCTGCAACTTTGTTTAGCAAGACATCTTTGGCTGTGTGAACAGCTCCAAAATCCTTTTATAAAACTGGACTTCAGCTTTTCTTATCTCGTTTTTGATTTATTCAGTAATCAGTGAAAACAATCAAAATAATTTCAAAATCCTCTGTCTCTATGAAGTGATCTGTTAGTTGATCCAGGAACTTGTCATCAAGAGAGAAATTCTTGTTTGCTACTGTTGTAGTACTGCTGGTCCTAAACTTGTTTCTCTCAAGCTGTCTTCTATATGTTTCATATCACCATGGGCTTTCTGGGCCGTTTGTTTGTTTGTTTTAATCTAGAAGGCAGTTTCTTTTTCAAGTGTTAGATGTTATTTACTGAAAACATTTTAAACTTTGGGTTTTCCTGATGGTGTGCTATTTTATTTTAATTCTATTTAAGAACATCTCCAAATTATATCTATACTTGTCTTCATTACAATGAGGAAAATACTGAGAGAACTTTTAAGCAAAGCGAAAAAAAAAAGCCCATGTGCTCCCATTTGAGAATGTATTTTTTAAAGTCTCCCTCTGTGAATCTCTTTTATTAGATAAATTGTTCAATTAATTTTGACTTGTAAATTAATTTCCATGAATTATTATTTTTTAAATTATTTACAGATCAGGAGCAATCCAGTTGTCATCTCAATGCATCTGTCCTATCCCAGTCCACCAGTAAGGAATCTGTTTTCCGTCTTCGGCTTGAACAACCACAAAGTACGTATTTTCTTGAGTTCTGCTTTGGATGTTTTTACAAGGTGTGATCTTTTATGGTCCCTGAAATCTAAAGTGTGCATAAAATTCCATGTTTTGATGAGTGCAGCTCATCAGCTGATGTGTCGAATGTGGTTCCTTGTGGAAACAAGAGTTAGCCACATGTCAATGAAATGTGTTTTACTTAAAATAAAAAGTAACAATCAGAGACACATCCAGTACAGTTCCTCTGCAGTGTGTATTGTTCATTTTTTTTCCTCACACCTGAAATTATTTTCTTGGACTTTTGAAATATGATTTCTTTTACAAACAGTGTCTTCCCATCAAAGCACAAATGTCATGTGTGAAGTCAAGTGATGCTTATGTGTAAAAGAAACAAAAGGGCTGCAACCTGACCTCGTAATAGGTGCTATGAGTATGATATAAACAGGGTGAATGAGCCCATATAGTAATGCAGTATTGATATATTACTAGGAAAGTCTTTGAACAAAGAGAGTAAATCCAAATAAATAGAAACATAGAAATGTTTATTAAATACTAGGTAGAAAAGCATCATTTGTTAAAATTTGTAATTAAATTTAAATTGAAAGGCTTCTTGAAAGATATTTAAATCTGAAATTGTATGTTTTTGTAATAAGTGCAAATGGATACACTTGAAAAGTAATATTTCAAATATATTTAAACTATTATCAACAATTATTTTATCAATTCATCCTGCAACAAGTCACAGTTTCCTAAAACCCGAAGTACCAGAAAGGAAAAACATGTAACTGCTAAGAAATCTCTTTTTAAAACAAAATATTACTAGTTTGAAGGAGAAAATGAAGAGGTAAGAAATTCCGAAAACAAATCAGTTAAGCATTTGTAACTGCCTTTACTTTCCACTGAATTAACAAAAAACAAAATGGGAAATCACAGTTATTTGGTTCTAGATGTGCTTATCTTTCTCTTCAGACTTGGCTGTCCTTTCAACTGTTGTGTTGTTTTTTTTTTTTCTTGTTTATTTTTGTTTTCTTAATTATTTTTTTTTCAGAGGAAACTTTTCTGTTTCAAATTACTGTTTTCTGTATTTTCCTGTGTTGTTCCTGATAATTCCAAATGTGGCAATAAAATCTAGAAACCCTAAACCTAAACTATCTGGAAAGAATTAAACTATTTGGTTTCATTTTTTAAATTAAATTTTAGATTATATTGCTGGTCATGTCTGATCTGAGACAGGGTACAAAAGGAGTGAACTGCCTTTAGGGTTGTAATTATACTGAAATTTATTTATGTCTTGTATGTGATTGCAATTGATTTATTCAATTCATTTAGTGTTGTGGTAAAGCTTGGATGACCACAGAATTAGTGTATTTTAATCATTACAAGTTATTCATTTATAAAGTATAGGAGGTAGGTAGATTTCTGTATTTACACAGGATATTTAAATATTTTTCCTAATAATTATTTTGATAGATTACATCTCAGATATGCTTTCTAATTTCAAAACAAACAGATAAATTATTCGTATCTTAAATTATTTGCCAAATAAAATTATTTTCCTTGCTAGTATCGTACACAAATGTATGTGTAAGCATCCATTTCATGTTAACATAGCTACCAGCATAAGCCATACCATTTACCTTGAAGAAATGGTATCTATCTCAAATTAGAGACCTGACTTGGAAAAATGAAATAAGGGTGAATTGTTTTCAATTTCATCAATAAATTTGCCGTGTACTGTGATTTTCCTGAAGACGTACGTGCCACATCTTTATTTTGTAAAAGATGTTGCAGACCTTGCTGTTCCCAGCAAGGAACTGGTTTTGCTTTCTCTACTTGAAGCTTGCTATGCCTCAACAATATTTCTGGGTGATATAGAAAGAGGGATTTAGAATAAAAACGAGATGTAAGAATTGATCTGGAGATCATAACATTTTCTATATGTACATTTGACACAGGCATATATATAAGTTGTAACTGTTGTCATTATATTGTATTTATTTTTTTCACAGAAGCAGTGAGGAACTCTCCAAAACAATCAGATTCATGTACATAGTAAAACTGACAGAGCAATCACTTGACAAAAATATTAGAGCAGCAAGGCAATCTTTATAAATTGTACTTTCCCCTACTTATTCTTTTATATCTTAAATAGTTTCTTGATGTAAATATTTTGTTCTGAGGAGTTTGCAGCCCGATCTGCCTCATTGGGAGTCCATAAGACCAGTGAATGAATGTGGGTTTTTTTTTTTTTTGCACATGGTCTCACAAGTCAGGGACAGCAGGATCATGTTAAGAATAATTTTAATGGAAAAACTTTGTGCTTCTTTTTTCCCTACGCTTAACAATAGATTAAATGTGGGTTAGATGCAGGTGTTACTGCTTTACCACTGTTCCCTATAATGAAGACAGAATGGTTTGGAAATGTGTTGGAACCAAATATTATTCTTAGCTGACTTGCTGGAATGATTGCTAGACCGTTTAGAGCAACATTTATGCCTGTGTAAAAACCGTGTGTGGTGCTAATTAATTACTTGTTTTTCTTCATTGACTCTAAAATCTGAAGGGAGAAATTCCAAAATAGTGAGAGAGGCTGAGAATCTTGGAAACATTTTTTTCATCATATTTTTACAAAAAAAACCCAACAAACCAAAATAGTAGCCATGCTGTGAAATTGTGGTAGACTGTCCTTTTTTCCTGCCTTGGCTTCACAGTAGCAGCATAAGTCTTCTAGAGTCCTTGGTACTGTTTCCTGGTAACACAGACTGCATTACATCACTTGGTCCTAATACAGAGGCTGTGATCCCAGTCATTGCAGTTTATGGCTTAGTTGATGTTCCAGGTGGTCAATAAACCTGTCTGTCATGAACGACTTGGTGTAGCATCAAACAAGAACCGTAAACGGGGCAGTTAGCTGAACCTATTTTTTTAGATATCTTCACATTTCAGCATAAGTTTTATATTTAGAAACGTCAATCTTTTAAAGCTGTTGCATTACCTGTTCTGTGTTCCTCTCTTTTCCCCTATTTTACTGAGATCTCTATGATTAGCTATTTCATTTTGCCTTCTAACTTTGCCTTAGTATAGAATAGACGTATTTATTAATTCTCCCAGGCACTTAGGAAAGAAAGATAAAATCTATTCGATAAATATATACACTGTTAGGAAGATATTTTCCAAAAGCTGCCTGCAGTTTTAAGTCACTTTGATGGCAATCGAATTTGAGATATTAAAAGTCTGTGTTTACAGTTTGGAAGCGTGTTACTCTTATAGTTTCATATTTTTATCCAACAATTTTGATAAAACATTTTAGTGTACTTTTAATGTGATGTACAGTTGACTATGATTATAGATAATTTGTTTTTTAAACTAATTTACCTAAGAAATGGCATAAATTTTATTCAGGTCCTCAGGCCATTTTCCTGAAATATTAGATTTCAAGACTTCATTCTTTAATTATGCACCTATTTGCATCTGCTTTTTTCTTTCAGTAATTCTGAATGCACAATCTGTTTTTTCTTGTGATTGCTTTCAGAGATAGAAAGACAATGAAACTAATGTACCTGATTTTCCTGGCTTTCTTAGCTCCCAGGAAGGCTCTGTCTCTGCCTCTTTTATAATGCTTTTATTATCACAAAATGATTTGAGGAGATAGAAAAAAAAAATTATGTGAAAAATAGTTCTCCATTGTAGCAGACTATTTGGAAATTATGTTGGAAAATGTTGAGCTCTCTTTTCTCTTCCGTGTTTTAGCTGCATTCTGTGACCATAGTTTGCTCACTTATAACAGCAGAAATAATTTTACAATTTATAACTTACATCGAAGGTTGTGTGAAGAAGTAGTCATTATTTATATAATGGATTCCATAGGAAAGGAGCATTCAAGTGACAAAAAGACTGAACAACCAGGTACATGACTTATGTGATATGGTCCTATAATAAACAGTTATTAATAATGAAATTAACTGCCTCAGAAGAACACACACACACACTGAGGCCTCACCACAAAAAACAAAATTAAATTAGGATAATTAGGAAATTAACTTAAAAAAAAAGTATCTTCCTTTTTTTTTAGGGTTTTATATTCAAGATTTCCTTCTTTTTGGCACACAATTTCACAGAGAAACTGAAGGAATTTGAGTTTCATTGAAATGCTGGAGGATTCAGGTGCCAGATTTTCTTTGAACTTCCTTACTCTAAAAGTATTTTCTGTTTTATGTAGTCAAGTCTTCCTTCTTTGTGATGAACTTTTGCTACTTTAGTTTTGATTTTCTTTCATTACTGTTATTGTCTTCAGTGAATTTTTACCTTTTGAAACTATCAAGTTTCACTTTTCTGAGTAAAACTGTTCAACAGGTGTACTATTCATCAGTAGTTCTTAAGCTGTGGTACTTTAATTACTTGTGCCACAGAAGATTCATTCAGGTATTGTACAGCCTCGTATAAGTCAAAAGCTGCCCGTCAGTAAGAGCGACCTCTAATGCCTGTGGTGTAGACGCTAACATATGGAAAAACAAAGTTCATGATTCTTGATTTAGATTTTCTTAAACATCTTCAAGATAGTGTAAGTAACTTCTAGTCCAGATTTATTTGCAAGGGAGATTTTTGACTTGAATGTAGAGAGACAGCTTTCTTATTGTGTAGTGGCCACAATAAATAATACTGTATTTGAGCACCTAATACTAAATTTGAGACTGTTACCTTTTCTAAACCGTCAGCTGGTGTTTTTCCTTCCTCTGAAGTGTCATCATGGAACTCAGACGCTTGTGCAGATGCAGATTTTCTTTGTGAAACTTATGTCAGAAACAGAGACACAAGACTCCTTCCTACTCCATGTACATGGCAGTTTCCTGACTGTTGAATCACCCTGGCTTACCTCTCTCTATCAGGTGCAACCAGGTGAAACCATTATTTCAGCTGGACAGGGTGCTAGGCCTTCTTGTCTAGACTGTGCTTTTGCCAAGAAAGGTTGGGCCAGATGATCCTTGTGGTCCCTTATGATCTGGTATTCTATGATTCTATGATTATAAAAGTGTTCTCATGTTAGAGCTGACAGAGAAGAACGCTTTCTTTAAAGAGGTGTCAGTACTAGGACATGGCGTGGGAACACAGCAAGTGATGGAGTCTAAGCCATATTTATCTCCAGAGCAATATGCTGGCAAAGCCAATGCCTTCCAGCTGGTGGCATTCTTGTGTGCAGGTTGTGTCTACTATCAGCGTGGGAAGCCTTGGAGAGCTCTCTAAAGTCACAACACATTCAAGACCTTCCTCACAAGGAGAAAATCAGTAATCAACAGGGACCTTTTTGTGTTCCATTTTAAGGCACTTCTGCAAACTGACCATGTAAATAAATAGCTGAGAAATCTGTGCTCAAAAATATCCTTGCAGGAAAGCCTAGTTACAGGCAGTGGGAATGATAGTGTTGAGGAGTTATATGCTTTTCAGCACTGAAACAAGTGTGCTTGATGTGTTGGTACATCAAAACATGAAATATTCAAATACAATGAACAATAAAACTTGAAGATTTTTCTTTGTACTTTTCTGGAATCTCTTCAAGCTACATTTTATATATATTCATAGGCTTTTTATATGCACTCTTTTTACATTTGAGTTTTACTTTGTTTACAAATTATATGATGTGAACATATAAATATGTGTTCTTGCAAATACTGGCGACTGTTTTAGTATAATAGCTTAAAGTCAATTAAGTGAAATGCAGCACTGTAAGGCTAAGCAGAAAGGCCTCATTACTGTTCTTTTAAGAACAATCACTTGAAGTAAAGAAGTAGAACAGTACATTCCCTTGACTATGTAAGCAAATGATTTCAGCATGTTCTCTTGATGTTGCAAAAAGAGAGAGAGGAACAAAGATTCAGGATGCAAGGGGAAGGGGAAGACGAGGGGAAGACATCAGAAACCCATCTTTTGCATAGTCTCATGCAAATCCGCATAAGACTTCCCATGTGGGTTTATCATGGAAAACAGATTTTCAAGTTACAATTGCCTCACAGATTTAAGCTAGGCCATGCAGTAGGTTTCATCAGAATCTCATGATTTGTTACTGAGCATCCAAGAGTATAGCACTTCAGAGCATTTAAACTATGCAAATTGGCCTCAGGGAAGTTGTTATTTCATATTATCTTACCCTATTTGCCCATTTGAAAATGTCTGCTGTGTTTTAGAACTTGATAAGAAATTATCTCCCTCAATTTCAATATAACTAGAAAATGAAAAGATGATTAATTGTGACTTAGAATAGCATATTGCTGCTAATCTATTTGATAACAGCTGTGGATGGACAAAATGGAGCCAGAATGTGTCCTTGAATAAGACACAACTACTTACTTGCTCCTCTCCCCTTTTCCTAGTTCTTGCTTCTAGTCTTCACCTCTTTTGGTAATTAACTCAGTGAAGACTCCAGAGACACAGATTTGTTTCATCCTATAAATTAACTGGGAAGTCCATGTTGAGTTCTAAATTGGCTATAAAAAATTATCTGCAGTAATCTTTTGTTTCCAGCCACACAAGCACAGTGGGGAAATTACCAGCAGCATCAATCAGTTGTTTCTTGAGCAGCAGAGCTAAAGCAGCTTGATTTTCTAGACTTCTGTCTTATATGCATTTTTCCTGTCCTCTTCTGCTCTTGGAATAATCACAGCATGTCTCTGTCTCTCATTAATTCATCTGTGTAAGGCCCTTCCACGTCCATGCTCCATCCTAAATACACACTAAGGACTAAGTTTTTCTCTTCCTTAAACTGGCTAGTAATTTCCCACCTGAGAACTACAAGTGTTGAGTCTGCAGTAGCTTTTCTTCATTTGTGTTTCTAAATTGACATTCCTTATCTATCCAGCTGCTTTGTTCGAGAAAGCACTGGAGGAGTGTTGGAGATCTATGTCTAACTTTGCTGAAAGTGGACAGAAGACTAAAAAAAGAAACAAATGCACGGGCCCTGCCACCCCTCCCACCCCGCCTAATGTTATTGATATTAATAGCAAAATGTATGGAAAAACAATTACATAGATTTTTTGTTTTCCAAAAGATGAGACTAAAACCACTTACAGAGTTCTTGAAAACATTACCTTAATATACTGTATTTTTAAATGAGGAGGTATATGTAGGAAAGAAATGAACCTCTTGTGTAAGAACTTTTAGAGATGGAAGATCGTTATAAAATTTGGTGGTTTTTGCAAGATGATCTGAGTGACTGAGGGGAAGAAGAACTACTTGGTTTGAACTTTAATTTATTCTTTTTTGTTTCATTTGTTTTAATCACTCTATTCTGTCCAGGAGAGAAAAGACAATTTAAACTTATCTGTAATTAAGTGTCTGGGGCACAGATTTTATTTTAAAGCATAAATACTAGAAAGCAGCATTGAAAAACTGAGCTTTCAACTTTGAAGTTTTATGCCTTAAGAGTGCTTGATAATTATGCTGTTGAATTAATGTTCATTTTTTTTTTCCTACACTGAGTAGAACTCTTTTGTAAAACATTTTCACTGATTTTTTTTTTCTTTTGGTCAGTGAAGAATAGGTCTCAAATATAAGACAAAACCTAAGAGAAAATCAGATTCTATAAATAGTATGCATTCAGCAGCTGAACAACAGTTTTTACCCACAGTGCTAACAGAATTCTTCGCAAGATAGTGGCTCACGCTGTAAAGTCAGTGAACTCTTAAGATGTTTCTTAATCAGAATTTGATTTAACTGGCCTGCAGGAGCATTGTGTACTTCAACTTCACTTTAAAATTTTATTTCCCAAGTGTTAAGCTTTTTATATATCTATTTCAGTATGATGATCCCTGCTCTAACCCTTTCTTTCTCATCTGAAGTAGCATCTTGGAAGTCCAGGCTTCAGTGCCAGTGTGACGGGTCACTGGGCACAGGTATTTAGAAGACAACTATGAGGCTTTTTTTGCAAACCCTTGGTACTTTGTGTAACTGCTGTCTTGAGGAACTGTGGACAGCAGGAATGTCGCTGGGTACTCTTTTGGGTTTCAGTATAATGTAGCACAGCAGCTGGTATGTTACACAGGAATGTCTCTTTTTTTATCTTGTGTTTGTGTAAAACCCCATCATGCAAGTCAAACTTAGACAATCAAATCGTCCCATAATTGTCCTGCCAAAAAGGTAACCTTGCTTCTAAACATTTTCCAGACCTCTATGAATTCTGTTGTCTACCTTCGCTACTCATAGTTCTACAACCCTTTGATAGATACATATTTCTGTTGCTTTCTGAAAATGTTCTTACACTGAAACCTCAGCTGGAATTACATGAAATCTCAATCTGAATTGCAGTCAGCAAGGAATGGAAAGGTATTTTTTTTTTCTTTTTTTTTTAGTTTAGTCTTGAAGTCCTCAGTACTAGTTGTTTGAATTGGTTAGGAAAGCTGCCAGAGGGCGCTGGGCATGCAAATATGTATTTTTTGCTTCTTGGTGGAGACAGTGTTGGCTGTTAGTTTAGCAGTATACATGATAGCTAGATACAAAACTTGCTTGTAGCCAAAGTCTTGCTGAATGAGGAGTTTTAACATTTAAGAGGGTCTATGATGTAGTGAAAGGCTTAGCATGCTTAAAACCGATGTGAACCTCAGACTGTGAGAGGTAAGAATCCAGTGGACTTTGAGATCACAAAGGGTTCTCTTTCCCCTTCTGTGGGAGCCATATTTGAGCCAGCGGCTTCTCCTGCCCATCCAGCAGCCAGGCTGAGCAGCTGTTTCTGCAGACAGACCAGCAGAGACGTGTGCGCACACTCACACATGTACAGGGTACAAACTCATCAAACCACACACATCAACACAGAGAGCAGTGCCTTCGCTAGTACATCCATAAAAATAATGATCACTCACACAAATATGAACAATATGGACAGGCTGGTGCAGTTGCTGGTGTCTGGCCGATTAAGATTGTGCTGTGCTGGAGGTACATGCACACAACTTCAATCTGTTGAGGCACTTACATAGCCCCAGGTCTTTTAAATGTTAACATAGACTTTAAAGTTTCTCCAATAATCATGTCTGGCTCCTAGGCTCCTGTTTGGTCAGTGGCTCAGACCTTCGGTCTTTCGGGATGCTGGTCTGCTCCTACCTGCTGGCTTGTCCAGCTCAAAATTCACTAGCAGAACATAAACGTACTTTCAGCCACTCAGCTCACAGAGACATGCATGTCTGCTGGTCTCTTAATTACAGATGTAAGTCTGTCCTGTATGTATGCTCAGTGTGTCTGCCCTTTACCTGCTCACTCCTGGTGCTTGCTGGCTAGTCTGACTTGATATCAGGCAGCAGCTGACACCCAGCCACCCACACAAAAGTCTGTTCTCTCCAATGACTTGTCTTAGACTTAACTCTGTCCAGGAGCTGGCACTCAGGCCAGTTTGAACTTTGCTAGTGTCCAGCTCACACAGAGGCTCAGGATAGGGAGAGTACTTACACAGAAGATAGACATAGGATTTAGTAAGAGTATAGGATAGAGATCAAGCCTGAGTTGTTGTCAGACAGTTTATTGGCCAGCACCTGCTTACACGATTGTCATCTTTGATCCTCTTTTGCCTTTATTCTCCCATGCTTGTTACTCCCTCATCCACTTCAGTCTTTCTCTTTTCCCTCTTATGTTCTCTCCCCTGAACATACTACAATAAGTTTCGTACACACATAAATAATATGTTTGGTTCTATGGTAAGATTTGTGATTAATTGAAATAATAGCTGCTAACAATTGCATTCAAAAGTCAGAAAAATTATTCCTGATATGGAAAGATGCATTTGATTTTTTCAGTTCTAACTAATGGATGAATCTCTTGATATCCGAGTATATCTGTTTTCAGATATGTAAGCCAATTCTTAATAGCAAAGAATTTAAATTTAAACATCTGCTTCAGTTGCATTGAAATGACAGGAAATGTAAATGTGTATGTTGGGCATGTATTCTAATTGCTGTGGTATGAAGTGAGGTGGGATTATTTGTGTGTTTAATTATTTTGATAAATATTTTAGTATGCCAATATCTATATGTTCACCTCAAAATTATATATTTCTCCTTGATTATAAGATATAACCTGGATCAATAATACTGTAGCTGTGGTTTTTTAAAACTGTTCTCTGTATGGGAGGAATAATTTCATTAAAATGAACATCATATCCTTAGTACTATACTGCTTTAATTCTCTTCCCTAGATATTTTGTCATACTATTACTAAGATTAAGAAGTTATTCAAAATATTTTTTTATGGGGAGATAATAAATTATTCATATTCTCATTAAATATTGATATCTTTCAGTTATCAGGGGGAATTGGATTCCCTGATTTACTTTTCTGTCACAAAGCCTGAATTACTAGGCAGGGCCTATTTTGGTTTGATAAAGCCACATGGATCATACCTGGCTGAGTGTATTTGCAAAAAGAATGCATATCACTGGTACCTCTTTCCTCTTAAAATAAGTGTCAGTAAAAATTGATTTAATTTTCTCTTCTGCCTTTCACAATGCATATGGGACCTAATTTTCAGCTTTCACAATATTTATGCTGAAACGCTTCCTGTTTACATGAAGATCATGTTGGTACCTTCAATCATCAACATCAGTAATGATTTTGCAGCTTGCAATAATATTTAGGTTTAAGCAATATTTATTTTTTAAAATGCTTCACTGATACCAAGCTAAAAACCCGCCCAAACCCTGGACCAACCCAGGAAAAAAAGAATGTAGGCACTACTGCTATGTTGACCTCATTAATGTTTATA
>VWYH01007225.1:19149-33583 GCA_013399365.1 Pampusana beccarii | reverse complement strand
TGGTTGTGGTTATAGGGGGCAGCCCTGGTTAGGGGGGCAGTTCTGCTTCTGGGGGGGCACCCATGGTTTTGGGGACAGCCCTGGATTTGGGGGGGCAGCCCTGGTTAGGGGGGCAGCCCTGGATTTGGGGGGGCGGTTGTGGTTTTGGAGACCAGCCCCAGTTTTGGGGGCAGCCCTGGTTTGGGGGTGCAGTTGTGGTTCTGGGGGGGGCAGCCACAGTTTGGGGTGCAACCCTGGTNGCCCTGGCCGGGAGCTCCGCTGTTGCGCTGGGCGGCGCCGTTCCGGGTTGGGGGGGCAGCCCTGGTTAGGGGGGCAGTCGCGCTTTTGGGGGGCACCCATGGTTTTGGGGGGGCAGCCCTGGATTTGGGGGGGTAGATGTGGTCTGAGGGGGCAGCCATAGCTTGGGGGGGCAGCCCCAGATTTGGGGGACAACCCTGGATTTGGGGGGGGCACCCACAGTTTTGGGAGGACACCTATAGTTTTAGGGAGCAACCTTATTTAAGGGGACAACCCCGCTTTAGGGGGCCAGCCCCACTTCTGGGGTGCACCCCTTTTCCCCCCCCCAGCATCCTGGTGCTCAATCTCAGCTCCTAGAGCTTGGGGGGCTCCCCATTTTCCAATGGGGGGGGGGGAAACACCCAAAGAAAGCGCCCTTACCCACGAATTTCTGCGGCGTGGACCGTTTCCGTTTGGCGAGGCTGTTGCTCAACCGGTCGAGAAACGGCGGCCGGTCGCTCGAACCGTGGAGCAAAGGGTCCGGCACCATCTCCAGGTCGCGCATCTCGTCACCTGGCGAGAGAAAGGGGGGGGGAAAAATCGGGGTTCGCGAGGGGGGGACACACGGCGACTCCGGTTACGGGTTATCCGGTTAAAATCCGAGCAACGGCGGCTCTAAAGGCGCCAAATCCGGCTCCGAAATGGGGCGAGGAGCTGCGAAAACTCCCCGTTTGGTTCTTTGGGGGGCTCCGAGGAGCCGCTTCCAAGACCCCCCCCGCAGGGTTAAATCCCCCCCTGGGTTAAACCCCCCCCAGGGTTACCCCCCCGTGTCATTATTTGCACAAAACCGCTTTTTCCTCGCTCTAGAAATAAGACAACGGGGCCGCGTTTCCACCCGGGGGCTCCGAACCGCGGCCGGCGGAGGCGACGGCACCGCCACCTCCATCCGCTCGCCGTTTTCCACCCCAAAACGATGCCCCCAAAGCGAAAGGGGCTGGAAAAGGAAGGGATGGGTGTTATATTTTTCCCCCCCCCCCACCAAGGACTGACCCGGCTGTCCCGGCAGCGGCTGCGGCTCGGCGCTGAGGCTCTGCAGGTAACTGTGGCAGCGTTCCCGGTGCTCCTCCAGCGTGCTCTGCTGCTTGTAGCTGCGCCCGCAGTAGTTGCACTTGTAGGGTTTGCCCACGGTGGGGGAGGAGACTGCGAAAACACGCCGAAAAAACACCCCGATACGGTTAAGAACGATGGGTGTCCCCCCCCCGCCCCGCCGGCGAGCTCGGACGGGGGCGAAAAGCAGAGAGAAGCGGGTTAAAACAAGCGGGGACGCGCGGGGCGGTTTTTCGGCTCCGGGCGCCAAAACACCCCAAAAACGGCGCCGTGAGCACCCCAAAGAGCCGCGTCCCCCCCTCGATGAGGGCTGGAGCATCCTGGGTTGGCTGGATGGGGAGCTATCGCAATAAATCACAATTCGGCCTAATATTTAAAGGAAAACGACTCGCATTCAGCTTTTCCCAAACCAGTTTTTCCCAATTTTCGCTCCACATCATGGGCGATATTTACGGGGGGGGCAGCTGCACCCCACAACTTTTTTAATTTGTTTTTCACTTTATATTCTCCTCTCTCTCAATTTTCTCCCTTCTGGCTGAAAATGCCCCAAAAACCGGACGCTTATTTTTGCTGAGAGGTGTCGCCTAATCCGAGTTCTTTCTGTTCCTGTCCCGACAGGGTTGTTTTGGGGTTTTATTTTTGCAGCTTGTGGTTTAACCTTTAACTGCTTTGCTTTTTTTCTTCTTTTAAAAACACACATTTTGACGCTGTAGGTGAATTCGCCTTCACCTCCCTCCCCAACTTCATCAACCTGGACTCGCGTGTTTTGCAGCGCCAAGCGCCCATTTTACCGGTTCCTGCCCCAAAAACCACAAGTGGCAAAGGCCCAGGGTTAGAAATCAACCCCAAAAAGCCACCGAGAAGCGCAAATCTCTCCTTCCGAGCAGCGGCGTTGTCACAAATGTCCCCAAGGGCCGCGAGGATGCCACCGGAACGCAAAAACGCGCGGTAGGAATTCACCCCCGGGCCTCGGCGCCGAATTGCGTCCCGTTCATCTCCGTCGCTCCGAACGGCTCCGTTTCGTCGCTTGTAAATCAAAAAAGAACAGCCCGAGCGCGCTTTTGTGCTTCGCAAAGCTGCGATGGGGCCGCCGGTCCAAAACGAACGGCCCCAGAGAAGGGGACCCCAAAGGGGCCCCATCGCAGGGCTCTGCACCCCAAAAGTGAAGAAGTTTCTCCCCGTGTTCAGCTGGAACCTCCCTGCGCTCGTCACCGAACATTGGGGTCCGTCCTTTCGAGACGTTTCGCACATCGAGGTCCCTCTTGGCTCCTCCAGCTCGTGGAATCGCAGAATCGTTTTGGGTGGAAAAGACCAAAGATCATCGAGTCCAAGCCCCACGTCCCTGAGAACCTCGTCTGTTCAACCCCTCCAGGGACGGCGACTCCACCACTGCCCTGGGCAGCCCGTTCCAACACCCAAAACCCCTTTTTTTGGGAAGAAATCACCCCAAATTTCCAACCTCAACCCGCGAGCTCCATCTCCTGTGATTTACAGGGCTGTGAAGGCTCCAGAGAGGGAGATCTCGGGGGAGCGATGGCTCCTCTCGCTCGTCCCGGCCGGGGGGGCTGCAGCTTCTGATCTATTTTCGAGCGGCGCGGCGTCGTTTGATCTGGGTTTTAATACCTCGCTTGTTTTCCTCCTTTCGGACGGCGCGTTTTCCGAGATGAAAGCCCCGCAGCCCTCGCGGGGACGGCATGAAACGCACGGGCCTCTCGTTCCGGCGGAGCGGGCTCTGGAATCCGCATTAAACGAGGGTTCGCTGGGTAATTAGCTCCCACGAAGGTTGGCTTTGGCGTTTGATGCGTCGCGAGGGCTCGTCCCGGTTCCGAAGGGCTCAAAGCGACGTTTTTCCGTGCACGCGGGATGGGACTAAAAGGGGTCGCGACCAGAAATGGCCCGGAGGTGGATGGATTGGGGTCCCCCTAAGGGATATTAATGAAGGGGGAGCCGCAGGAGACGCCGCTGCATCCCCTGCCTCAAGTTTTAGGTTCGAGTTCAGCCCCATCGCACCCCAAAACCCCACATCCTGACACCGGGGGGGGTCCATAAAGTGAAAAACAGAGATTTTCCCCAAGGAAATATCCCCCCCAAACACACGGGGACGTATTTTTAAAGGCGAGCTGGCAGGGGACACGCTCTTTGCTCCCCAGAGTCAATGACACCGCGGTTTGTTACTCCAACTCCTGCCTTCTCGCTTTCTTCTCCTCCTTAGAGATAAGGAAAGAACGTGGGGACGGGATTTATTTGGCTTTTCTCCCCATCAAGCGGCAAAGCCCGAGGCCGCTGATCTCACCTCCTCCCCGGAGCAAAACCAATTCGTTCCCGGTCACCTCGGTACCAGAAATGTCACCTCGGCCTCAGAAACGTCACCCATTGCCCTACCAGGCTGGAGAACCAGACGAGACCCAAAAAGGTTTCCAGAGATAAAACATTAAGGAAGGCTCAGCCCCGTTTCAGGCTCAGCACCCCAAATTCACCTCCCCAAAAAGGCTGCGACGTGCGTGCCGGGGGCGGCAAAGTCCCGTAAGAAACGGCCTAAGCGGGAAGGTTCACCCACGGCAAAACGGGAGCGTAAAGCCGGAGCATCACCCGCTCCGACCAAAAAAGGGAGAAATTTAAAGAAAATTGAGGGTTTCGGGCTGGGTTGCGAGAGGGAGGAGGTTTTTGCAATGAGGAGGCTCTTGGGGGGTTGGATTTTGTCCTCCGAGGGAGCCCTCGACTCTCATTTCAAAAGGTTGGAGCCGCAGGTGTTCAAAACCACCCGCGTGAACTTTAGCAAAGCGCCGGTGCGCGAATCGAGGGGAAAAGCATCAAAACCACCGGGTCTTTTCGCGTGTTTCCCTCCAAGCCCCGGCCCCCGTGGGTTTTTACATCACGGAACCGGCGGGCGAGGAAAAAACCACATCGTAAATGTCGTATTTTGGGGTTTTTTTTTTGAAAAAGGACAACATCAAAGCGACAGGCGAACAAAACCCCCTCGGCGCCCGGTGTGTTCGGGCCAGGGCGCACCCCAGGGCGGGATCACCGCGACTCCATAAAATCTATTAAACATTTATCTTTATAAGAAAGGATGCAATAATTCCCCCGGGAATTACTGGAATAAACCGGCACAAAGGCCTTGGCAGGTCGGGGCTGCACCACGAGCCAATATTTGGAGCTTAAGGCTGGTGCTTTGGGAAATTGGGGTCAAATCCGTGGTTTTTGCACCATCGCTTTGGGAAAATGGGCTTGAATCCCTGGGTTTGCACCATGGCTTTGGGAAACTGAGCTCAAATCCCTGGTTTTGCACCATTGCTTTGGGAAACTGAGCTCAAATCCCTGGGTTTGCACCATCGCTTTAGGAANAATCCCTGGGTTTGCACCATTGCTTTGGGAAACTGAGCTCAAATCCCTGGGTTTGCACCATTGCTTTGGGAAACTAGGCTCAAATCCCTGGTTTTGCACCATCGCTTTAGGAAAATGGGCTCAAATCCCTGATTTTGCACCATTGCTTTGAGAAACTGGGCCCAGATCCCCAGTTTTGCACCATCGCTATGGGAAAATGGGCTCAAATCCCTGGGTTTTGCACTATTGTTATGGGAAAATGGGCTCAAATCCCTGTTTTTTGGGCCATCTCTTTGGGAGAATGGGCTCAAATTCTCAGTTTTAGACCATGGCTTTGGGAAACCAGGCGCAAATCCCTGGGTTTGCACCATCGCGATCGGAAAATGGGCTCAAATGCCCGGTTTTAGACCATTGCTTTGGGATTCTGGGCCCAGATCCCTGGTTTTGCACCATGGCTTTGGGAAACTGGGCTCAGATCCCTGTTTTCTGGGCCATCTCTTTGGGAAAATGGGCTCAAATTCCCGGTTTTAGACCATGGCTTTGGGAAACCAGGCGCAAATCCCTGGGTTTTGCACCATCGCTTTTGGAAAATGGGCTCAAATCCCTGATTTTGCACCATTGCTTTGGGCAACTGGGCCCAGATCCCTGGTTTTGCACCATGGCTTTGGGAAAATGGGCTCAGATCCCTGTTTTTTGGGCCATCGCTTTGGGAAAATGGGCTCAAATCCCTGGTTTTGCACCATCGCTCTGGGAAACTGGCCTCAAATCCCCAGTTTTTGAGCCACCGCTTTGGGAAAACGGGCTCAGATCTGCGGTTTTCGGAGCGTGGCTCTGGGAAAGCGGGTTCAGGTCCCCGTTTTCGGCCACCCCCGTGCGTACCCACCCGAGTGCGTGCGCAGGTGGCCGGTGAGCGCGTCCCTGCGGCGACACGCGTAGTTGCAGAAGGGACATTTGAAGGGCTTCTCGCCCGAGTGCAGCTTGATGTGACGCAGGAGGTTTCCTTTCTGGGTGAAGGAGGCTCCGCACTGGTTGCAGTGGAACGGCCTTTCTCCTGCGAAAAAAAAAAAAGCACAAATTCCTCATTAAATGGTGCTTTTTCTAAGCTTGAGGAAGAGCAGCTTGTGGATCAACAGCCTGAGAGACCAGAGGTTTGAGAGGGAAAGTCCCAGTTTAACGACTCAAATCCTGGGGTCGGTTTTGGGTCCTTCACATCAAGAAAGACCTTGAGGTGCTGGAGTGAGTTGAGAGAAGGGAACGGAGCTGGGGAAGGGGCTGGAGAAAGAGGTTGAGTTGGAAATTAGGGAGAATTTATTCATTAAAGGGCTGTGGGGCATGGGAACAGGCTGCCCAGGGCAGTGGTGGAGTCGCCATCCCTCGAGGGGTTTAAAAGGCGTTTAGATGGGGTTTAGGGACATGGTTTAGTGCTGGAGTTGGGTTCTGGTTGGACTCGGTGATCCTGAGGGTCTCTTCCAACCGAAACGATTCTGTGATTCTGTGAAATTGAGGTGATGGTGGAAAAACTCGGGTGATGGTGGGAAACACCTTGTAGAAGAGGAAACGGCCTCAAGTTGCACCAGAGGAGGCTGAGGGTGGAAATTTGGGGTGATTTCTTCCCAAAAAGGGCTGTCGGGCATTGCCCAGGCTGCCCAGGGCAGTGCTGGAGTCGCCATCCCTGGGGGGGCCGAACAGACAAGGTTCTCAGGGACATTTTAGCACCGACGTCACGTTGCGGTTGGACTCGACGACCTGGAGCTTTCTGTCCCTCCCCAGGGTGGAATCACAGAACCATTTAGGTCGGAATAAAACCAAAACCACACCTCCTCGGCCTCACCCGCGCCGCCCACCTCCCGAAACGCTTTCCCCCCCCAGCCCCTCACCGGTGTGGCTGCGCTTGTGCACCATGAGCACGTTGGGGCCGATGCACACCATGCCGCACACGTCGCACTTGAGCTTGCCGTTGGGCAAGCGGATGCCGCCCGGCGAATGCGGCTCCGGGCCCGTCCCGTCGCAGTAGCCCAAGGGTTCGGAGAGCGAGTCGTCCACGATGACGCTGTCGTCTTTTTCCAGCATGCGGTCGTCCTGCGCCAGCAGCCGGCTGCCCTCCTCATCGCTGTACATCTCCACCTTGATGGAGTTCGCTGCGAGGAGGCAAAAAGAGATCTTAAATCACATTATAAAAGAGTCGGGAGCGCAGCTTAGGCGGGGCTTAAGTCCTGAAAGAAATACAGGGAGGCGCGATACGTTTGCGGGTTGTTTTGTCAACTGGGCAAGAAGGGACACAAAAAATGGATCATGGGAAGTGATGGGCTGGCCGGATTGTTCGCACACCCAGGCCTGAAGAAAAAGGTATTTAGTGCCCTGGAGTCAAAGAAAAACCTCTCGTGCCTTTAAAGTGCGGCAGAGGAAGCAAAGACGCTGAATTTTGACTCTGTGAATGAGTCAAAGCTCAGAATGCACCGGCACAACGGGCACAACGTCTCGGCCGCTCAGTAAATCCCCTAACCCTAACCCATCACAGCGAGTTCCCATCTTCGCTGCAATAACCGGGATCCGCTGGCTATCAAAAGGCAGAAAAAGCTGCCCAGGGCAGTGCCGGTGCCCGAAGGCACCAGCCGGTGCCTCCCCAGCTCTGTCCCCTCCACCGCGTCCCCAAACCGGGGACGGTGATGGATCCTTGTTCATCACCGCCCCCCAACGCACAAACATGAAGCAAAAAAAGCTCCTCTCTGGGCGGCGGGAGCTGCACTTTGATTTTTCTCATTGCGTTATTTCTTTTTTTTTTAAATTCTTTTTCTCCCATTCCCCCCCGGGGGACTTATATATTTTTTTTTCTCCCAAGCGGCCAACTATTGTTCTGTAATTCTCTTTTCAGAAGCATCGCGGAGTCGAGCCTGGGCTGAACGGAACAGGTTATATAATATCCCAGCTCCTCTGGGCACGGCGAACCGGCTGGGAAGTCACGTCGGATCAGCGGCGCCGCCGTCACCCGCGGCCCCGGCCGAGGGGAAGGGAGCGGTATTGTCCTCCCCGCCATCCACGCGCTCCATCCCTTTCGCTTCTCGTCAAGCGAAAAGGCCGCGGTACCTCTCAGAACCGAGGGGAAAGAAAGGAAAAAAACAAACCAAAACAAACCACAAAGCGCCGAGATTTCGTTTCTTCGCGGAGCTTCCGAGAGGCTTCGGAGGGCGGATGGAAAATAAAAGGGGGAAAATGGCAGCGGAGCTAATTCGTAAATGGAAATGGAGGGGTTTGGGGGTGGTTTTTTAAGGCTGGTTCGGAAAGAGCGGCCTTCAAATGTTGGGATCTAAGCGGGGGTGTCGCAATTGTCTTCACTGAGCCCACGTGGGGAAATTATGGGGGAGTTTCTGTGCTGTGGGAAAGGGGTGGATGGGAAAGGGGTGGATGGGAAAGGGGTGGATGGGAAAGGGGTGGATGGATGAGAATGGGGTGGATGGATGGAAAAGGGATGGATGGATGGAAAAGGGACGGATGGATGGAAAACGGACGGGTGGATGGGAAAGGGATAGATGGATGGGGAAAGGACGGATGGTAATGGGATGGATGGATGGTAATGGGATGGATGGATGGAAAAGGGACGGATGGATGGGAAAGGGACGGATGGGAATGGGATGGATAGGAAAGGGATGGATGGATGGAAAAGGGACGGGTGGAAAAGCAATATATGGGAAAGCAACGTATGGAAAAGCAATGCAGAACCACCCATGGGAAGGCAGGAGAGAGGGAAGATCAGACCCACGCGGGGTTTTATCCCCTCGGGTTGGAGAACAAAGAGTCGGAACCCAGAGAAAACCCCGTCGCGGCGGGAAGGCAACACCGCTGTCACTCCCGGGTGCGGGGACAGACCCCGGCGAGGCTTTCGGGGTGAAAGTGGGGTTTTTTTGGCGCGGGGGGGTACTCACCGCTGAGCGAGCGGCTCGGGGAGGAGTGCTGGCTGGTGGGGGTGCTCACCGCGGCTCCCACGATGGCCGAGCTGAACTCCTTCTCCAGCGAGGAATCCCCGCTGCCTTCGGGAGGGGGAAACACACGTCAGCGGCACCCAAAATCCCCCCACGTGGGTCCCCATAGCTCGCCCCGCTTCAGAAAGGGGGTTGTGTGGGGCTGGGGGCCGCGGCGTCGCCCCCACGGCATTGGCCTGCCCGCAGTTCAGCACTTTGCAAACCAGGCTCCTCCAGCCGCGACCCCGCATCAATCCCCCCAAAACCCACCCCAGTGACAAGGGGGACAATCCCCAGCCCCGGGGACACCCCGGACGGACCCAGCGAATGGGCCGGTTCACACCAAAAGCCAATTCGGCGCCGCCAGGTGTTTGCGCGGCAGCTCGGACTCAGTTTTTCCCCTCGGGGCGCAGGCGGTTTCTGTTCCGGCGAGACGTTCTGGGGGGCCCTACCAACCCCGCCACGTCCCCAAGGCACCGGGACGGGGACAGCGGGGTCTCGCGAGGGCCCTTAGCGCAGATGGGAAGGTTATTTCAGAATATGCCGCAGAAACTCTCCTCCCAGCGCTCCCAGTTCATCCCAGTGCCCGACGGCGACTGGGACGCCGACCTCAGGAATCGCCACATTCGCGGCCGCTGCCGTCGGCGCCTCCTTAAGCCACAATAAAGCTGGGACCCCCCCAGCCCCATCCTCGCCCCCCAGGGGTTGTTCTTTCCTCCCGCCGTCACAGATTTTGGGGTCACTCCCCTCTCCCCACGCCGCTGAATTTGAGTCTCATGAAGCCACCATGGCAAGACGGGGTTAATAAGGCTGAGTAACGAGCTTTGCGGAGGGGGGGCCGCCCCTCTCATTACTCTGGGGATCAACCCCCCCCCAGGCATCCACATTCCCCTCCATGGGCACCGCAGGGGGGGGGGGGTCCGGCCTTTTATCCCCTCTCCCCACCAACACAGGGGGTTCGAACCCCCCGATATCCCCGGGATTCGCTCCCTGCGTGCGGCACCGAGTTATCTCAACCTCCTTCTCCCCCCCCCGTTATTCTATTCTCCCCGTACCTTGATGCCCCGGAGCGTTATCGCAGCCAACTCCTTGGAAACCGGGGCCGCGGCGCTGCCGGGGCGCACGCAGCCGCTCACCTTCCAGGAAGAGCGGATGATTCCTGGAAGCCAGGGAAAAACCGCGGCCGCTTTACCGGCAAAGAACCCGGGGCAACGGGAACCCGGGGGACGCCGGGGGGCTCGACGCAGGACCCGAAATACGGGCGGCGAACGGAGGGTGCGACGGGCAGGGGGACGACGGCGCCGGCTGCGAGCAACGGAGGGGAAATTGTCATTTGAACCCCCCGCCCCGGTACGCGGGGAGACGCTCAGCAGCAAAAAGAGGCATTTCGCACCTTTCCAGCGGCCGCGGCAAACAAGCGGAGCCACCGCAAGGCTCCGCGGTGCCGAGTTGGGGTTCGGCAGCTTTGAGGTTCGCGCCCCGCAAAAACCCGAGGTTAATGCTGGGTTTAACTCTAAAGGGGCTCCCTGCGAGCGCCCGGGTGATGCTGAGAGCGTAAAACCCCGTTTTACAGCCCGTTCTCCATCCCCGATGCCTCGGGGGAAGGTTTGACACCCAAATTAGAGCTGAAGTTCAACACCGAGGAGGGAAAAAGCCGAAAAGTTGAGTTTCTCCTTGGTCCTTTGAGGCACAAAGGCCGGACGCCGTGTCCTGTTCTCTGCTCCAAACTCAGCTCCTCTGCCAGCTGCTCCATCCTCCGGATCCCAGAGGATCCTCCTCGTCCCAAAGGATCCCCTTTAATCCCAAAAGATCCCCCTAATCCCAAAGGATCCCCCTAATCCCAAAGGACTCCCTTTGATCCCAAAGGATCCCCGATCTCCCAGCTGGAAGCCCCCAGGGTAACCGAGCTGATCCCGCCACCCAAACCCCCCCAAATCCAGGGTCCCTTGGCAATTCCCCTCCCCAAAAACTTCTCGGATGCGGCGATTTCAGGCAATATCGGGCGACATTTGGTTCGGTCCGAAAGGGACAAGCTCTGGGCGGCGCAGCCGTCACCCCCCGCACCCAAACGCCCTTTTTTGGGGGGTTTTTGGGGGTCCTGCCCACACGATACCGGCTCCATCTCACCCAGAGCCATTTCAACCCGCCCCGTTTTCCTGTGAAAAATTCAAAGGAGGGAAAAAAAAACCCAAACCCCCCTATTTCGCATTTCACGAAGAGTTTCCGGGGCTTTCGGCTGACGAACTTTTTCTTAAGAGTTCGTTTAATTAAAACCTATTTCACAGAAACGAGTTTCGAGAGCTCCGCTCTCCGTTTCCTCCGCTCGTTGCTCAGCCGCCCAACCGTAATTAACAGGCGCTGATCTCGGCCCTAACGATGAGCTGATCTTCGTTAGGCCTGCGCAGACCCCCGGATTCGCTCCCCAAGCACCAGAGAGATCAAAAACACGAGCACAGAATCATCGGAGAGATCCTCAAGTTCTTTCTGGCTTTGCCGCTTCTAAATCCGCACCAGGTTTGACCCAAATCCCCCATTTTTAAGACGGACAAACCCAGGGGTTCGCACCCCCAAACCGGTCCGTACCTCCCAGTGGGATTTGCGGGCGAGCGGATCAATCTAAATATCGAGTTGCGGCTTCGGCATCCCCAAATTTGGGACTGAACCCCCCGTTTTGGGAGGACCAACCTCCCCAAGACCTCCCACCAGCACTGAAAATTAGGTTTTCTTTCCATTTTGGAACATCCGCGACCGGGAGATGCCCCCAGGTGAGCACACAGGCACATAAACCTGAGCTTAAACTTCCTAGGCTCAGCCTAAACACTGATCTTTTAAAATGAGCTGTTTATTACACCGTGGGCTTTAACGCTTCTCAGGGACTTAAGGAAAGATGCTGATGCTCTGAATCCTGTTCAACACTTAATCCGAGACGGAAAAGCGACCGAACCGGGGACAGAGGAGGAGCCCGAGCGCCACCGACCCGAAAACGGTGGCGAAAACGGAGACGGGACGTACCAGATATGTAAGATCGGCCATTACAGTCTTCTATGTCCATCCTTCAGGTGCTTTGCTGAAAGAGAAAAGCAGAGCTGGGTCAGAGCTGCTCGGACTCTCCCCCTTTGCGCTAAACCCGGCTTTTGGAGCTGGATTTTCACCCCGCAAATCCCGGGAAATGCGGCGGGTCCGTCCCGAGGCGAAGGTTTTGTTTTATCTGTGAAAATCCCTGGGGTTTTGGGCACAAATCGCTGTCCCGACAGCCAAGAATCAGCCGCACGTGTTGCTCGGCACCCCCGGGGAGATAACGAATGTTTTATACACTCGCACGGGTTTGATTTGGCGATTATTCCGGCTGTTTAAGAAACAAAACGAGCCCGGTTTGAGGGGGGAAAACAGAGGGTTTGCCGCAGAGAACGATTAAAAATAAAGCAATAACTTGCGGGGATGAATCTCCTCGCAAAGGGGAATCGCTGTGATTCGCGTAGCGGCTCCTTTTCCCCATTTCTCCAGCGGCCAGGGGGGGTTTTCTGGGGTTTTTTGGTGCCTTTTCTGAGCGGAAAGACACCGGTTGCTCCCTTTTGGTGCTGCCCCTTTGAAACGCGCATTTATTTTTATAATAACTTCTTGAACGAACCGAATGGTACAAACGGCAACGCGGGATAAGCACTGATGCAGATGAGGTGCCTTAAGCCGGGCTTAGCGCCCCTAGGCTGGGCTTAGCGCCCCGGAACGTAAGATGAACGGAGATGAACATAATTCAGGTCGAAATCTCTGTTAAATTTCGTGAAAAAAAATGAAATAAAGAGCAAGGGCCAAGCGACCGATGGGTGAACACAGAAAACCCCGTCACAAGCGGGACCTGAAAACACAGATAACGAGACATTAATTTCCCTTCAAACAATCAGCCAATAATGACCCAAATCCAACCGAGCTGATGAGCCCGTTCTGTACGTTCCTCCTCGTTAACGTGAGTGATAAAATAGATCGATTCCTCGCTCCTTTTGCATTTTAAAATAAAATAATAATCAAATAAAACACCGGGGCCGTTTCAGGAGCCCCGCGCCGGGTGTTATTTGCCTTAATTTTGGCCTCGCGAGGGGGAATCGCAACTTGGAAAAAAAGGGCAAACGAAACAAAAGTACCTTGCGTGAAGCTTTGGCTCTGCGGTAACGACGGGTCGTAATTAACCTTTGCCTAAAAAGCGGGGTTTTGTGCTTTGCATTGGAAACCCACCCCCAGGAGAAAGGGGCAGGTCCAGGGGGGCGCGTGTGTGTGATAGGGGGTGACACTGATTGGGGACAAACCTCCCGGTTTGGGGCCGTCTCGGGGTTTTCATCAGGTGGGATCATCGGCTTGGGAATCGCAGGCAGAAAGGCAGGGAAATTAGAGCAGAACGGCGCCGCTCGCGCCCTCCCCTCCGAAATCAGGACTTTGCCCCAAGTGGCAACGCTCAAGGAATAAAGGAAAAAAAAAATAAGAACTCCTCAGAATTAGCCCAATTTAAAAAAAAAAAAATAATAAGCTCCATCTGGGCGTGATGTAATTAGTGAACGTCCTTTGCACTAATAACGAGCTGTTCCTCCTGCGCCGGGGCTCTGAGTGATCCCGGGATGGCAGAAATACCCCAAAAACCACATTTTCCCCACGTTTCCCCTTAATTTCTGATTGGGGGACGATACCTGGCGCCGTTCCCCGCGAACGCGACACGAGCGTCGCCCGCTCGGCGATGCGATTCTGTTTAAAAGCCGCCGATGGCAAAAAGCACCACAAACCGTAAAAAACGCCTCGTTTTAAAGGCGCTCCCGGGGTTCAGCGACCGTCACCGAGTTGGAATCGCCGGCAAAGCAGGGGCCGCGTCTTTGTTGGGCGCCCCAGCCCTCTGGGCATCAGCGATAAATAATAACCTGAGACCGCAAAAAGAGGAAAAGATGATTCGGGAGCCGGCGGCAATGGGAGGATGGAAAAGCTGCTGCTTCTTCAGCGTTGGCTCGGACAGACGGACACGTTCGCTAACGATGCTCGGGTTTTAAATGGGATCGATTCGCCGGGAGCGGAGAAAAATTCCGGATGGTGAAATTCCCTAATCCCGAAATTGTGTGAATACAAGCGCTGGGGACAATGAGTGTTTTGGGGGCACCGGGGTGCCCCTGAGTCCTCGTGAGTGAAGGCAAAATGGGGACAAACCCCATGATCTGAGGGCACCGGGACGCCCCATGTCCCCTCACTCCAGGACATGGGGTCCCCCAAAAATGTTGGTGTACAAGGAGCCCCCCCAATGTACCATGGATTTAATGAAGGAGCAACCGGAGCCTCGTCCCGTCCCCCTTGGGAAGCCCCCCCGGTTTGGGGATGATCAAATGGAGCCGGTTGGTGGCACCGGGGTTTTTGGGGAGCTCGTCCCCACTTTCTACCCCCCCAAGGTCCCCAGAGCGGCTACGGAGCCAATAATGGGGGGGACATAGAAATGGGAGGGGACATAGAAATGAGGGGGGACACAGAAATGAGGGGGACCCCACACCTGAGCATCCTCCCCCCACATCAACAGGGGGGCAAGAACCCCCCCCCCCCAAACCCCAACGCTCCAGAGAGCGCGGGAAACAGTGCCCAACGCAGACGGACAGACGGACCCAACCAGAGCCCCCCCCGCGCTGGGGAAGGGGCTACGACGGGATTTCAGGGCTCCCCCCCTCCCACAAAACGCGACCCCGGGCGGGGGGGTGTGGACCCCCCCAAAACCGCTGACACCCCCAAAACACGGGGCCAAAGCGGCCGGACACCCCGCCCCCCCAAAACACCCCCTGGCAACCCCCCCCTCTCACCGTTGGGGCGCGGGGAGG
>VWYH01007225.1:1631-16310 GCA_013399365.1 Pampusana beccarii | reverse complement strand
CCAGCACCGGGGCCGCCCCCCGGGGACCCCCCGCGGCCGGGCTGCCGGTGGGGAAGCGGGAGCAGGGCCGGCGGGGCAGCGGCAGCGGCGGGAGCCTGCGGGAGAACGGGGCTGAGACCGGGGCGGCGGCACCGGGAACGGGCACCGGGGATCGGCAGCGGGCTCCCCGGGGACCCCCGAGGGGGCGGCTCGTACCTGCGCCCGGTAACGGCTCGGAGCAGCAGCATCGCGACGGTACCTGCGCGGGAGAGCGCGGCTGTGACGGCCACCGGGTACCGGGCACCGTTAGCGGGAAGCGGCACCGGCGGAGGGACCACCCGGGACATCCCCGCTCCTCGCCACCCCACCTCGCTCCGGTGTCACCCCCCCCCAGCCCCGGCCCGGCCCCGGTTCGCCCCGTTGCGCACCTGCGTTACGGCTCCGGTAGCGGCACCTCCTGCCGGTCTCTGGCTCTTTAAGAGAGGGGCGATGGGCGTGGCCTCGGCGGACGAGCCCGCTGGCCACGCCCCCTCCCGCGCCCGGAGGGGCTGCGTGGGCGTGGCCTAAACCCCGTGGTGGGGTCCGCCGGGCCGGGGCTTAAAGGGGCAACAGCAACGAGGGGCTTAAAGGGGCAACGAGATTTAAAAGGCCAGCGCTGCCCCCGGTGGGGGAAACCGGGGCCGGTCCCGTTTTTCCCCCCGGGAGCCGCCGCCCAGCTGGAGGAACCGAAAAGTCTTTATCGGGGCGGGGTTGGGGCGTCGCACCAGCTGGTGGCACCGGGCAGGAGCCGTCGCTTCGCAACAGCGCCAAAGTCAACCCCCCCCGCCCCCAAATCCAACAAGGACCTTGTTTTCCTTCCTTTTTTTTCTTTTTTTTTCGTTTACTTACATTAAATACAGCGGTTGTTGAGTTCTGTTATCATGATTTGTTATTTTAAATGCGACGGAGGAGCTTTCTCGAAGAAAAAAAACAAAACGAAAAATAAACCCCAATACGAATAATTGTCAGAGAAGAAGCAAAAAAGAGCGAGAAAAGCTGCAGCGTCCCCCGTTTGGTCCAGGGTGGGGGCTCGGGAGGACGGGGGGGCACCGCTCGGGGTCCCCACAGGCCCTGGTTAAAGAGTCACTGATATTTGGGGGGGGCTCCGCCAGCCGGACCCCAACCCAAAGCAAAGCAAAGACATAAACCGTTGCCTGTGGGGGGTGGGAAGGGGGTTTTTCTGCCCCTGCTGGGGGGGGTTTCATCGGGGATGGGTCCCTCCACCCCACAACCACAGCCCCCCCCCAGGACCAAAGGAAAAACCACCCAAAAATGGGGCATTTCCAGGACTAAAGTGCAAACCAGAGACCGGGGAGGGGGTGCCCGCACGGCCATGGGGTGCAGGGGTCAGCCCCCACCCCCATAAAACACCCCCAGGCACGTCCGATCCTCCAGCAAAAAACAACAACAAAAAGGCCACCCGGGAAGAAATTGAGGACGCTGCAGCTTTCCCCCCCCCGACAGCCAAATGGGAGAAAAACGGGGGGGGGGGGGGGGGGGAAACAAACAAACAAACAAAGAAAAAAAATTAAAAAGGAATCCATGACAGGACCCCGCAATTTCCGGGGTCTCCTGTTCGTCCAACGTGAAAGCAGAGGGAGGGGGGAGAGGGAAGAAGACGAANGAAAAAAAAAAAAAAAAAAAAAAAAAAAAAAAAAAAAAAAAGAAAAAAAAAGAAAAAAAAAATATCAGAATATCAGGGCGCTATTTGCACCTATAATACAAAGTGAAGAAGAGTTTGTCGTTTTCTGTTGGTTTTTTTTCGGAAGTTAAGTCCCCGGCGGCTCTCGGTGCTGACGGTGTCTGGTGGCGGTTTCGAAGCGTTAAAAAGTGCCGTTAGGAGGGAGGTTTGGGGTGGATCCGGCTCCGGTGGGGGCCCGAGGGGGGATCCGAGCTCTTCCTCAGTTGCTACAGCACTGGCTCCGGCTCTGCGGGCTCTGCTCGTGCAGGTCGACCCCCCGGCTGCGGCCCCCGGCGCCCCCCGTGCTCTGCGGCTCCGTCTTTGGCAGCTTCTTGGCTGGGGGGGGGTGTGGAAAAATAGGGGTGATGGTGACAGTGAGGGTCCCCGCGGTCATGGACCCTCCCCGGGGTCAAGGAGCCGTTTCCTTCGAGCTCTCGGATGGAAGAGGCTCCAGCTCTTCTCAGCCCCCCTCAAAAATCCCTCTGGACCTCAGGTAGCCCCCCCCCAAGCCCCCTCCCTGCTCACTCATTGATGGCCAATGAGGTCATTGATGCTCATGGCCAACAACGCTCCCTGGGGACAAGGAGCCGTTTCCTTCGAGCTCTTTGAGTGAACAGGCTCCAGCTCTGCTTGGCACCCCCAAAAACCCCAGTGGACCCTGTGCAGACCCCCCCCCAACCCTCAAAACCACCCTGACCCCCCCCCAATGCCCAAGAGGTCGTTGACATTCATGGGCACAGACCCTCCCCAGGGATGAGGAGCTGTTTCCTTCAAGCTTGCAGAGCAAACCGGCTCCAGCTCTGCTTGCCCCCCCGCCAAAAAAAAACCCCTCTGAACCCTGCACAGATCCCCCCCAGCCCCTCACCGATGGCCAAGAAGAGGTCGTTGACATTCATGGCCGTCTTGGCCGACGTCTCCATGAACAAGAGGCTGTTGTCGTCAGCGTACGCCTGCGCCTCCTGCAAGACACGGGCGAGGGTCCGGTGGCCGAATTCCGCCCCCCCGGGAGGGGACAAGAGGTGACAACGTCCCCGGGGGTGACACTCACCTCATACTCCACCATACGCTTGCTGGCCAGGTCGGCCTTGTTGCCGGCCAGGGCGATGACGATGCTGGGGCTGGCCTGGCGCTGCAGCTCCTTCACCCAGGTCTTGGCGCGCGCGAAGGTTTCCTGCAAACAACGGGGGGGGTCAGCACAAGGTGGGGGGGGACACAGGGACCCCCAGAGACACCCCCTGGGACACCAGCACCAACCGGAGCCACAAGAGTTTCACTCCCGGGGGGTTTAACTGCAGTGCGTGTTGTTTGATCTGTTAATTGATGACCTGGGTGAAGGGACGGAGTGAACCCTCAGCAAGATGAGTTCAGGGAAGGGCAGTGGAGCTGGAGAAGGAGGTTGAGGTTGGAAATTAGAGAAAATTTATTAATTAAAGGGCTGTTGGGCATTGAATAGGCTGTGCAGGGCGGTGGTGGAGTCACCATCCCTGGGGGGGTTGAACAGATGAGGTTCTTGGGGATATTCTAGTGACAGCGTTAGGGTAACAGTCAGACTCGATCTTTGGTCTTTTCCACCCAAAACGATTCTGTGGTTCCACGAGACAAAGACGCTGAGGGCTCTGGAGCATCTTTCTGAGCAGGAAAGGCTGCGAGAGCCGCGGCTGCTCGGCTGGAGAAGCCGAGAGGGACCTTGGTGATGTGAGAAACATCTCGAGAGGACAAACCCAACTTTGCCCAGCGACAGGACGAGAGGCGACGGGCACAGATTGAAACACAGGAGGAGCGAGGGGGTGACCCCCAAAGGTCCCCGGCACCCCCAACCTGTCCGTGAGTCTGTCCGGGGGGTTCCCCCACCTGGTTGGTGATGTCGTAGACCACGATGGCGGCCTGAGCCCCCCGGTAGTACATGGGGGCCAGGCTGTGGTACCGTTCCTGCCCGGCCGTGTCCCAGATCTCAAACTTCACCGTCGTGTCGTCCAGGCAGACGGATTGTGTGAGAAACGCGGCTGCCGGGGGGTGAAGAAACAAAGAAACAGCGTTAGCATCGCCCCGGCCACCCCAATGCGCAGTGGGGACCTTGCTGCCACCCCAAATGCGGAGCTGGGGACACCCCGACCCCGCAGCACCGGGGCCGGTTGGTGGAGGAGGAATCAGTGACATCGGGACAAAAATCACACAGATTGGGTCTCGGTGTTTTGCTCAAAACCAAATCTTCGCGATGCTCGTCAGCTGCGGGTTACGCAGCCGTGATCAACCACCTTTGAAAACGAACCGAAACACGTTCATTCGGCCCCAACGCAGCTTGTAATCCGCTCTCGCTGTTGCTAAAGCACCCGAGACCACCGCACAGCGCTCGGTGGTACTTAACGCCAACAAAACGCACAGTTTACAATGTAAAAATACATTAAAATGACACTAAAAACACCAACGGCGGTGCGTTTCCTAAAGCCGTGAGCCTCTCAGTTAAGACCCAACGCGCTCCTAGAGCAGCACAGGGATTTGTTTCGGCAAAACGGACGCGCTGATGCGCAGCTCAGGGTGTCCCACGGCCCAGGGGCCCCCGGGGGTTCGGATTTAACGGGGAATTCAACAGACGCGAGGCAAAACCGCGGCCGACTCACCGCCGATGGTGCTCTCCTGGTACTCGTGGAACTGGCCCTTGACGAAACGCAGCACCAGGCTGGATTTCCCCACCGCCGACTCGCCCAGCAGCACCAGCTTGAACTGGCAGATCTTACTGGGCTGGGACTGCCCGTTCGGCCGGGCGGCTCCTCGGCTGCTCATGGCCTGGCTGCTGCCGCTGCTGCCGGCGCCGCGCGCCCGGGGAACCGGAGAGCCGGGAAGGCACCGAGGGGTCGCTGGGTGCGGGGCTGGGATGCGCTCGGCTGTCCTGGGGAAAGCAGAGGGGAGATTTTGGGTGGAAAAGGCCAAAGATTGAGTCCAACCGTTCATTATCACTAAAACGTCCCCAAGAACCCTGTCTGTTCAACCCCTCTAGGGATGGTGACTCCAGCACTGCCCTGGGCAGCCTGGGGAGCACTACCCTGGGCAGCCTGGGGCCCAACAGCCCTTTGGGGAAGAAATTACCCCAAATTTCCACCCTCAACCTCCCCTGGTGCAACTTGAGGCTGTTTCCTCTCATTCTGTCTCCCCCCAGCCTCCTGTTCTCCAGGCTGAACCCCTCAGCCGCCCCCCAAACTTTCTCGCCATCCTTCTCCAGCTCCACCAAGGGATTAAGATGAAATCACCCAAATTCAGCTCCTTACAGACCACCCAGGGCTCCAGACAAGCCGCAGCCCCCCGGGATAAGGGGATTTTCCCCCTAAACCATCACGGCACCAGGTGAAACTCAGCGGCCGCGCTGATCCATAGAACCCCGCGGCTCTTTTTGGCACAGCGATAATCGCCGCGAGCAGCCGGTTGAGCGAGATTTACAGAACCAGGATGAATCCCCCCATCCCAGGGAGGCAGCAAAAGGCTTCACCTGCACCCGAAGAGGTTCGGGGAGCCCCATGGAGCCCCCTCGCTCCATCTGGGACCCCCAACGGCACCGGGAACACCGAGGGCAGCACAGGAGCTGCAGATTCCTGGCTGGGGAGGGTGGTGACAGCCTGGCTGGGTTAACCCCCTTCCCATCCCCAGCGACACTTTTCCTCTGTCCCAACCGCACTCGAGGGCTCGGCCCAACGCGGATTCACCCGGGGGGTGCTGGAGGGTCCCCTGTTATGGGGGGCGGGGCGCAGTGTTTGCAAATGGAGCCAGTAGAGTTGCCGAGCCCCATGCAGCCGTCCCATGGCTCTCGGCATCGCTCCTGAGGGAAGGATCTTCTGGGGGGGGCAGAGCAGCGTCCGTGGGTCCCCAGAAACATCCGTGGGTCCCCCAGCTCTGGGTCTTTCCGTGTCACCCCCGCCCGGGCAGTGGGTCCGGAGCACAAACGGGTGCGGGACGGAGCCCCCAGTCCCATCACGGGGGGGTGGGAGCCACGGGAGCCTCGCAGCCCCCCCGGGGCAGAGCCGGGGGCTCCGTCACTCCCTCCCCGCTTCCCCAAGCGGGCGGGTTTGACGCCGGAGCCCGAACACCGGGGGGGAGGCTCTGGGCCCCCAACACCAGCGCTCACCCCCCAGCACCTCGGTGACACCGGGGGGGGTACAGGGGACACCGGGAACCCCGCAACACGGGCCCCCCCACGGAGGGACCGAGACCCCGACAGCTCTGGGGGCGGCCGAGCCGCGGGGACGCCGGGGATCCAGCTCCAGGGAGCCCCGGTCGGGGGGACACGGCCCGGCCCGGTTCCTCACGGCGCCGCGAATCGCGCCCAGGGCCCGGCGCCGCTGCCACCGCCCCGGGCCTCCCGCGGCACCCGCAGCCGCTCCCCGGAGCCGCCTGCTCTGCGGTGGCACCCGGCCCGGCCCGGCCCGGCCCAGCCCGGCCCCCCGGTCCATCGGCCCGATTGCCCCGGTCCCCCGGCCCGGTCCCCCCGGTACCTGGGCCCAGCCCGTCGCGGCCCCCGAGCGCACAAACAGCAGCTCAACCAAACCCTCCTGGCGCGGGGCGGGATTAAGAGGCAGCTCCACCAATCGACGACTCGCAGCGGGGTGGAGGGCCCGCCCCTTCCGCTCGGCTGAGCCAATGGGAAAAGAGGAGAGCGCGTCGCCGCCCCGCCCAACATAAGAGAGCCAGTTGACGGCGGGGAAGGGGCGGATGGGCAGCGCCTCGAAGCCAATGGGAGCGAGGGGAGCGGCCGGCCAATGGACAAGCTGAACGTCACGAAAGAGGCGGGGTTTAAAGTGAGTGAAGGGGAGCGAGGCCAACAGGAAGCGCTGTAGAGCAGGAGGGCGGCACCAACAACAAATAAGGTGACTTAAGGGGGAGGAACCCCGCGGGGGCAAAAGCCAATTAAACGCAGGACACCGCCGCGCTGCCCAATCACAGGGCAGAAGGCGCCCAGGCCGACCAACCCGAGACCAGCGGCGTCATGAGTGACGCGCCCGCTGGGCGGTGCCTCGTGCCAATCACATGTGCCACTCTCCGTGATTGGCAGCCCGGGAACCGCGACCTCGAATCCGGTGGCGGCAGCGCCTTCGCCTTGGTGGGGCGGGGCCCAGCGCGGCCAATCACGGCGCTCCAGAGCAGCGATGGGCGTGGCCACACCAGGGTGTGGCGGTGGGCGGAGCCTCGCGGCGGTGGGCGGGGCAAAGGCGGGGGGCGCTGGGGGCTCCTGTGGGGACATATAGCGGGGGGGGGACATATATGGGGCCGTTTAGAGCCACGGAGGCACCAATAGGAGCTGTGTGGGGCCACAGGGTCCTGGGGGGGGGCGGTCTGGGCACCACTGAGGGCACCACAGGACACCTTTGTGGGGGGGGACACATAGGACAGACCCCATGGGGTGACGGTGACACGGTTGTGACCCCCCCCCACCCCAAGGCTCCAGACACAGAGTCGGACATTGGGTACAAAATTGCAGAAGTTACAAAAACATTGGCGAAAAAAACCACGGGGAGGTGGGGGCTGCAGGGGAGCCCCCCATTCACACCCCCCCGCCATGAGGAGGAGGATGGGGGGACAAAGGTGCTCACCCCCCACCCCCCCCCGCAGTGCCGCTCCCAGGGCCCCCCCGGGGGGNGGGGGGGGGCACCTCGCTGCACGGGGGGGGGGTGCCCATCCCTGCCCTGGGCGGGGGGGCCGTGGGGAGGGTCCTGAGCCCCCCAGGACAGACATCACCTCTCACAGCACAGGGATGGGGGGCACAGAGTCAGCGCCCCCCACTCAGCCCCTCGCTGGGACCCCCTTATACTGGGGGGGGGCGCCGCTCAGAGCCGCAGGTGGGGGACAGCCCTGGTGACATCGCGGAAGAACGGGTGTCCCAGCGCCGCCTTGGCCGAGATGCGCTTGTTGGGGTCGTAGTGCAGCATTTGCTGGGGGGGGGGACACAAGGGGACAGTGAGGTCCCAAACACCCCCCGAATATCCCTCTTTGCCCCCCCCAGACTCCCCCCCCCCGCTCACCGCCAGCAGTTTCCTCCCCTCCTCGTCCAGGGGGGGCACGACTTTGCCGAAATCCTGCCGGGCCCACTTGGGGAAGCTGGGTTTGTAGTCGGGCATGGCGGTGACCCCGGGCCAGGCGGCTTCGTCCGGCGTGCCCAGCGTGCGGAAGATGCGGAAGAGCTGGTCGATCTCCGAATCCCCCGGGAACAGCGCGCGGCGGGTGATCTGGGGGGGGGCACACACAAAATGAAGTCACCGGTGACACCCCCACAAAAAAACAGGCCCCCGGGATGTTGGGTGAGCGGCGGCACCCGGGACATCCCGCCCTTTTGGTGGTGAAGTGCAGAGGGGATGGGTCCTGCTGCTTGGGGGGGGGGTCACATGCGGCCCCCCCCACCCCGTGAGCCCTCACGCCGGCCCCTCGTGACCCCGTTTTCCCCCTCTGGGTGCTGCCGCGTGACGTGGGCCCCCCCCCGTGCCCACAAAGCCCCTTTATTCCCCCGTGTCGCGGTGACGTCAGGGCCGAGCCGCCGCGGCGTCACCGGGACGGATCCGGGGACACCCTGATACGTGGTGACACCGGCATCATGGTGACACCGGCATCACCCCGGGGGGGTCCAGGGGGGGCTGTGCACCCCCTCCCCATCACCCACCATCTCGGCGAAGATGCAGCCCAAGCTCCAGATGTCAACAGCTGTCGAGTAGTACTTGCAGCCCAGCAGGATCTCGGGGGCTCGGTACCAAAGCGTCACCACCTGCCGTGGGGACAAGGGACACGCCATGGGCGCCGTGTCCCCTGCAAAATGCCCTCCACGCCCCCCCCCCAAGCACCAGCACCCACCTCGTGGGTGTAGGTGCGCACGGGCACCCCGAAGGCGCGGGCCAGCCCGAAATCCGCCAGCTTGATGGCGCCGTCGGCGTTGATGAGCAGGTTCTGGGGCTTGAGGTCGCGGTGCAGCACGCGGTGAGCGTGGCAGAAGGCCAGGCCCTGCAGCAGCTGGAACAGGTAGCTCTGCAGGGACGGGGGGGGGTCAGCAGGGATTTGGGGGGGCTCCTGGCCCCCCCATCCCAGGGCTGGGACCCCCCCACACCTTGATGAGGGGCAGCGCGATGCCGCTGATGGAGGCCGAGTCCATGAACTTCTTCAGGTCCTGGTGCAGGAACTCGAAGACCAGGTAGAGCTTGTTCTCCGTGTGGATCACGTCCAGCAGCCTGGGGGGGGACAAAGTGGGGGCAACGCCTGGGCCACGGGCTCCCCATGGTCCCCCACAGCCCCCCATGGCCATGGGCACCCCATAGGCATGGGACACCCCATTGCTGTAGTCACCCCATGGTCACCAGACACCACATGGCTATGGGACACCCCACAGCCCCCCATGGCCACCAAACACCCCATGGCCATGGGACACCCCACAGCCCCCCATGGCCACCAGACACCCCATGGCCACCCCACGGCCCCAGGACACCCCACAGCCACTGCCACCCACAGCCATGGGGCACCCCACAACCCCCCCCAGACACCCCATGGCTATAGACACCCCATGGTCACAACCCCCCACAGCCATGGGACACCCCAAAGCCCCCCCCAGACACCCCGAAGCCCCCCACAGACACCCCACAGTCACAAGACACCCCACAACCATGCGACACCCCACGACCACAATTCCCCACGGCCCCCTGACCCCCCCCAAGGCAGCACCGCGCTCTGACACCCCCAGCCCCCCCGGAACCCCCCGATTCCGCTCACTTGACAATGTTGGGGTGATTGAGCTCCTTGAGCAGCGAGATCTCCCGGATCGCGGTGCTGGGGACACCCTCGGTTTCCCTGCGGGGACACGGGCTGAGCTCCGGGCCCCCCCGCCCCGTGCCCCCCCCCCCCCCCCCCCCCCCCCCCCCCCCCCCCACCCCACACTCTCCCCCCCCACCCCCACCCCCCCCCCCCCCCNGGGCGGGGGGGGGGGGCGGTGCCGGGTGCGTGGAACGATCGCGGCCGCCGCTTCCCCCCCGATCGCGCAACAACGTTGGCGGCAGCTCCGCCCACCCCCCCCCGCCGCTTCCCGCCTTCCGCTGGCCACGCCCCCCGCGCGCCCGCCCATTGGTTGGGCTCGCCGCGACGTCACGAGCGGCGCGGGAGATCCCTTAAAGCGATAGGCACACCGGCGCGGGGCGGGGCGGATGTGGGGTGATCCCGCACCGGGGGGGCTATGGGAGGGGGTCCCGGAACCCTCCGTGCCCGATCCCGCCGTGCGGGGGGGCCTGGGTCAGCGGGCGGGACCGGGCACCGGAGGAACCGTCATGGGCACAGAATCAGCCCCACGGACGGGGCGAAATCGGGGGGGGGACACAAGGGACTTTTGGGGTGTCCCAGCACCGTCCCGCACACGGCGTCTAACGGGCACAGTCCCGCACACGCGGTCCCACGGAATCAGACGCGGGCACGGGTGGGATCCCCCGGGCTGGCGCTGGGGCCGGGTGGGAGCTGGTAACGCGTGTCCCCCCCCCCAAGAGGAAAATTCGGGGTCCCCCCGCGTCTGGGGGACGGGAGTCCCTGTCCGTGTGTGACTGGGGTCCCCTGTGGCTGAGGGATCAGGGTCCCCCCGTGTGTGCGGGATGGGGGGTCCCTCTGGGGGGGAAGGGGTGGTCCCCAGTGTGCACAGGGTTGGGGTCCCCTGTGTGGGGGAAATCGGGGTCCCCCTGCACCCCACCCAGCACAACAGGGTGGCCCAGGTTCTGTGGGTCCCCATCCCATTCTCCCAGGACATGGGGACAAATCCATGTCCCCGGGGCCACCAGGACATGCTGAGCAGCGGGTGACACCCCCAAATCCTCTCCCCAAGCTGGGGGGGGGTCCCTGTGACCCCCAAAAAGGGCCCGGGGCGTGTGACGGGGGCCGAGCGGAGGCCGCACACACGTGTACACACGTGCCCCCACGCAACCGAGCTGGGGGGGGCCTGGGTCCCCCCACCCTTTTGGGGTGGGACTATGCAAACGAGAGCGCCTTCAAATCCTCCCGGCCCCGTATCCCCGGCCCCGGCAGCGCCCGAACGCGGGGGGGAGACGAGGACCGTGGGACCATGAGGGTGCAGGGGGTGCTGGCGGTTTTGGGGACCCTCCTGGTCCTGGGTGCTGCTCAGCGGCGTAAGTGGGGTTTGGGGGGGACGCGATTGAGAGGGGTGCAGGGTGGGAGGGGGTTACGAGGCCATTTGGTGGGAGCGGACACCCCCTAAAAGCCAAATTCCATCGGGAGCAGGATGAGATGCCCTAATTCCCTGGAGGGGCTGCTTGGGGGTCGGGGGGGGCTCATTGTGGGGTCCCCGTCCTTCTGCTGGGTGTGGGGGGGACTTACAGCCCGCCCGGGAGTGGGGTGGGATGTGGGGGGGATCCCCATCCCTCTCTGCATCTTCTGTAAATGGGGGGGACCCCCACGTAGCCTGTAAATGGGGGGCACCCCATTCGTCTGTAAATGGGGGACCCCCGTCTTTCTGTGAGCGAAGGGACACGGAGGGGACACAACAGCCCCCCCAAGTGTGTGTGGGGTCGCAGGGGGGACCTGGCAGCCCCTGAGATTGGGGTGACAGGGTAGACCTGGCAGCCCCTGAGATTGGGGTCACCGGGTAGACCTGGCAGCCCCCCAGGAGCTGTGGCCATGGGGGAACCGTCCCCCCCGGGGCCGCCAGCACCAGCTCAGCTGAGCATCACATGAAAAGGCTTTGGGTAGCGCCGGCACCATGTGATGGGCTTTGCCCCCCGCACCGCTCAGCCCCGGCCCGTCACGTGTCCCCCGGCGTCCCCAGGGGTCCCTGCGGCTGGGGGGACCTGGCTGGGTGCCCCACGGGGTTTGTCACTGGTGTGGGTGCCCCGCGCACCCTCTCTCCCTCTCCCTGCAGGATCCGGCGGCCGCGGCGCTGGCCGGGGACAGCCCTGGAGCGGGCGGCCGGCACCGTTCCGCAGCTGGGACACGGGGCTGTACCGGCCGTGGCAGGAGGGGACGTGGCGGCAGCCTGACTGCTGGCGAGGTGGGCGCCGGGCTGGGGACCGCGGTGTGGCCCTTGGGTGACACCCTCGGGTGACACCCCTGGGTGACATCCCCGGGTGACATCCCGTGCCTGGCAGGCGGCGACGTCACCTTCGACATCAGCAGCGACGCTCCCACCATGGTGGGCGCCGACGCCACCTTCTCCATCGCCCTGCGCTTCCCCGGCACGCAGGCGGTGCTGCCCGACGGCCGCGTCGTCTGGAGCCAGAACTGCACCGTCAACGGTCCGCACCCCCGAACCCCCCCGAACCCCTAAACCACCCAACACCCCTCTAATCACCGTCCACTCCCCGCAGGCACCCGCGTCACGCAGGGGGACCCCGTTTTCCCGGAGCAGGCAGCCGATGGTGCCGACGGCGTCTTCCCCGATGGGGAACCCTTTCCCGAAAGCGCCCGAGACAAACGCGGAAAATTCGTCTACGTCTGGTGGACGTGGGGTGAGGGCGGCAGCTCCCGCCGGGGCCCGGGGGGGTCCCCAGAGCGATGCCTGAGCCCCCCCATCCCGCAGGGCGGTACTGGCAGGTGGTGGATGGTGCCACGTCCCGGCTGACGGTGGGGACGGCGGGGGTGGCGCTGGGCTCCTACACCATGGAGGTTGTCGTCTACCATTACCGCGGCCGCCAGAAGTTCGTCCCCATCGGCCGCGCCAGCACCCAGTTCAGCGTCACCGGTGGGTGCAAGGGCTGGGGACAGGGGGGGGAGATATGAGCTGATGGTGTCCCCATTGTCCCCACACAGACCAGATGCCATTTGTGGGGGCACCAGGGCTGGGGACAGGGGGGGGAGATATGAGCTGATGGTGTCCCCATTGTCCCCAACCAGACTGGGTGCCATTTGTGGTGGCACCAGGGCTGGGGATGGGGGGGGACACATGAGCTCATGGCATCCCGTGTGTCCCCACCCAGACCGGGTGCCCTTTGCAGCGGGGACAGCGGTGACACGGTGGGGACAGGGTGGGGACACAGGAGCTAGTGGTGTCCTGTGTGTCCCCAACCAGACTAGGTGTCTCTTGTGGTGGTGCCAGGGCTGGGGACACAGGGGGACACGGTGGGGACACATGAGCTGATGGTGTCCCCACACAGACCAAATGCCATTTGTGGTGGCACCAGGGCTGGGGATGGGGGGGGACACATGAGCTCATGGCATCCCGTGTGTCCCCACCCAGACCGGGTGCCCTTTGCAGCGGGGGCAGCGGTGACATGGTGGGGCCGCAAGAACTGACGGTGTCCCCATTGTCCCCACCCAAACCAGATGCTATTTGTGGTGCACCAGGGCTGGGGACAGGGGGGACACACATGAGCTGACGGTGTCCCCGTTGTCCCCACCCAGACCAGGTGCCGTTCGCGGTGGACGTGACGCAGGTGCAGGATGCGGCGGGCGCCGGGCGCTTCGTGCGGAACCGCGCCGTGGCCTTTGCCGTGCGGCTGCACGATCCCAGCCGCTACCTGCGCCACGCCGACATCGCCTACTCCTGGGACTTCGGCGACCAGAGCGGGACCCTCATCTCCCGCAGCGCCACCGTCACCCACACCTACCTGGACACCGGCTCCTTCACCGCCCGCCTGGTGCTGCAGGCGGCCATCCCCGTCACCCCCTGCGGCACCTCGGTGGCCCCCGCCGGGGACCCCACCACGCAGCCCTTGGTGACAACGGTGGCCACGCAGCCCGCTGGTGGCACCACGGCGGCGGGGGGAAGCACCACCGGGGTGACCAGCACCGGTAAGGGAGCACAGAGCGGCCCCCGCCGTGGGTGACAGGTGACACAGGTCACCTCACATTGTCACTGTCCCCGCAGAACCTGAAGGCTCCGGCTCGTCAGCACAGCCCACCGGGGGATCGGTGGCCGTGGCATCGGAGTTGGCTGTCACCGAGCCCTTGGCCCCCGCTGTCACCGAGCCCTCGGTCCCCATTGTCATCGAGCCCTCGGTCCCCGTGGCCACCGACCCCGTCCTCCTGGCACTCAGCACCCCGGCGGGTACCGACCCCCAGCTCCCCACCTCGGTGGCCGCGGCTGGGGACGCGCTGGTCACCTCGGTCCCCACGGCCGCGCAGGGGACGGTGGCGGCTGCAGGTGGGTGCTGCCCCCCAGAGCGGGGGGGACATGGGCTGATAGTGTCCCCAAGGGCTTGGTGTCCCCACGGCCCTTCCCCAGCCTCTTCCCTACGTCCTGCAGGTGCGGTGACATCTGGAGCCGCAGCTGGAGCCACAGCTGGAGCCACAGCAGCATCTGCAGCTGGAACCACAGCTGGGACCCTGGTTGAAGCCACAGCTGGATCGACCGTGGGGGACGCAGCTGTATCCATGGCGGCCGCCACATCTGGAGCCACAATTGGAGGCACATCTGGAGCCACAGCTGTTCCTGAGGCCACCGCCGAGCCGCTGGTGCTGGTGAAGCGCCAAGCGCCGGCCGCCGAACCCGCCGGCTGCGTCCTGTACCGCTACGGCACCTTCGCCACCCAGCTGGAGATCGTCCGTGAGTGGGGGGGTCCCGGCTACCCCGGGGTGCGGCGGTGCCAAACCCCCCCTGACACCGCGTCCCGTTGCAGAGGGCATCGAGAGCGTGGCCATCGTGCAGGTGCTGCCGGTGCCGGCGGCGAGCGGCGGGAGCGGCGTGGAGCTGACGGTGACGTGCGAGGGGAGGTGAGGACACCGCGGTGACACCGGGACGGGGCGGGGGGCGGGGGGGACCGCGGTGACCCGACCCGTCCGTCCCTCCCCAGCCCCCCCGAGGAGGTTTGCACCGTGGTGGCGGACGCCGAGTGCCAGACGGCGCAGACGCAGACGTGCTCGGCGGTGCCGGCGGCGCCGGGGTGCCACCTCGTCCTGCGCCAGGACTTCAACGGCTCCGGCGTCTTCTGCCTCAACGTGTCCTTGGCCAACGCCAACGGGCTGGCGATGGCCAGCGCCCGCGTGGCCGTGGGAGGTGGGACCGCGGTGTGGGGTGTGGGGGGGGGGATATA
>VWYH01007224.1:0-91661 GCA_013399365.1 Pampusana beccarii | reverse complement strand
TTCACCATCCTCATTTTAAAAAAAANATCATTTCTGTGGCCTCCTCTGGCCCCTCTCCAACAGGTCCATGTCTTTCCTGTGCTGAGGGCTCCAGAGCTGGACACAGGACTGCAGGTGGGGTCTCACCAGAGCGGAGCAGAGGGGCAGAATCACCTCCCTTGACCTGCTGGCCACCCTGCTTTTGATGCAGCCCAGGACACAATTGGCCTTCTGGGCTGCAAGAGCACATTGCCGGCTCATATCCAATCTTTGATCCACCAGAACCCCCAAGTCCTTCTTCTCAGGGCTGCTCTCAATCCCTTCATCTGCCAGCCTGTATTGATACTGGGGGTGGCCCGACCCAGGTGCGGGACTTTGCACTTGACCATGTTGAGCCTCGTGAGGTTCACATGGACCCATTTCTTGAGCTTGTCCAAGTCCCTCTGAACCTTGTGGTTTTTGTTTTCGAACATCACCAGAACTTTTCCTAGCATTTGGCACTAATATGTGCTGAGGTTATAATTCTTCCTAGGGGTGATCTGAAGAGAAGTGAATGTATTTTGCATTTCAGTGCTCAGAACTCTGTAGAAACCAGAGCGTTCAGAGGTAGCTTGAACTGCACCACGACTGGTGACTGGGCTTCTCTTTAACACTACAAGAGAAGGAATGTGCTAGGTGCTTGTGTAAACAATAACAACATAACCCTCTAAATTATGTCAGTCACCCCTACTCCCAAAGTTCCTAAAGGTAAATACCCTGCCTAATGAATTCTGTGCTTTAATTTGTAATTAACAAATTACGTATTTTAGTATCAGAATGTTATTGAGTGTGAATTTCCAGAATTGTTTAAAACTACGTGTTTGCAAATGCACTTGACATTTCAGTGATGTTATTTTAGTTTATAGAAATAATGTCTGTTAAACAAGAAGTGAAACGCAACACGTGATGATTTCCCAATCTATCAGGATTCCCATATGTTTTTAAAGATAAAAACAAACACAGATGGCATTGACTTCATGGAATTTTGCTATAAGGCCTGAGTAACAACCTTGGAGCCTGCCCCTGTATTTATAATAGTAGGTCAGAGCATGCCGTATTTTTAGCACATTGGTGCACCAGAATATCTGTGGCAGAAAACATACTGACGTTTATGGGAGTGTTTGGAAAAAAAAGAAAAGTTGTGAGACTTCCTATTTGGACATGAATGGAAGACTGCCCTTGTGCTTACAAACGTACAGAAACTTCCACAAATTCATTTTACGTCATAACTCTATGAATTTGCAGCATTATATGTATTATTCCTTAAGCACTCCCTTTCAGGGCTTATCACTATTATGTGCAATTGCCAAGGATTTTAAATTAACCATGGAAAATACAGTAGTTTAAACCTTTTTCAGTGAAATAGCATTTGGATATTTTCCAGGCTTTTGGAGTGCTCATGCTTCCTTAACTAGCTCCTTCTTTGTGCTTTTTATTATCCATCCCTCTTTCCAACTAATGGTTGTAATTATAGTTTTATCTTACAAATTTCTGACGGTAGGAAGGGTGGATCTTGGAACCAAACCTTAAGGGCCAGGTTGTTGGCAAGCCCCAGAACAAGTGCATGAAAAAAAAGAGAAGAAACGGAGGGATAATGTAGCAGATGGAGCCCAGACCCAGGGTGGAAAATCTTCCTCACGGTGCTGACCTCCTGCTCTGTGCGAGCACCACCAGCACCTGGAAGGGATGTTGGGGAGAGGAGCGGGGTATGGGAGGAGGTTAGGAAAAGTGGAACCCCCTCTGTATGAGTGGGTGTCATGAGCTTTTGTTAAAGATGCTACATCTGATATTCCCATGTTTCCTGGGAAGGTTGGATTTGGTGGGTGTAAGGCCTGTCACGCCACGCGGGTCTAAGGAGCAATGCATGACATTATCTGTTGGATTTTAAATTATTATGTGATAATTTCTGAATTAGTATGATTTTCAAATGTATTCCTCTGTGTGTGTGTGTGTGTGTGTGTGTGTGTGTGTGTTAAGTTAAATTTTAAGACAAGTTTTGCTGCTGGAATATATATAAAACTTAACTGTTTTATATAACTTCTCTGCTTTCTTAACCACTTGCTCCCCTAATAAAAAGTGTGGGGCTTGACTTAGCATGGCTTACCTCCAAAGTTCTGCACTTTGTTTGTTTTACATCAGTTTGATTGCTTTGTCACCTTCTCCTTATTGTTTGGTGAATGGTCTTAAAAACAACAGATCTTTTCTCTCTTCCCATTGCTGTTTGTTAGTGTTTTGGTAGCCTCTAGAGGAGGAACTTTGTGTATTCTCTGGGGACTGTTGGGTAAGGTCATTCATAGTTATGCTGCTACTATGATGGTTGAATAAGAAGCTGCAGTAGTAATTAAGCAGGAATACGAATAGCATATTTGACTATATATCAAATATGCACGTACGTGGGACTAGTCTCTTTACATGCTCACCTTCACCAGCTCTCTATATGCCCTGTACTGAAAACAACCTGTTCTTATTTTTCGTTCGGTCTTCCCAGAAAGGTTAAAAATGGACTAGGCACCTGAAGTAAACCACATGGTGGGTGAACAGTCCTTCCAGAGCATCTCTGAGGTGCGCTGCGAGCCTTTTGCTGGAATGTTACACACTTTGAGGTGTTTATCTTGGGGACTTGTCCCAGTAGTATTTTTTTTTTTTGGTTAGAAGAACCTCTCCACCTCAGGTGTTTTGTTAAGAACGAGTACATTAACATCAAGAGCAAATTTGGCAAAGGCTCAGCAGAGGGGTGTGAGCTAACTCCGTTTTAAGTTCTTACTCTGCTGCACACCAAAAAGTTGGTGAAAGTTGATCTGCGCAATGTTGAGCTGAGTTACGCAATGAGTTCTAGAATCCCCAAATAATGTGATATTTAACCAAGGGCATCTCTGTAAACAAAACCCCGTCACTGCAAAAGTACTAAGTGAAAGGATAAAAGTACTTGAAGTATCTTGTATGTACACAGGAACATGCCACAAGTCCCAGAGTATACTCAGTAGGAGTTTAATACGAACATAAGCTCTTTTTTTGTGTTAAAGCAAAACTATGAATGACCTTACAGTTTCATTTAAGTAACGTACTTCTCTGTGGTTATGCTTGAATCTCACTTTGAATGTTAACTCTAAACGGCTAACCTGTTTCTTCCCTTTATCCACTTTTTTCACCTATCATTGCATGACACGCAGGGTCAGTTTTGTGCATGACACCCGCTAGCAGTATTGGTAGGTTCCAAATTTCTTTATCGATCTCTTTTTATACTGTATATGATGTATATTCACTTGTTTCAAAAATCCTAGGCAAGATTTAGACACTGACTAGAATTAAAGGTTCGCTTGTCCTTCTGGTTGACTTTGCAGAGTGTTTAGATTTGTAGATGAAAGCTGCAGTTTAGATGTGATATCACCTGCTATAACAACTACACTGCAAAAGCATAATACCATGAACTCCAGTCTGCTTTTCAGTTTTCGAGTTTTATTTCTCTTTATATTTTATATTGTCTAGTACTGTAAAATCATAAAATACTGGGAAAAGCCAGCAAATTTCATCAGTGTTTTAAAGTTTCATAGTGGTGTGCCTATTTCTCCTTTTTGCTGTGTGTTAGAAAGTTTTATCAGCGTTTCCCAGAAATACCTACTTAGATCCACAGAGGTTCTGTTGAAACCCGTGATCTGAATCTTGCTCCTCCTTTAAATAGATTTGCAGCTTTAAATTAACATTAACAAGCAAAATGCAAGCGTAGTGCAACAGCCCCTAAGACAGGAAAGTAAATTTTCTGTTATTCTATAGCCCTATCCCAGTGACCACTCGGATAAGCAGTTAAAATATCAGGCCTTTAAAACTTCAAGTTAATAATTCTCTCATGAAGATGCTGATTAAATTTGTTCTTGAAATGAGCAAAACCAGCGACTTTCACAAAATCGACCTTGCTTTTTTAGATCAAACAAAGTAGTATTTAAATAAGGGAAATTATTATCATCCTTCTCCTGATTTTTTGCTTCAAAGCAGATGGTAATTTAACTCTGATAAAGTCTAACAGTTATGCAGTGCTAGTAGAAAAAAAAAAAGGCATAAATTGGATTGTAAAGACAGTAAGTATCTGGCTTACTTCAAAATGAAGATGCATGAGAGTGATTTTTAAATTTTGTTTAAAACTTAGATAAACATTCATCATTTTCCTTCCCAGTACAAACCACTGTAATTTTTTAAGTAGAATTTTGGCTTGGAGTGCTTTATATCAATACTGGGGGAAACCAAATTGCTCATGTAACAATTCTCAGGTAGTGGGCTATTTTGGTAGAGACCTCGTTTGCACAAGTAATCCCTTTGTTAGAGATAACCCCTGCGTTTTTAATGGTCCTTGCTCTTTTTTTTTCTGGGAATCGCCGATTGTGTTGACAACCTTCCTTTAATTGTACTTGTAATAAGCTATTTTCCCTTTTTTTTTTTTTCTTTTTTTTATTTCTCCGCCACGCTTTCTCGCTTTGCACTGTGATTGCATGCCATCTGCCGGTTTTAACCCATGACGATGGCTTGCCGCTCTTGATATTCACCATGCCAAAAAATACCACTTCTCTTACCATAATGCTGCACCCTCCTGTTCATTGCTTCCATGGTTCCCCTCCTGAAAGTACCCATGATGCACAACGCTACGGCCGCCACTGTCTCTGCAGCAACAACTCCTGCAACAAGTGTTCCCTTCGCCGCAACAGCCACAGCAAATCAGGTTTGCTCCTTTTAAAGCTTTCTTTCACAAGATCCCAAACTCTAAATGAGTGCTGAGATTTTTTTATTTTAATTTATTTTTTTTTTAAACAAAAAAAATTCTCATGGAGAATTTTTTTTTTTCTTCTGTGTTTACCCCATCAAATTTTACTTTTATTTTTAAGTCGTTTATAGCAAGTGTTTGTGGGACAGGTTGCACTTATTTAGAGTTAACATTTGTTGCAAATAATGATGTAGCTGTGTTTTGTGTTGCGATGTTTGTACCTAATTACTGTGTAATTAACCAAGCTGGAATTAGAATCACTGTAGTACTGGACTGCTTACAAAAGTCTATTATGAACTCTCGAGTTCAAAAATGAAGATCATCACAGGTTTCAAACATTCTGATGTGTTAATGTAGCCTTCTTCATGCCATGTGTGGAAGCGACTAATTTGTAAGCATGGAAAGCTGTCTAAAATCACAAGCGGGAAAAAGCAGCTGAAAAAAATTATAAAAAAAAAAAGAAGAGAGGAACAACACTGAATGTTTTCTGTAAATGCTAGTGATCAAAACAGCACTCAAGATATTTATGATGATGCCTGCTTTATGTTTGAAAGTGTATCTTTAACCTAGGAATTTCGTTTCCCTCAGGAAGGACGTTTTTTACAAAGAACCCCCGGGGGTTATTGACAGAGGCAGGCTAGGAGAGGTGACGCTTTCTCCTTTCCTTCTGCGGTTTGTTATGTTAATGACAGTTTTCATTTTGGTAGGGTCTTCCCCTCCGCCTGTAGGACCTGATTCCCAGGGAAGACGAATCTGTGGCAGCTCAGAGTGTGCAGCTTTGATTCCTCCGCTGGGGCTGTAGAGATTCCCACCCCACTCTACCTGGCATCTGCCCAGAGAGGGGTTTGCACAGCGCTTGGGTCTCTCTGGCTTTTCCGTTGCTTCGGGACCACACTTGAACCCGAGAGCTGTTTTCCCTCAGATTTTGAGAGGTCAAACCGAGGGGGAAGCAAAGCAGGTTCGCTCACCAAAGGAAAGCAGAAGGCTAAGTCCCTATTGCCTTTCCTTGGGTTACTGCTGGCCAGACCAACAAGCTGCAGCAGACCGAGTAGAAATGCTCACCTGTTGATTGATTCTCTTCCACCTGCCAAGGAGTAACGAAGACATCAGTGAAAATGTTTTGCTTAATAATGTCATACCAGCAGATTTATTTATTTATTTATATAATTGGGCCCAAAACTATTTAAGTATCCCGTGGAAAAATAGAAGTTGCCGCAGGAGTTTATTTATAATAATTTAGGAAAAATGTACTACCTCTGAAATACACCCTGCTTTCTTAAAGAAACACAAACCAGTCCATTTTCTCTGGTTTTTTTTAAAGGCTCATTTGCCAAAATTGTGCTGTTCGCGCTTCTAGCATTTTCTTCGAAAGAGGGTTGTCGTTTTGTATGTTCTTTTCCGAGAGCTAACTTGTTTTTAATGAAAAAAATGCTTGGGACAAGGAGCAAAGTGCAGCAAGCAAACGGTGCATTTCTTTGCCCTTCGCAGAACAGTGTCTGCAGCAGAAAATTTGTTTGCGGTATCCAGTGTAATTTTATGATCCCAAAGTGGTGACAGAGGAACTTGAAGGTGCCAAGGGACCATGAGAAAAGGGGGTGGTTTGGGGTGGGAGTGGGCTGGGGACCCTTTCCAGTGTGGGAATGCCACTGGGGCGCTCTGCCGCCCGCGCTCCTGAGTGCCAGAGGGGCCGATGGTGGCTGAAGTTGCAGAAATACCCGTCCACCTGCAAAAGGAGTAGTAAGCAGTCTTTGTTTAGCTAATGGGAATACTTTCACACGAGGCACTGGTGCCACTGGGGAGACACAGGTGTCCCCAAATGCACTTTCTCATGTAGCAGGAGGGCAGACAGAGCCCCTCCTTTCCCAGCGCGGATTTTGTTTGCCTTGGAGGAGTAGAGCATTTTAAACTTAACAGGGGTTGTAAAAAGCGTCTGTCTGTATTTATTTAGTTGCATATATTTGTGTCTGTGTGTATACGTCTGAAATTAAAGGGCGGTTTAGCATGGGGATGGGTTTCCACTTGTTTTAACTTCAGCTGTTTGGAAGTTTGGCATCCAGTTCATCTGCTTTTCTAGAAATCCATGTTAGGGCAAGTTAAGCTGCCCTGAAGGGTCCTGCCTCTTTCTCTTGCCTGTGGAAGGAGCGTAGGTGCATACCCAAAACTCTGCACTGCCTCACATGGACAAGATAAGTCCCACCCCAGCAGCTTTTCTCGTTGGCTTCTGTAGCATGTGCCATCACTGTCTCTTTATTCTCATTCCTGTGTTTGTTTTAGTCATTGCAAATCTAGTAGGGGAAAAAAAAAAAAGCTACTGTAAAAAACTGTGGTTTTGGAAGTAGGTAAAGTAGTAGTAGTTACTTCTGCTTTGTAAGAGGCAAATCTCCAGATTTGCTGTTTATTTACGACCTCTTAAGAGTTGGAGACAAAGCTACAACACTGGGAAAGGCCCCATAGTAGCTCTGTGGCCCTAACTCTTAATACTTCTTTAGCCCAAGAAGCACAGAAGCAGCAGGTAACTAACCCAAGTTAAGACTTTCTTCATGGTCGTAACATCATTTGTTTATGTCCTTTTTATAGATTTAAACTCTCCTGTGTATTTCAGAAAAGGACTGGTTTTATTCCCATCTAGATAAAATTTCCTTTCCTGATCTGTGCCATGTTACTTTACATATCTCTGGGATGCAGTTTCCTCTTTCCAGTGTCTCTACTGCCTTTTTAAATCAACCTGCAGCCTTCAGCCTGTCCCTTTTCAGCTCCCACAGCTTTTCCTTACAGTGCCAAGCGTGACAAGAAATTGTAGCAGGGCTTAATCCTTTAGCTCGATATTATTTGGCTTAGTGTTCTGGCTTGGGGAAAGGTTGCTGGACTTCCTTGGGTTGAGTGTGATGATCTTGGTGTCCCTGAAGCACCAATGGAAGGAAAAGTCAACATCTCAAAAGTTACAGAGTCTCGGCAGACGGCTAAAAAAACCTACCAACTCTTTTGGGTCCAGTAAATTATTTAGTATATGCTGTCAGCTTGTATTTTGAAAAAAGATGAACTGTATCTCATGTCTTCTGTACGTCCTTTCTTTCTGAAAGTAACAGGAGTAACAGCTCAAAATGTGCCAGCATTGACACATGGGCAGTCGGTCAGGCTTGGCCGGAAACTTTACGTGTTGTGTGTTCAGTGTATGGCACGAGACACGAGAGGACTGTGTAGGATTCAAGGCTATACTGTAGTACATCCGTGCAGGGTGACACCAGTTAAGAATATATGAAAAACTGGAAGTCTCTTGCTTTTCCTGCCTTAAAGAAGTTAGTTTTAAAACCCGAGTAATTTTCTTGCGGTGTACTTCAGAGGAGGGGAGAATCGCTTTGGCCCAGTGCAATGGGAACAGGATGTACCCAGAGTGCTTTAGCAAACCCTGTTTTACAAATCCTGATTAAAAACTGACTCAGCCGATACAAGAGCTGGTGGTGCTGCGGGTCACTGCGTGTGGACGTCTTGTGGGCAGGTGTCCCCGCTTACTCTAGCTGCCAGGCTGTGATGAGGAGGGATGGGGGGGGAGACTTCAGTTTGGGATTTCCGGTGAAAGGCAGGTGGACTTCCAAAGGTATGTGTAGAGTCCGGGAGCATGATGGGTCAGGGGTGAGAGGTCCTTCCCCTTTTCCTCCCTTCACAACTGCTCCAGCCGTTTCTACCGCAGTGGGGCTGGAAGCCACAGCTGCTTAACCTCACTTCAGGGTTAGATCCTTAATGAACTTAAGCCCAGTTGTTGTTTGGGGATGCTTGACAGCGTTTTCTCGGAGGATGGAGCCAGCGAAGTTCCAAGCAGCGTGAAGTGACAGTGAGAAGCAGCATTAGGGTGTGTGTACAGAGGGTTTGGTCCTGGCTCCCTCTAGCGCATGCCTGTGGGCAGAGGTATGTAAAACATCGTATTTAAAATATTAGTACAGTAATTGTGTGTAAATAGATACTTCAGAGATCTTTAATTGTTACTGCTGTAGCTAGTGGACTAGCAGTACTGGAGCAAGCAAGGAAACTGTTACCTGCTCAGCTTCACTCACATGTAGCCATATACAGAGGATGATCTATCCTGAAGTTATTTGAGAGAGGTGTTATTCGGAATTCTGAGATGAAATTTCAGTTTTAAATAATGCCAACACCTGCTTGGGGTGGGGGCTTTAAATTTCTAAGTAGAAAGCCTTACTGTTGCTTCGTTTATATATATGCATTGGTGAGTCCTACAAGAATTAAAAGGTTAGGACTCAGCCCAAAATTAAGACACCTATGTGTTGGTGTCTGAGTGTGGGTGTCTACATGCAAGCTAGGAGTTTTAAGTACCCATTGTAGACTGTGAAGGTTATCAGCACACTCAGATGAAGTCTGGAGAATGGCCTCGCTCACCCTTCAAGAGTCACGCAGGGCTTGGTTCAGTTGCTTAAACATGTGTCTGCTGACATTTAAGATTGTCCTAATGTGATCTTGGATGTCTAGGTTATCCAAGACATTTTGACAAGCTTGGCAGATGCAATGCAGACAAACCCGCACAATTCTGAAGTGGTAGCTGGATGACAGGCAGGAGACCCTAGCCCAAAAGACTGGTCCCATGAAGTGATCTCCAGGCTCCGTCAGCGAACTGAGGAGGTTATATCACCCCATTGACTGCAACGAGAGGTTAAGACATCAGCATTTCTGTGGCTTAATCTGGGTCCTCAAGCTCAGTGGATGCTTCCTTAGTTCTTGGTTATTACAGGGCAGTTACCAGTTTCCAAATGATTTTAAAGAGAATAGTCTCGCTCTCATCATTTCAGTACAGAGCAGTACGTGGTTTTATGTTCTGTAGCAATGAAAATGGGCCAGAGACTGACAGTACAAAAAATAGCATTATGGAAAATGCTGCTTAAGGATGTTATTTAGTGACAACATCATTCTACTCGTTATACGACCTTTCACCAAGAAGGAAAAATTAAAAGGCAAATCAAATCAAAAGGAAAATGAAATACTCATAGGCCATGTCTGAAAAGAAATATAAGATCAACAGGCTGTCTCATGCTAAGACTTATGATTATCTAGCACAGCTGTTTTAAATTATGCATCAGCATTCACACTAAATTAGGTGGCAATTATGCAGCTATTAATTATGAAATCATTCAGTAGCCTTCAGTTTTGTCAAAATCTGTAAAACTACAATGGAGTGCAAATAAAAATAGTTGTGTTACATTTGAGTGCCACAGACAAAAGGACAATTAAAATATTTGCCCCAGAATTCAAAAAGAAGTTGACGTAGCATAAAATACAAACATGCAGAACATTAAATGGGGATTTGAGGCGCCACGTGTGGCAGCTCCCAAGGGAGGAGAGCCGGGACGTGCGGCATCAGAGCATCTCTCCTTGCCAAGGTGCCTGCAAAGGCAGCCACCGCTCCCAAAGGAGGCAGATTCTCCTTAGACCAAAATCTCATGTGACACCTACTCAAGCTCATCTCCCCTTCTGCGAAAGGCAGAAGTGCCAGTTGCTCCCTCTTGCGAATATTTCCTGGTGTCCCCAAAAAGGGTGCCCTCTCCAGTCCACCCATCTGGCCCCAGGAAGCCACCTGTCAGGACAGGGGTTTGTCCTCAGCACGGCTGCTGGAGCCTTTTCTGCCTCGCGTTCCCTTTCTTCCTTGTTAAGACCTGCTGAACTTGTAAATGGGGAGTAGAGTAGCAATATACGGAGAAAATGAATCGAAAAAATCTGGAAGGTGGTAGGAAACAGCCTTTTTTGTTGGTTAAAAGCTAGCTTTGGAGAAGGAAGGTGGGAAGGGGAAACAAATGTTATTTACATCTTCGGTGCCAGTATTCAACAATGTTATAAATAAGAGCCTGTGCAAAATTCTTTTTAGTGATTTGAAAAGCTTTAATTTCAGTTTCTAAGGGAATGAGGGAACAGGTAGGAAAGCGCTTCTGCTGTGAATAATAAGTATCTAACCAATTTTTGTCTCTTTTTTTTTTTTTTTGACTGAAAGATTTGGTCTAGAAATTCCATAAAGTCCCACGTTAAGTACTCCTATAGAAGATTCTGTTCTAACAATGGAAAAGGCGATTTAAATGAAAAAATCCAACAAAGGAGATAGAAGAATAGGTTCCTTTCTCAGATACATTATCAGAGGGAATGCCTGCACAGAGCAAGCCCTGGGCAGGACATCTCGCCTTGTGTCTGCTCCAGGCTGGAAAAGTGAACCTAAACAATCCTTGATTATGAAGAGTCATTTCTCTAGAGAAGGTATCTGAATAGCACTAGCTTGTCACGTTAGGAAAGGCAAATGTAAACCACTCGCTGCCTCTTTCATGCTAGACACCCAAGAATCACAAGCCTTGATTCAATCAAGTTATCTTGTCTGAAGACACTGAGTTATATGTAAGTAGCTGTAACTTTCAGAATTAAGTTTGCAGATTCAAGAAGTGAGTTTCCAATCTTGAAGCCCACAAAAAATCTCAAGCAGCATCACGAAAAGACACATTTAATTGCCTTGAAACAACCGATGTTATGAAATATGTGGCAAAACTTTGTTTTCGTGGATGGTAAGGCAGCAAAGCAGCAAAGCCAAAAGATTACCCTGGAAAATCTGAAGAAGTTCTGTTTTAAGTCTCATGTTAACTTTAACCAAGTCTTTTGTTTTACTTTTAATAACATTTTTTTTGGTCTCCTAAGATAGTGTGTTGTTTCTGTGTAGATCACAGAATCACAGAATGTTAGGGATTGGAAGGGACCTCAAAAGATCATCCAGTCCAATCCCCCGGCCAGAGCAGGTTCACCCAGAGCAGATCACACAGGAAGGTGTCCAGGTGGGTTTTGAATGTCTCCAGAGAGGGAGACTCCACAACCTCCCTGGGCAGCCTGTTCCAGTGCTCTGGCACCCTCACTGAGAAGAAGTTTCTTCTCGTATTTAAGTGGAACCTCTTGTGTAGATGATAAAGCCTTCTGGCAGGCTTGCATACAGTGTTTTAGATCACATGCTCATATACAAAGCCAGTGGGAAGAAATGGAAAATATGTTCTGTTTTGTTTTTATTTTTTATTTTTTTAGAAATTCCCCCCTCACACACCCCTGGTCCTGTAGAGGACTGAAACCTGACTTCGTCTGATAGCCTGCTAGATGGCAGTATCGCATAACATGAGCAGCAAGCAAAGGCAAACACTTATTTCTTTTATATAACAAAAATCAAGACATATTTCCCTTTCCTGTTATAGACTGTTTTAGCTTTCATATCCTTGCAATTAAAAAAAAAGGTATTTATATTTAATATGATAACTTCCTTTTGTCTTCTTACTTTCAATTATTCAACAAACGATACTTTGACAAGTTGAGTAAAGTCTTTTGGGGCATCTATTTATTTATTAAACATGGGAATTTTTTTTCTGAGGTCAGCTCATTTTGTAGGCATTTGGGGAAAATTGGTTTTGTTTCACTGTGCTTAGCATGTACACGCAGCTCATGCGAGTCTGTTTTTTTCCATCATAAAATTTTAACAACATAGTGCAGTGCAGAGCTCCAGATGTAGTTCTCTGGGATTCTGCTCTTTGAAATAATTGCATCTGGACACCTCTGTCTGCTCCAACTATTTGCCCTTAAATACACCAATATTGTATTTTTATCTCAATGCATGATTTATTGCCCACCAGAAATGCCAATCTTCTGCTTTGAGTGTGCAGATTGCTGCCCACGTAACTGCAGTGGACACATCTATTTGGGTTTTTTTATTTACTTGTTGCACCTGTCATGACTTTCCACTTGAGGCAGAGATTTGTTAACTTTGACTGACTTCATTTTTGGTGCAATATTATCTGCAGTGACAGACAATAGTATGTATGTCTGTTTATGTGAGAGTAGTCAGATAAGAAGAAAATTAAGGAAGCAGTCAAAAATCAGGAACATTAAGATTTCCTCAGAGAAGTTATAAGTATAGTGAATTTTATAAAACTGACACAGGTGTTGAAAGCGTGATGTCTGGTGAGTAACCTTGAATATAAATTTGGTGCCTTTCTGTGTTCAGGTTAAGTTTTGGGAGACGGCAGGTCTCAGGGCAGTGGTTACTGCTGGGGGACCTGCAGAAGTGCAGCCTCATCTCACATGGTTTGGGCATGCATGACGTGTAAGAGGAAAATAAAAAGCAGGTTTTGTTAAAAGGAAAAAAAAAGAGCTGGGTGAGGGCACCTAAGAGAATGCAGGTTTGGAGAAGCAGCGCCCCTACAAGAGGAATACAGACACTTTCATGGGTGATGTACAACTTGTGCTCGGCCTTTCGCTCCTTTGTGCTCTCAGTTCATCTGCGTAAGCCTGTTCTGGGAGTCTCTAAAATTCAAGAAGAGAGGGAAAATAACCTGAAAGTAGGAAGTGAAGAGCACAGGTAATTGCGGTGGTTCAGACCTGCTGAAAGGTAAAATGGAGCGGCTATTCGAAACAGTCACTGTACAGTTGCTCCTAAAATATTACAGCAGCAGTTTTCTCATTTCTGTGTAGTCCGTCTGCTGGTTGTGTAAGTAGTTAAAATAGATTTTGGTAGAATATATTAGAGTGTGTTATGATCAATTTCTAGTACTGCATTATTTATTACTTTAAAGAAAAATAAATAAAGCCAGATTGCTTTCATTTTTAAAACAACTAGACCTGTTTCTTCGGAGTGAGTAAATGCCTGTTAAATTGAACTTAAATATTATACATTATTACTTGAGTAAATACCCATTGAAGCTCATAAGCATGCTAAGGAGTTGGCAGCATAGAGGGCTTTGGATTCTCTTTCAGGACCTTGTGAATATTAAACGAGAAGAATGATGCTGTTGAAGCCTTGAGCCTTTTGGGATCTCATAGTTGCCTTGATCGTTTCTTTAGGTCATCATGAAGAGCTGGATTCAGACAAGGTCTTTGTCAGCTTTATGACACCCTGATGGCCAACAGCTTGTGCCTGGTGGAATGAAAATGTGCTAGCAGATGTGTCCACTTCAGCATGGACCTCTGACCCTCAGACATTTCCAGAGGCATATTAGCAACGTATAGGACAGGCAGAACTGGCACACTCAGATTTAGGGGAGGAAAGAGAAAGCCAGGCAAGTAGGACCTCCACCACCCCTCAGGAACCACCTGATGTCCCCATGTTAGTCACTGCATGGGCAGTGACCAAGGAGATTATCTGTGGCCTAGACATGTCATCCTTTATATACAAATCAGAGGTCACCTTATTGATAAGCAAAGTAGGCAAATGTATGGGGATGCCTTGGGTTAATGGAGAGGCAACAAGGTAAAAATCCTCCTTCACCCCTGAATTAAGGAGAGGTCCACAGTTAGCGAGAAAAACAAAGCACGTTTGGCAGTGACAGTGCAGGTTACAAATTGCTTTCAGCAGGTCCTTCCAACTCTACTAGTAGTTCCTTTAAGTTTTATTTGGGGTTATGTTTATTCATTGTTTTTGTTGTTGGTTGGTTTTGGGTTTTTTCTCTTTTCAGTGTTTGCAGATGACCCTGTAGAAAGATGCTAGTTTGGTGCTAGTTTTGCAGGGGTACAAACTAGTAACCATGAACTTTGGAAGTGGAAAGGGACAAATGAGCGAGGCAAGTGAGAGTTGGAACCATCTCAGCTGTCAGCCAGTTGAGGACAGGGGCAAATCCCATCCCGGGGGGAGTGTCGGTGGGAATCTTGGGGTGGGCAATTGGAAAGCTTGGGTTGATGCTCCATGGAGGTGCTGCTGCTGAAGCCATGGAGAAACAGGAGCTGAAGAAGTCCATCTGTAAGGCTGTGTGAAAATTAAGACCAAGTGTAACTGATAAAATAGTGATTACTCTCAGTAAATGCCTGAATATTCGCTCATCCTTTTCCACTTTTGATTAAAGAAGATTGATTTATTTTGAAGAAAAACAACAAGGTGTATGCCACAAAAGAGCATTCTAAGAGAAAATGAAAAATAAAGAGATGGCGACATTTCCCAAAGGCATGGAGGAATATAAATAGTCTTGGGTTTCATGTCAAAGGGAAAAAATACTTGGTGTTACTTTTATTTTTAGAAAGTGGGAGAAGTTATGAGACAGCCTGATATGAGTTGGCTGTCTGAAAATATATGTCGTTTTTAATGCATACCCTAGATATATCTGACCAGTCTGCTACTCGTGTGAAAAACATGAAAATAGAAAATGTCACTGTGGAAGGATTCATCTGCCCTGACACAGGTGTCTAGAATAAATACCTCAGTGTGAACTGTTTGCCACAGAACTCTTACAATTTGTGGAAGGGAAAAAGGCATCATGAGTTGATAATCCGTCTCATGATAAAAGAAGTTGCCCGAGGTAGGCTAGAAAGATGTAAAATAGGTGGCCATCTGAGGCGTGCATGTTTGAAATCATCTGAGATTAATCTTGTGTACAAGAAAGAAAAAAAAGTAACTTACTACATTGCTCTTAAAATGAAAGGCTGAGCAGTCTAAAATGGTTTTGGAGGGGTAAGTGCTTGCAATCTGGAAGTCAAAAACTATCTCAATACCCCCTTAAAATCTGTTAATACAAAGTATGATATGGTGAAATAATGTCAGAACTTCTGAAAGAGGAACATCTCAGAGGTAGATGCGAAGTCATGTTTTCCAGCTGATCCACTGTGACCGGCCTTTAGTTGAACAAGAGTTCATGTACGCTGAACTAATGCAGGATGGTAAATTTTCTGTATTCATCATTGTATAATAAATCTGGGAGTGGATACAGGCTTTAACACAGGGAGAATAAAGAAGCTTCGTGAGTTGCAGCTTCGAAACAGAAAATCTCAAGCCAAATGGTGTTCTTGAAATTCATAGTACCTACTTGTGATTCTAGGTAATTTGGTTAATTCTGTGAGCTGTATCAAGTAAAGCAGTGCACATAGTAACCTGGGTGTCAGAAAACTGAGTTCACAAAGGTGAAATTTCCACCCTAATTGAAAAGAGATTCTCAATTTTACTTTTTAAGCCTTGAGGCAATAACCAGTCGCAGACGCCTTTGGTGGGTCTGAGGAAAATCCAGGCTGACGTCGATTCATCTACTGTGTTCCATGGGTTGGTGGTTCGGAGAGGAGCTAAAACCATTGACGGTAGCATCTCTCTTGGTTGTCATTCACGTGGGTGACCCTACAGAACTCTGTCACCCTTAGCAGCAACCCTGGCTTGATTTAGGGATCTTCTGTCTTGCACGGCAGGCTTGATGACCACTGTGGTCATTCAGAGGTCCTGGAGGTAGCATTCTAAAAGAACTGTGCTCTGATAGAAAATAAAGTCTTGGCGTTTGGGAGCTGAAAATGCCGCCTCTGAAGAGCTGGAAAATTTGGAAGAGCAAATTCTTCTTGGTGGTTAGAAAGCAGTTTGCAGAAATTTAGGTTCACTCCATGTATTTGCAGTTTCAGTGAGGTGTGGTGATTAGCATTGGCACAATTTTAGTGATTTTAGTTTAAAGGGTAGCCAGTTTTCTGGCACTTCAAACAGGTACCAAGTGAGAAGACAGTGGAGAGAGTACCCTATGTCTGTGATTGCCTCCAAAAAATGCCCTTTGCTGTTGGTAAATCTTCTTTGCATTACTACCCCAGCCTGTAAGTGCTGGGCCGTTCTACTGCTAGAAATCGTCTTCTTATCAGATCTCTTACTGGAGTAGCAAAAGTATGTTTTCTGGAATGTCCGTATCCACGCCTGTGGACACGAATACAATCCTATCTGTATGGAGCACAAAAAGATGCGGTCCCATGCTTGACCTGTAGACCTGTGTGCAGGGGACTGTGTCTGCAGGTGTCTGTATGCACACATACACACTCTCATTGTGTAATCTGGTTTTTCTTTTTTTTTTTTTATGCTTATATATACTCCAGTAAAAATGTCAATACATTATATCAAGTTTTCGTGAAATACAAGACTATAATTATAATAGTATCGCTGCAAGTATGAGTCATACGTATGTACATTTGAGATGTAATCCTTCAAACAGAAGAAAGCATGAAGGTTGTTGGACATATTGACAACCAGCAAGGGAGTGCAGACTCTGCAATGGGTGTTTGCTGGGATGTTCCTTGTTCGGTATGTTCTGCGTAGCTTCTTTTTCAGTATGCAAGCGATGGAGCAATTAGCAGGGATGCACACTTAGCCTCTGTCTTCCATCACAGTTTATTACTTCATTTGTAGATTAAACAGAAGAGGTTCACAGTGTGTTTTCCATGTAAAGCAGTTTAACATTTTATGTTTCTCTGTCAGACACGGTGAAAAAAACAGTTGCAGAAGCTGCTACCTGTGTATGTAGCTATGGCAGAGTTGTGATATCTTCTGAGAAATAGGGTGTGAACATATAATTAAAGACTACAGGATACATTTTACACTTTGTGGCTGAGATTAAAAAAAAAAAAAAAAAGAGATAGCCCCTCAGTTCTGCATCTCTGCGCTGGAGAAGCTTGTTGTGAAGGAGAAACTTGAGGGTTTTTTTTCCTAGGAGGACTCCTACGTGTGCTAGAAATAGCCGGGGTGCAAGATGCCCTAGTTAAATCCCCTGCACGGGCGGCAGCGCGGCGAGGGCGATGCGATGGGAACGAGCCGGCCCCATGGCCGCTGGCGGTGGGAGAAGCGGGGAGAGCTCCAGCTGTTCCTCCCGCACCCGCGGCCACGTAAACAGGACGTGCTGGTGCACAAAAGGAAAGCGTTTGCATTGTCTTCGCTGTTTCCTGAGTTTCCAGAAGAGGGGAGAAGCGGCGGGGATGGAGATGGGGCGGTGGAAGCCCTTACCTGGGCTCTGCTGCTCGCCGGAGCGGGGAAGGGATGGGGTCTCTGCTCTTTCCCGCTGCCCAGGGCCCCTCTGTCCTGCCTGACACCCTGCAGAGTGAGTCGCGCTTGGGTTAATCCTGCCCTTTTCCCAAGATGCTTAACCCAAGAGGTTAAGCCCTCTGCCTCCTCTGTCACACATCTTGGAGGAATTATAATAGGAGCATCAGTCTTGTGGAGCTGTTTGACCTTTTAGGACATCTCGGCACAAGGGGCAGTGATCTGTCTCTGTCTCTTCTCTGTGTGTGTTTCTGAAGCAGTGGTACAGGGAGAAAAAAGCTATAGGAAAATGCAAGTTAATCTCACCAAAAGCTGGCAGACAACAGAGGTGGCTGCAGTGTCTGAAATTCTGTTTTTTTACACTGAGTAGATTTCAGGTTGTATTCCGTTAAATCAGACCTTAGCATCCCTTAAATACGTTTGTGTGACCCGGTATAGCTAAAGATGCTTTGTTAATTACATTGACATGCTGGGTTGTAACACTCTAAAAATATCAGTGCTGATAATCTTGGTCACTTCTTATTTTCAGCACAGCTACGTTCTTTGTGTGCCTTGTCAAATCACAGTGTTGTAGATGGACCAGGGCAATCACAGGCAGGGCTTTATTGTGTCAGCAAAGGCATTTTGTTATTTCAGTAGGAAACAGAAGATAGGCGATAAGCTAACACACTCACAATGGGTGGAAGTTCATTAAAAATGTATGCCCTTGTTGTATGTATGGTGTATTTAGACGTGGAGCCCTTTGGAGCAGCAGGTGTTTGTACGGTGCCATTACAATGGGGCCTCGTGTGTCACCAGATCTTCAGTGCTGGTGGCAATCAGAGGTGATTTTTGGCACGCCGGCAGGTTAGGCGAGGTCAGGGGGCTGGTAGTTGTGTACAGAGAGCAAACAGCAATGGCAGAAGGTTCCTGGCCTCCCAGCGCAACGGGACTTCTCACCCTCGCTGTGTGGGTCGGGTGGCAAGCTTGAGCAGAAGGGACACGTCGTAGGTGCTGTAGGAATCGGGGTTCAGAGGTTTTGCGTATCCCGCCCCTCTCCAGGACCGGGCTCTTCCCCTCCTCCTCGCTCCTGCAAATGCTTCCTTTGTCTCATTGGCAATATTTTGAGATTAATGAGCTCTCCGAGCGGTTGTCTGCAGCAGGTAGGAGTTGTGCTGGCACACCGTGCCGCGCTGCACCTGGAACACAGCATCCTCTGTGCTGCCAGAGCGGCCTGCACGCAGTGACTGCAGGTGTGATGGGGCAGGGAAACCCAGCAAGTGCCTTCCAGGCAGAGGCGAGCGTGTTTCTTTTTGGCAATCTGTATGTCAGAGGTAGTATGTTGCTGAAGTTATTTTCTAAACACCTATTTTTATGCCTTTTAAAATAAACACTGCATTAAGCGGCGGTCTGGCTTCGTAATACACAAGCAGGTCAAAGTGCTGCCATGACTGTCTCGCTCACCACCTACAAGTACAGTTTAAAAACATGCCGAGTGCCAGATTGAACAGCAAGAGCAGGTGATGCACCCTTAATTCCTGGACTTGTGCTGCAGTCTGGAGCGCGGACTAGCAGTGGCGTGATAAAACATCACACCCCTGGCTTTTGACATGACTTTCACCGACAGCCGTTTCAGGCAGGTGATGGAAATCTGGGCTGTTTTCCAATACTGTGAGCAGGTTGAGCCGGTTGCCGGGCACGTTGTGCATTTAACCTTCGCAATATTGGAAGCACGAGAGTTTGCATCTGTAAAATGGTTGCTTCACCCTCAGTTTAAGAGATTGTGGAGGTAAAGCAGCAAGGTTAGTGACCAGCTAGGTGCACGGAGATACCATTGCCGTTATCCCCCGGCATCTCCTGACATAAGGAAGCGTGCAAAACCTCTCAAGTTTGCTGACCTGCAGGTGATTTTTTTTATTTTTTTTTTTTAGGAAATGAGCAGCTGCTAAAAGTGCATTGAAAAGACACTTTAGCTGACTGAAAACACACAACCCTGTACATTTTTTTTTTTTTTTGCTTGGTAGCAGTGAGGGGCTCCACCTCCACCTTTTCCCCTGGTCATTCCTGAGTTGGTGGGAGCAGGCTGGGAGCTGGACCCCCGCACCAGGGATCAATGCGCTCGTGAGCCTCCTCGGGAGGAACTGGGCCCTTCCTTTGTGGCTTTGGTGCTGCCTCCAGCATTTTGGCACGTAAAATAGCCCCCTCTGCGTGTTCTCACACATTGAGGACGTGCACGCGGGAGAAAGACGACCAGGTTTGTGAAATGCAAACGCGTGAGGGTACGGGATGCTGTCCCCTACGGGATGCTGTCCCGGATGAGCTGCGCCCAAGCTTAGTTAGTCCAGCTCTGTCCCGCTTGGCGAACTGCTCTCCCTGCGTCGCCTAAAAAGCGCGATCACGCTTTCCTTTCTCTTGGCAGATAATCCTGAAATAGCCGGCAGGAGCGGAACGGAGTGTCACGAAGCCTCCCTGCGGACGGCCAAGCACGGCTACTGTACATACTACCCCGTCTCCTCCTCTCTAGAGTTGCCACAAACTGCATGCTAAGTCAAGAATTTGTTCTGATGGACAAATCACAAACTCGAAAAAAAAAAAAAAAAAAGCTAGTGCTGCTATGTCATATATGAATATTAAATATGGTATGCTTACTATACTCCAACCTAAAATAGTTAACTACCTGATACCAGCTGTGATGTTTCAAGACATAAAGGGTAACATTTAGTTTTAAAGATTTTCTAAGCATAGTTTAATTCTTGCAAATATTGTCTTTTCTCCATAACTATACCTAACGGAAATGGTCCAGTTAAGTTAGTCTCGCGAGATTCGGTGTTTATGGATCTTTCGAGCTCAGCAATAATTAAGTTGTATTGGCTAAAAACTTATCCCAGTTGCAGGTTTAATTTTCACCCTAACTACGGTTGGGGTTTTTCTTCTCGGTTAAAATAAAACTCTTGGTTTTGCTCCCCTTGCAAGTTGATTCCGAGACAGAAGAAGTGAAATGCAGCCCGGTGTCCTGCACGTCACCCTGCCAATCTGAATATTTTTAGCCAGAAGTCCAAAGTAAAGCACAAATTCTTTAGATGCACATGGTTGGTGTTTGACTTGTATGGAGAAGTTGCATTTGAATCATAGCAGAGTAGCAGAAGAAAATTGAAAAATTTTGCACAGTATGAACTTCATACCCCTTTCAATCCCCAAAAGAACAAAGTCTTGAGAATATTATTTTACGAGTATATTTATAATGTTTTTAAAAGAGACTTTGCAGAAGTGCCTAAATTTTGTCACATCAGACTTGATGAAAGTGAGCCTGATGCCAACAGTCAAATCTCACCAGAAGCGAATAATCTTTCAAACTCATAGTCAGGTTACCAAAAAGAGCCAAGCTGTTAAGGAATAACTTCTAGAAGTGTAAAATGAAACAGACAAACAAACAAACAAAGACCAAACTAACAAAAGAAAAGGTGAAAAAGACAGCTGTAGATGAAGAGATGTGTATGATACTCTAATTTAATTAAAATTCAGTTGAGTCACTGAAACTTTGTGGGTGACTTTAATCTAGACTATTAACTGAACACTAAGAATGTAGAATGAGATTCAGTTTAATAAATCATTACTGTACTTGCATTTTTTTAAATTGGATTATAAGATTGTAACCAGATTAGAGTGAAGAAAAAATAGTTCTTTTAAGTGTTTTTGTTTAAAAACATATTTTATGTCACAAAAGTATGAAGATATCTTTAATACAATTATATACATATTATATATACATACATACATACATATATATGGATGAAGCAGATTTTAATGTTGTTTACTTTTTTAAATACTTTGTTGATTTACAAGGTAATTATATATGTATAATTAAAATTTCATTTGTTTGATTTGAGATTTGTTTCAAGCACTATTGTACCAAATATTTCATATTTCACATTTTGTATGTTGCACATGTATCACATAAATGACATAGTTTTTAAATTATTGTTTAAAAAAAAAACAAGACAGCTGTTATAAGTGGATATTATGTATAATTGTTTGCAGCATAAGTTTTCTATGTGGACATTATTAGTGATTGCAGTATTTTAACTTAACCTCTTCAGATTGATTGTAAACTATTTTAAACTTCGGCAGCACTGCCTGTTCTGAAAGACTGAAGGCACTAACCATGTAATTATTTGTCTAGGGAATTATTTTCCGGGCTAAATCTTGTTTGTCCGATGTCTAATTACTATCTATTTATATATAAAGCTGGAGATTTGATCATCCGAAAGAAAAAAAAATAATCACAATTCGATTGTAAAATGAACATAGTGCTTGTAACGTTGCGTTAGTTTTAATTTGTGGAAAAATAATGTATCTTAACTTGTTACTTTAGCAGTTAAGGTATCACCATTATATAATATGAAAACACTAATATTTGTAGACTTTCTCAGTCATTATAACTAGGTAGTTGACACTGCAACTTGCCTATATCTGTCAAAGTTGTTTTTATTTTTTTATAATAGTTAATTTAGGCATTTGGGTAGCGTATTGTATAATACTAAATGGTAAATTATCCATGTTGTTTAAATATTTTATGTAGATAACACTTCAAGACATTGTTTTGTGTGAACTTTTTATGTTTCAAAATAACTGTTATTCTATGTTTTTTACAATTAATCCAGTGCTACTATTTTTTGCCCATGGATGACGAAGCTTCAGATACATCAGGTCTTTCATCCAGATAAACTGACAGACAAAAAGAGAAAATGTATTTTTAATAAGAGATCCACTTTCCGACTTTATGACTTTGTAATATTCTTGAAAACTGTACAAGTACAAACCTATGCTAACAGTAAGGAGGCAATTACAGATGTGCAAATACGTGTACAACAGATTCTGCTTTTTATTTATTTACAAAGTAATTTTATAGACTATTTCAAAATTTGGGAAGATCTAAAACTATTTTTCTGTATAAATATTATTTGCCAAAACTTTGTTTATATTTAAAAAAAAAGTCTAATGAAAATGATTAAATTTTAAATGCTATGTTTAGTTAACAAAAAAACCCAACAAATAAAACCCCCTAAAAGAACCATGAGATGGGCCAACACAGAGACAGTGAATACTGTAGCTGGGACATGGTTTCAAGTTACTTGAGATGTCTCACTGTTTATTTTCTTCAAAGGATACAGCACTTCACCAAAATACCTTTTCGTTTGCCTCTCTCATCCAGCATAATTGACGACGCGTACGATGAATATTTCAGTAACAGTTAAAAGAAACCCCTCCATTCACTCTTTTTCAGCATATAACTACTAGCGGTCTGTTAAATAGCCATTCTATTTCTGTTGTGACGTTAAATTCATTCACCCAATGTACAACCACTGAAATAAAAAGAAGCATTTTAAAATGAGAGCGGAGTCGGGGCGATCCTTTCTCGTGGCACGGCTCTGGGAAGAGGGGCCTGGGGTAACAAAAAATAGTCCAAGTGGAAGAGTCTTTTAAAAGTATATAATTCTATTATTGTATTTTCTTATTCATTCTCCTCTCCTCTCCCTCTCCTCTCCCTCTCCTCTCCTCTCCTCTCCTCTCCTCTCCTCTCCTCTCCTCTCCTCTCCTCTCCTCTCTTCTCTTTTCTCTTTTATTTTATTTTTTCCTGAATTGCACGTTCACCAAAATACCTTTTCGTTTGCCTCTCTCATTTCTTTTCTCTTTTCTCTTTTATTTTATTTTTTCCTGAATTGCACGTTCCAGTAACAAATCCTTAAGTGCAATCCCCTGGTTCGGGATGCCCACAGTTGCTGTGTGAGGCACCACGTACTCTCCTGCTGGGGATGCCGTGCCAAGGACACCACCTCTCTGCCCAGCTTTAGTCCCAGACGCTGATTTTGTGCCCTTTTTGCCTGCCCGTGCGCACTGGGGCGCAGGAAGGCTGTGGTTATCTCAGCGGTGTGGTTCAGAGATGCCTAATCGTTGGGGGACTTTTTCACTGGCGCATCCTCTCCATCATCTTTCCCTGCCTGCATCTCAGAATATTAAACCAACAAATAAATCCCCTTTATCTACTTGTTCCTCCTGGGAGAGCCAAGTTGCAGAGGAGTTGTGTGCCCAAGGGCAAAGATCTCACGGCAAGCTAGTGACAGAGGAGGGATTAAAACCTCTGGCTTGCAGCTCCATGGTTTCTTCACACAATCTTCTCTCTCTTTTTTTTTTAAATTGTTTTAAAGGAAGTACAGTTGCTGCAGAATTGCAAAAGAGTTTGTGCTATAAGGTTGTAAACATTGCATCAGCACAGGGCTGGTTTGAAGGGAGCCCTAGGTCACAAGTGATGTGGAAAACCACCAGGGCAACCAGTGAATTTGAATGGATCACCAAGGTCCTCAGCCAGAAGGCTGCTGAGAAGGAGCGTATGGGACGGAGAGGAGATGTGGGAATGGCTTGCAGGGACCGAGGACTGACGCATTGGAGGGGACTGCAAGGGCACGGTGGAGCAGAAGCAGCAAACAATTCAAATTCAGGAGTGGAAACTCTGTCCGTTCACACTTTCTTAAGTTAAAACCCACCCTATGGTGACATTTTGGGCAGTTGTCAGCTGCTAAGAAGGGTCATGACGTTGATTTTCTTGCCTAAAAACTGCTTTGTTTCGTGTCAACTTTGGCACTTTTTCAGCAGTGAAGAAGCGCTTGTGGCAGCCGCAAGCTTTCAGGGTCCACACTGAACCAGCCACCTCTGTACACCTAAGTGCGCAGAGCGTACCACCTTCGGATGAGGTCTGTGTTTCCAAAATGAAGATCGTTCCAGAGAGGAGCCTTTGGAGACCTTTGGTATTCCTCCCACCACACAGGATGCAGCAGCATCACGTTGAGCATCACGTTGCTCAACATGCACCCTTTCTAGAACAGAGAAGCCAGGTCCACTCTCAGCATTTGGCTGTGTATCTCCTCTGGCCCCACATGATGTAGCTGTAACCAAAGGGCTCATTTTCAGTATGTTTTTCTTGGTTTTCAGTTCGAAGTTCTGGAAAAATCTGTGGGCTGGATTTTGTTTGTTTGTTTTTTTTTTTGCAGCCTCCCTGGAAGTAATAGGATGAAACAAAAGGGAATGTGACATTTGAGGGACCAGGGCCTGCTGGGTGTTGCGTGTTTGTCAACAGCAAAGGAAGCCAAAACTGGTTTGGCCTCGTCCACCCTGCGTTTTGGGAGTGTCTGTTGAGCGAGTCACTAAAACAGCAGCTGGGTTTTGTTTAAGGAAGAGTTCTTTCACTCCAGAAGAGCGCCTAGGAACAACCTGACATTTCTGTGTTGTGGGTGATGACAGAAAAAAGGACTTGTGGGCAAGGCTGCTTGGTGGTGTGGGTATTGAGTCTTCTGCTGCTGGCATTTATAACATGAATCATGGAACCCCCAAATATGCCTTGCCTGGCATTGCTGAAAGGCTTCCTTGGCATCTGCATACTGTGCTCTTTGTGCCTGCAATCATTTCTCTAGCCAAGCTTTTGGTTGAGTGACCTCCCTTTTTAATGTCATGTAATTGACAGTTCTGAAGGCTTTTTGCATGGGTCAAGATGATTTTTATTGCTGGAGTGGGGGGGTGTGTGTGTGTGAGGGCAATACCATCTCAGCTGTTGCATTAAAGGAGATACTGGTGCTGGTATCTAATGCATTGGAGCAAATAGTGATAGCTATAGAATGCATGGTAAGATTATCTGCGAATTAATAAATTACAGAAATGGTTTCTAAATTCTTATTCTTCTAATTATGTAATTATAGAAACCATAGAAATTGTAGAAAATAAATTACTTTTTTTCATTACATGAAAAATACTTTCTGCTATAGGAGGGGAAAAAAAAACACTCAGAAACATGAAAGGAAGATCCTGGTGTGAGCTGCTTATGCAATGTTGTGTTGTAGTGGCATTATTTCCACCAAAGCTTCTTATAAAGCGTGGAAAATACACTCGGCTTTATGATTTAGGAAAATCGCTACAGGAAAGACGCCGTCCTTCAAAGAGCTGGATTTGGGTACTACTTTGAAGGAAAACAAATTCTGGTGAGTGTCCTCCTTAGTCTAATTGTCACAAACCAGCCAGGGCGTAACCTGCGTGGAAGGTGGTTTCTCAGAGGGTCACAGGACCAAACAGATGCTGGGATGTGGTGGTGACAAGGGTGACCACAACGGTGTGAGGTCCACCCTGAAGGATGGGCACTCCAGGGCTGGTCACACAGACACGTGCCCACGCTGAGCCTGAGCTGTGTTTACCTTTGCCATGGATGCTTCTTCTTTTCACGGTGGGGTAGAGGGAGGAAATGCTTTTATTTCCTTGTTTTATGGTTGTAGTCACCACGCTGAGTGCCAGCAGAGCACATTCAGAGGTGCCGAAGTTGGTAGGTGACAGCACAGCTCAGGACTGCGAGCAAGCGAGTTTTTCATGCTTGGAAAGCTGTTAGGGTGGGATCCAGCTTTCCCTCTGTAGCTGTCAAGCATCATTTGGAGCACTACAGGGGACCCACTTGGCCTGAAGCTGCTGCTATGGAGGAGCACGGGTCTGGATGAATATCTGAAGTCTGCCAGCCCCACGCAGGTGTCTCAGATATTCTATAATACACCAGCTCAGATGAGTGCAGTCAGTGAATCCCACCTGTTTTCACAAGGGACTGCCAATTGTAACAATGCTTTTGGTGGATTTTAGAACGCCATCATGCACAAGAAATCACAAGATCGTGAGACTGGCTTAAACGATCTGATGGTTAAAAACACTGTTCTTCACTGTAGGTATTTGAAGTACATTCAGCTTGCATATTCAAGCCTTTTCTGTCCTACTGTGATGCCTAGGAATGTTTTTCGTGTCACCTAAGATGCCCATGTGCTCATGGAGGTAAAGTTTAAAAAGCAGCTCTTAACATTCTTGAAAAAGTTATGAAAATTGACAACATGAATTTTACAGATCGGGTGAATTCGAGATGTTCTTATTTCTTACCATGTTACAAGGAGGAATGAAGAAATATGGTAATCCTTTGGCATGTAATATGGCTTTTTCAGGCTTAATCTTCACGTGGGCTTTATTCAATTATTGATATGCTAGTGGAGGTGTGATGTTACCAGTGTAACTTACTCTGAATGCAAGTGCAATGGGATAGATTGTTCAGTTATGCAAATAAATAATTCTGCTTAAATGTTTCATATGGAAGAATTGTAACCTACTCTATCCAATGTAGCTGTTTTAATTTCTCAGTAAGGCTTGATAACAAGCTGACCTTTGGCAGCCATTTGGTAGAGCCCACACAGGTTTAAGATAAATGGTGAAAGGCAAGTGTCCTGTTTTGTGTCCTTCTTCAAGCCCAATGTGTTGGAAAGAAAAGCTACATAAGCAAATGTGGGTAAACAAGGACCCACATGGAAAAACAGTGGTGAGCCTTGAGCAGATGTCAGTAGGCTTTCTAACTACAGAATGTGACAGAAAGCATTTTCCCTTCCTATTGACCTTAAAAGTGATTACTTTATAGCCATTCTAGAGGACATAAATGAGGCTGAACTCTTCTAACAGGAAATCACTGCCCTCCTCCGTGAGCATGAACTTTCTGATCCAGACCAATTGCTGGAGAAGTCCCTGGGCTGGTGGCACTGCCCATTCCTCAGCTGGCATCTTGGAGTCCATAATAGGTGCTTATGGGTGGCAGCAGAAGCACAAATGGCAACTCCTCCTGTGGCCTTTTCATTTTATTTCCTTTTAATTAGATGATGGGAGAGGCTGAACTTCTTCCAATCCAAGTTTATTTGGAGTTGGAGGTATATATAGAGATTTTTGGTTGGTGTTTTTCTCCCCGACTGATTCGTTAGATTAATCATGCATCCTTTGTAGCTTTTAAGGGTGAAGCTACTTACATTTCAAGTTTGCTTCAGTCGTCTCTAAATGCACATTTAAGATGTGCTCATTTGTCTTCCAGATCAGTTCCTCATACTCTTCACAGAACTTACTCTGCAGCAAAGTATTTCAAATATTCTGCTTGATGAAGTACAATCCAAAAAATAATTTATAAAAACATACAGAGAGCCTATAAGGCAAATGAAACCAAATTACATTAAATTATCGGCCAGCTCTGCACTTTCTTACTTGCAACCACTCTATTTGACAGATGTACCACGGTGTTTATATGGATTGCCTAAACAGTGGCAACAGTTTTCTTCTGTGCATCCTTTCCTGTGTACAGGCAGAACAGAACAGGAGTACATTTTTACCACATAAAGACTGAGGCCTTTTGCATTCAGCCCCAGGCTTCCTGTATAAGCAAATGGAGAGAGAGCAACCAACGCTCTGCCAGAGGGCAACAACATTCAGCTTCTAGGCAGGATTCCCTCTTCTGGAGCCTGCCCAGCCCAGCTGCCTATGGATATGCCTGGGGTGACCCCCTCCGACACTGAGCCGGGGCACATGGCGAGGTGCTGTGCATCCCCGTTCCTGCCCCCAGACCCACATCCTTCTTGCTCTGCCTTTCACCTGAGCCGCTCTTCTGAGCACACGTTCACCACAGGGATCCTGTGCCGCCTGCCAGCTTCTGCACCTTTATTTTTGTCTGAGGGTGGTTGTTTTGTTTTGTTTTTTTTTTTTTAAAGCATCTTGTTGCTCTTTTCTTCCTTTTGTTATAGAAATGGCGCAGGGTTTTTTTACCTTCCTGTGGTCGGGGAGCACGTTTCAGTCCTTGCACCATTGCGGGTCATTTAGTCCCATTAGTTGCAATGAATGGATTTCTCTTGCCAGCACAGATTGAGCGCGCTGCCTGAAAGGTGAGCAGATGATTTGTAACTGACCTGTTCTGCAGTAATCAAATATCTTTCCCCACCGCTACACATCCACATTAATATGAATCCTTTACTGCTTAGAGAAACTTCAGGGGAAAAATGTCCTCTTGCTACTTATGAAATTAGATGATCCCGTTTCAATCTGTGTGCAGAGGCTTTTATCTTCACCCACTTGTGCTGGCCTTCTGTAGGAGACTCTTGGATCCAAGTTAAGAGCCACACTGCTCTTGACGATGTGGAGAAGTTCCTTGCAAGCTTATGAAAGCCTGCGTGAGAGTCATTTCCAGGGGGGCTGACCAGGCAGCCTTCATTTTCATAACTAAAGTGGAAAACCACAATGGCCCGAGCATTCAAAGTGACATTTAATTACCGATTTGCTTTGTGTGGAAGGTGGAGTGGTCAAAACCTTCCTGGAGAGGATCTGACTTCCACACGCCTGCTCCATCCAGTGTTTTAAGGTCAGGAAGAAGATGGAGAGGGATGGCTGCAATCCAGGCTGGCTGCAAACAAACCCCGCTTCAGCAGCAGGAGCAGCTCTCTGCTTGCAATTCTTTGGCCAGAGAAGTTTGCCAGTCTTTCAAGGTGAATGCTGCCCATGGGAAAGGTTTTGGTGACTGCTCACGGGCATGGTGGGAACCAAATGGAAAGCAGAAGGTGTAGAGCAGCGAGGGGACATCGTATGGTGAGAAGCCACTAGGGAAAGCCCCTTGGAAAGGCATCCAAGAGTGGCATAATTGTTCTCTTCTTTGCCACTCACCTCTGTCCACACCAGGTGTTCACTCCAAGAGATGTTCACCACTTCGTGGCTGAGTGGACTTTATTTTTGCATGGACTTGTCATTTGGGAGTTGACATCCTTTCTTTTTGTTTCCTCTCCCTTCGCTTTAATTTTAGCCATAATGCAGATGATCATCTGTGATATAAGACCAGCCTTCAGGCTTTGGTGAATGCAGAAGATACATTCCTCTTCAGGAGTGATTATCAGAGGGACTGCTTTCAAATCCACATTTCCTGTGCAATATAATTATCCCTATTTAAATAAAGGGCTCTGGCAGTGCTACTCAGCAGCACCTCTCTATACAAAGCGAGGGTTGTTTCCTCTTGACACACCTTTCTGCTCCTCTCAGAAAACGACTCAGTTAGAATCAAGCGTTGGTCCATCAAAGTGCCTAAAATCAATGATCATTTTCTATTCAATTGAAACCTTATTTTTAAAATAATATCACAATGAAGTTGTTCTATTTTACTTCCCTTTATTGTTACTATTCTTATTTCACGAATACTGCAGAAACAGCTGCCCCTCCTTTATTTTTCAGCTTCTTTTCAAGACCTAGCTGGATGTAGCTTCCTGCTCCAGGAGTCCATACATTCAGGCCAATTTGCAATAAAACTGATAAAGAAAACAGCGCTGGGATTAGAAACTTATTACTGGAGCTGGATCCACAGCTGAAAGGAGTAAACTTAGGCTGGGTTACTTGAGCAGGGTACTAGGATAAGTTAGCGCGTGGATTTACAGAGACCTCCCATGTGCTCGTGCTCTGCAATGAAAAGTGCTGTCAGAAATTGAAGCAAACATCTCACCTTTTTAAGCATAATGAATTTCTTCAGGAGCACAAAGTGTCTGTGGCAATGGATAACCAGGTTGGCTGTAAACAAGCCGTAGAAGGTCTCCACAGGTACCTGAGTAAAACAGAGCAGCTTTGTCCACCAGCTAGATTTACTAGAGGAATGTCCTACAGTCTCCTACGGGCCCAGAGGAAAGGACTCAGGCACAGCCCAGGAGATGTGTCTTCATCCTGAGCCATCTGGCACATCCCCGCAGTAGAATCCCCATGACCTCACCAGCTATCCCGTTCCTGCGTGTGCAAAATGTTACAACTAATCAAAATATAACCCGAAGTCCCCTAACCCTTGGTATCAGCAGTAGTGGGACCCCTCTAAGAAGCTACCGAGTACGAAAAAGGGAAATCAGTGGCCTCTGCGGTAAGTCCTATGGTTTCTCCTTGTTGGGATTTCTTTTGCCAAATCTCTGGTGGATGCCAGTGCTGGCAGCCCTGGAGCCATCGTCTTCTGCCATGTTTCCTTCTTGCAAATCACAGGGGAACTGGAGCACATGCAAGGACAGAAATGTAGATGTATATCTTTCTACCACACTTGGAAAAAACCCTTGCGGGGGACCCAGGAGGGTGGGTGGGTTTTACAGGGCTCATTCAGCCAGCCAGGCTTAGGGAATCTCCTCAGCTGCAGCCCCTTAACCTGCAAAATTAAGAAGGCTGGGGTCCTGGGAAGTTGACCAGCTCCCATGGGGCACCTGCAGACATTGGAGACAGCTGAGGTGAGATGGTGCTCCCTGCAACATGCCTGCTCGTTTCTGTCCTGAACTTCCCTTGGCTATTGATGGTATCTGCTCTGCCTCCATCACTGGCAGCCAAGGTGCTGCTGAAGCTCCTACCCCTTTAGCAGAGAGACCTGCCTGAACTGGTGTAGAATTGTGCTGGAAAAATGAAGCTGATGCAATTTCTCTACTGCATTGCCTTTGTTTCTGTATTAATTGCTCTGTACTGCAGCCAGCACGGCTGCTTTGTGTAGGGCACTGAGCTTCCCCAGCCTCATCCCAAGGTGTTCCCTCAGTCTGGAGAAGGCTCTGGGCAGACCTTATTTTGGCCTTTCAAAACTTAGAAGGGGCTTATAAGAAAGATGGGACAGACTTTTTAGCAGGGCCTGTTAAGATAGGACAAGGGGTAATGGTTTTAAACTAAAACCATGGACCCAGTCTGCTGCAATCTACTCTAGGTGAACCTGCTTTAGCAGGTGGGTTGAACTAGATGATGTCCAGAGGTCCCTTCCAACCCTAACTATTCCATGATCTCCCAAATCCCTGCCTTAGGCCCTCAACCCTGCAACTGTCTTGCTAACTTAATGCTCATAACACAGGCTCATGTCTTCAGTTGTTCACTCAGCTCCAACCAAGCCCCCCAACAAAAACTCTTCATCCCTTCCCAGCGTCCCTCCACACGCCTTCCCCACGTGGGCGATCAGACGCAGCGCTTGGCTCGCTGCATTTTGCCAGCGTTAGGAAAAATCCAAGAACCTTTCAGAGCATTTTGTACCCGTTTAGGAGCAAACTCTGCATTTGTTTTGATGAAATGAAAATAGCTGGAGGTTTATGACGACAGCAGCCTGCAGCTACGCCTGCTGGTACAGCAAACCTGCTGTGCCTGCCGTGGGGAGGAATTGCTCCATGCTCTGCTGATGGGAGCATCCCTAGCACCTCACGGATCACTGCCTTTTTTCCTCTGGATGAAGCTCAGGCTGGCACCTTCTGCCAGTCCTCAGCTCCTGAGGTTTGGTTTCATCACAGCCTCTTTTACCTCAGGGGAAAAATAACACAACCAAAAAATCTCGTGCCTCAAGCTCTTACATTCCTAACAATTTAGCTTGCCCGCTTTTGTCCCTGTGTGTCCATCTGCTCATCCACTGCAAATGGGCTCAACCACATGGGTAGAACTGGTGGGGATCCACCATTTAATTTGTTTTGCCCTCACATGAATGCAGGGTCTGCGTGGGCACAAGGGAAGTGCTGCAGCATTGCAAGAGCAGCACCTCACCCCTTCAGTTTTAGCCTCCGGAGGACACGAAGGTTCTTGCTGTTGTTTCTCTTTTCTCCACTGACTTCCATATCACTCTAGTGATGAGGGTCTTGGAGGAACAGAGATTTTTTTTTGCCCTGCTAGAGGTTCCCTTAGGAGAAGGATTTTCCTCTCAGTACTGGAAAGCTCTGCCACAGATGCTTTTGGCTGGGGAAAAAAAAAAAAAAGAAAAGAAAAAAGGCACATTTTTAGCAAGGCAGTGAGAAGACAACCGCTCTTCATCAGTTTCCTCATATGCAAGAGGAAAATGGCAACATCCTGGTGGGGGCTTTGCTGGGGAGAAGTGCAAAGCTGCTGAGGGCTCCTTCCTCTGCTCTGCTGCTTCAATCAAGGAGCAACACAGAGGCACGGAGCCAGGACTGGACCAAAAGGATTATTTATTTTGACCCAGCAGGTTGAAAGCTCTGGCATTTATACAATGGTCCCAAAAATCCGAGAGGTCATCTCCCCAGATCACATAAACCAATGCAGCTTTAAGATTTTGGAGTTTATGCCAATTTATATCAGCTGAGACTCTAGGTTTTCAAGGCCATAGAAAATACTGCAGCTAAGACTGTTCTTGCTCTTTAATTTCTTTTATGTGTTGTTAAGTAAGTGTTTCTTCCTCTAATCAAATGACTCTGTGTAACAACATATCAGCATCAGAGACAATACATTTCTTAGGGACTAGCTAAAATACCAAAATAAAAGAAATTTAAAAGTGCAAGGGGAGTTGTAAATAGTCTGTTTAACCAGAAAATGTTGCCTGGCCTTTTCTTTGTAAACTCAGTGTGTGTGTGTGTGTGTGTGTGTTAACTGTATTATCATCATTTTTATCTAGACAGCTATCTAATTTAGAACATGAAAAAATAATATTTCATGCTCAAACAAGCAAGCTAAAAAATTATTGATCATGACTGAGTTTAAATAAAACTAAGCAGGATTTGAGCCTGTTTACACACACAGACCCACACAAGGAGAGAATACACTGATGTATACACACACAGGTGCTTAGATAGTATATGCAAATCGAATTATCACTTTTTAAAACACAACACCTCTTTTTTTTTTTCTTTTCCAGCATGCTTTTAATAAGTTCAAAACTTTGCTTAATAGAATATTTTATGAAAAGCTAGTCCTTAACCAGACACACAGCAAGCACTCACTTGTATAGTTAAGAGAACATTTCAGGGCCACAGTGACCAGTAACTTTTGCTGCTCCTACCTCCCTGTGCACAAAGAAAAATATAACATTGTCTGATAAAAACGTATTTTCTCTAAAACAAGTGCGGGACATGCCAGCACAGTGGTCACACATATAACCACAGCTAACAAACATACGCGCCCACCTCACCTCCAAACAAGACAGAGCTGTGGTACCCACCGAGCAAAGCCTCGTGGGGAGCAGGGTGACACATTTATCTCCCCCCAGACATACACCCATGTGCTGGGCTGCATTGCCATGGTCCCCCCGTGTGCAGTGAGCCGCAACACTAACTGCAGCCATACCTATCCCACAGAAGAGACATATAGGTATAGGGCTGTTCTGGGTATATCACCATCTGACAGGTAGCACATTTGTTCGTAGCTGATTTGGAGCTACTGCTGGCTTGGGTTCTCTTCCTCTCGTGTTAAACTGCAGCTATTTCTTCTCGTAAAGAATTACTTAGCTCCAAACAACTTCTAAATTACTTCAGGGACAGAAATTCCCTGCTGCATCCCATTAGAGACTATAGCCAAAAAGGTACATAGGATTATGTTTTTGAAACACCTGAATGACTTAGGGGCTCCTGAACCACCTTCACAGGTGACTTAGGCACCGAAGGCCAAGAGCCATGGGGTGGTACTGCAGGAGACCACTCCACACCAGGGCTGTGTGGAGGGAAACGTCCCTTCCCTTGTGGTCCCCAGATCAAATTTGCATCGATTCACTGCCGGCTCTCATCCAACAAGCAGATCTCATTTGCTGCATGCTACAGATGTGACGTCTCTCTGGACCACCACTTTCCACAATTCCTCTCTGGATACTTGTCTGCTCTCCAGGTCATCTCCCACCTGCCTATTGACTGACACCTTCCAGCTGAAACTACTGGGAATAGCCCGTTAAAATGTTCTTTTGCTTAAAGGAATGACTCATATAAATCAATGGATCAGGCAAGCAGCCTCCAGCAGATACTGCCTGCAGACTTGTCCCTGCCTTCAGTTGTCCTTGTGTCCCATCAGAGCGGGGACCACTGATGGGTACCTGGACCTGTGGCAAGCTCGATCAAAGAGTGCCGTGTCCATGTGGCACCGCACCTCTGCAAACCTGCTCACTCCCTTAGCACAGCGCAGGCGCTGCAGTGTGGCTCCAGGCCCCAAAACAGCAGATTTGGAGCAAGTGCAGTGCTCTGAATAACCTGGTCCCAGGTCTTCAGATGGTGGCTTGGTCTCCCAGAGGTCTTTGTGGCCTCTATTTACACTGGACTCTTGCATCTTTGTCTAAAGACGGTAAGCAGTAAACACTATTCTGGACTTTTTCAGGATCTTCTTTGTGCAGATGCAAATCAAGAGTTTGATTTGTAAGCCATCGGTAGCTTTGATGCAAGAGTACAGTTGACGACGCAGCCGTGCAAATTTTAGGAAGTAAATGTAAGACAGTTACATGGCAACATGTATTATTAATTAGGCTTTTTTTTATTAAACAATTACATTTCACTAACTGCTGCCTAGATGGGATGTGGCTGTTGAGGTGAATTATGTCCCACTCCATGAAAAAGCTGAGCCACCACAATTTTTACCTAATTTTTTTCAGTGGGGACATGATCAATGGTGCAGCCATATCTAAACAGACAGCAAGATTTTGCAGATACGAGCTTCTCAGAGAAGAAAAAAAAATAATTAAAAAAATTTAAAAAAACAACTGAACAAACAAAACCACCAACCAAGCAAACAAAACCAAATGAACTGCTACCTAGAGAATTAGATGGAGCAGTGCAAATGATGCTACCAATTACTGTTTCAAGTTTAGTATTTATGTGCTATCTATGCTAGCTGGGTCAGGTCTCTGTATTCTGCATTGCTGTCACTTTTGTGGTCACAGAGCAGATACCCCTAAGTTGTATATAATAACACTTTGCTGGTGAACATGCTAAAATCTAGTTTGTTATGTAATAACAGTAAAGATAATAAATACTTGTTTGATTAGGGAACAAGCCAGCAAGCACTCACTTAAATGGTGTATTACATATGCCAGAACAGATGATGCTTATTAGATCTGAGGATGATACAAAGCTGAGGAGGACCTGCAAGTACAGTGGAGAACAAAATTAGAATTCAAAATTGTCTTGACAAATTGGGGAAAAAATAGTATGAAAACTATGATGTAATTCAGTGAAGTGAATGATGCTGCACTTTGATAAGAATAATCAGCTTCATAAAAAACAGGGTAAGATGCAACTAGCAGAGCAAAAGTTCTTCATGAAGGAGATGGGTGGGAGAGGCTAATTACAGGTTAAAAACTTAACATGAATTAACTCCATCATGGTTTTGTTGTAGAAAGAAGTTCCAAGTTATACTGGTAGGTACAGACAGAAGCCTACTCTGCCAAGGTCAGTCTTACCTACGCAGCTCCGGGAAGGCCTCAGCTGAGGTACTGTCTCCAGTATGGGGTGCTCTGCTTCAGGAAAAGGATGCTCTAGTCAGAAAAGCTTCAGGGAAGATGCAAATTTGATCAGAGGTCTGGACAGTGTTGCCCATGGCACTTCTATCATGGAGAAGACCAAGGGGAAAATCGGATTTTATTAAAGTTCTTAGAAGTCTGCCCTAAAGGGGAACACATAGCTTCACAACCTGAGTGAACTTGACATGGACGTGGTGTAGCAGGGTTAAACTACACAAAGGGAGATGCAAGTTGAACCTCAAACTAACACAGTGCAGACAGCAACACACAGGAACAGGGTGCTTGGGGCGGTCATGGCAGCTCCGTCGCATGAGGTCTTTAGGAAGCCATCGTGCAGATGTCCATCAGGGCTGACCGTGATGCATTCCGGCTGCCTCACAGAAGAGCACAACCTACGTGACCTCTTGAAATCTGCTCATCAGCCTATTTCTTCTGTGGGCCTAAAGAAATTCCAGTGTGTTTCAGTTGTAGCTGCTCGTGGCGGTGATCTTGACATTTCTGAGTAAAACGCTTCAGTGCTGTCTCTCCGTAGGGGTGGAAGTAACCCCCTTCACGGGTGATTTCAGAAACCGAAAGCTATACCAGCCAGTGAATATTCATAGGGCTGGGACATCAGGATGTGATACAGCCAAAGAATTGGCGAATGCTGAACTTCGAATCCAAGTGTTGGTGAGGTTTTTCGTACCAAGAGGTAGAAAATACCAATCGTATAAACACAATCACAATTAAAACACAGAATAGTGCTGTTTTCCTTCCTATAACTACTCAAACTGCAGCAATAGCCCCGCAGGCAGTAAGTGAAAAAGGAGGAGTGATGGTGTGTCGGAGCCCAAAGGCTCTGTGCCAACTGGATGAGAGACCACTGAAGGATGATATGGTGAGTAGCTAGTGGGCAAAGTAGGAATTCAGTCGTCTAGTTTCCCTGTCAGAGCTAACATACCATGAAAGCATGGCCTTGGGGAAGAGGAGTTGTGGGGACACTACGTTAAAATGAGAAGGAAGCCAAGAAGAAGCCACATGAGGAAGAGATACTTGCAGCAAGTATAGAACCAAGAATTAAGGCACCATGAAAATAAACAATCAAGAAATAACTCCCCTGCTGCACTGCTACATCAAACTCTTTCCTTAAGTAAATACAAAAGGTTATGTAGTGCAGAGGAACTGGAAAAAGAGATACAAGTGTGCAAAAAAACATTGATGTGGAAGATGACAGGAGAAACAGAAAGAGAGAAACTAGCAGACACTGACTACCTTGGGAAGACTCTCATGAAGCAGCTCTAGCAGATTCATCAGCCATCTAATATGCCCACTACATTCATCCTAAATCCACAAGGAAATCTTGTTGGAATCTGCCCCAGAAAAGCTACCCTGATTAAGTTCAGCTCTGTGCTGTGGGACCAGATCTATATGAAAACTCCTGAATAATTCTGGAAAATCTAATTTTATTGATTTGTTTGGAGTGTTCTGAGTTGCTCCCAAGTTATTTTGCAAGAACCTACCTGCAATTCTACCAGCTCTCACTGTTTCAGTCACAAAACGAAATGCAAAGAAAGGCTGGAGCTAATTCTTTGTATTAGTTTCCCCAAGTAAATGAGCTGTGGTTCTTCTTTAAAGCAGCATCTGCACATTTTGGGCTTGTAGGAGAGGCCTCCCACTATAACACAGCTCTCAAAGTTTGCTTGAAAGCAGTAGTCACAGGGTTGCATTAATGTACAGCACTGAAGACCTAAAGAAGAGTATGAGAGCTTCGAACACCTCACAAACTCAGTTCCTTTTTAGTTTTCCCTGGCATGAATCTTTTCTCCAGGCTCAGAATGATCACTGAGCTATTTTTACTCCATCCATAGTCACTGCTGCCAAAACTTCCAATTTTATCGCAAATTTATGATATGGGGTCTTCTTAAAGCACCAGCTACTGGGATCAAGGACATAAGACTCCTGGCTTCTGTTAAAAAAAAAAAACAACAAACGTTTAAGGTACAAGGAAGCAGCAAAAAGAAGCAACAGTATCTAAAGACTAAAAGGCAAATCCAATAGTCAGTGTTGGGACACAAACCCTCATGACTTTCAGGCCTTTAATGTCTATCTTTGAAAGCCAGTGTTTTGCAACTCCTATGTTGATAAAGATCATATATGAAACTCATCATTCTGAAGCATTTAGTTAAAACTTCCTGCTTCACTAATTAGATGCTGGGCTCAACAAGCTCCCAGAAGTGAGAACTCCAGAAGACCTTCAGGTAGAAAGAGACAAGCTACTCTACAGGTGAGACCTGCCTCCCCACACCTGTGTCTCCATAATACCTCCTACCTACATCTGCGCATTCACTGTGCTGAGTCTTCGTGTATGGAGACAGTCTCAACGTTTGCTGACAAACTGGCTCCTGAGTCTTTTTGGGGGGAATCTCATGTTCCCCAATGGCCCCTTAAAACCTGCCGCTCCTCAGGGACCATTCAGGGGGTCTGACGCAGTTTATTTTGGATGCTCTGTAGAGCAACCACCTTCAATGCCTAGAACAGAGGATGTAAATCCAAACATCCAAAATAAACGCATCTACTCGGACATACTAACAAAGTGACCAACTCAGTTTTAGGACACACAGTGAACTGAACTGACGAATTAATCACACACGGGATGAAGATTAAATGCTGCCCTTTTTAAGAAAATGCATATATAAGAAATAAATATGAGAAAAGTGTATCAGAAATCTTAACTTACAGTATAATTCACAGCACTTAAGGCATCTTACCTTTTAATTAAGTCCTGAATATTTTGCTCAAAATAATCGTGTAAAAAGAAAATATTTTCTAACTGTAATACTAATTTTTTATTGACATCCTCAAAATCTAATGCTTGTGAAATAAAAAGACTCCAATGCTTATACTCTGGCTATTAAAAACGAGGAGTGAAACTTATTTCAAGTCTGACTCAGAAAAAAATGGCTACGTGACTTGTGACAGAAATTGCAAGACTTTTGTACATTAATAAAAACAGACTACCATTATCTTCATTTTCTCTTAAGTCTTGATTTATTTTTGAACATCACAAGGAGAAAGAAAGTCAAATGGAATAATAAATTAGCTGTTTTCAGTTTATTTTACTGTGGTTTTTTACATCCTGAAACTGACTTCCCCTATTTTGAACCTACATCTGAACAACAGCTATTTCACTTAACTTTATTGGCAGGTGAATATTTCTCACAAAACTTAGATAACGGAGTGGAAGCTTTTCATTAAAATTTATAACACCACCAAGGTTTCCTGTTTGCTTTTATGGGAAGCAAGGAAAACTTTGTTGTGAAATACCACAATATATCAGCAGAAGTTCACAAGAAGTCCACTAAAACTAGTAAAAATCATGTCACACGCTAAACCGTAACATTTTCACATAGATTTCTTGGTGCTTTGGGGAATGGCTTGATCAAATTTTCACTCTGAATAAAAAGAGAGGCAGGAGCAGTTATCCTTTTTACATGTAACCATCATCTTCAACTAATCTGCTGATGTTATTACATGACGGGATGGCTACCTGACTGCATCAAATAGTTCAAAAACCTCAGCACCTACCTCTCGACAGGTGATCCCCTTCCTTTGAAGGTTTAATCTACAATGTCAGGAAAGAACATTAATGAGATAACAACAGAAAGCTGTCCTGATTTGTAGAGCTACCAAACTGGCCATCCTCTGAAATAAACCCAGGGGACTGGAGCCTTAATGCTGCTTTCTGGTTAGAAAATTCCATTGTGACAGAGAGGAGACTTTAGTATGCCTACTCCTATCGTCCCAATCTCTTGCAAATTGTGAGGAAAAAAAAACCAAACCAAACCAAAACAAAAACCCCAAACCCCGGGGACTGGAGCACACAATTGAAAGTGGCAGGTATGGCAACCTAATAAGTATCTATTGGTGGAGCCACAATAATTGTGTTCACACTTGTCCTCTCTAGTTGTATGGTAAAACACTTTAATTGAATATCATTCTGCTGGAATGTAATCTAGTTTGTTTTCTTTCACAACACAAAACAGCGTCTTGGGAAGCAATAAGTGGGGGTTTAAACTGTTTCAAGCAGAGGACGGCATTAATTCTGCTCCTCTTTCATGGTTGAGTCCCTGGCAGCTAGCAATTATAAAACAATTTGCATTTCTAGTCTGGGTTTGCTTTGTACAAATTTAGTGAGCTGAACAGGCAGTCAGCACTAGGATGGGTGTAAAGGAGACAGGCAGTGCAGGTCTGGGCAGAGTGGGGCAGGGTCTGCTTACACCCCTGTGGAATAACAAAAAGCGCAAGAGACCATTCCAGATTTTGGCTCACCAATTCTAAAAATGTGTAAATGAAGGCTATAAGCAATTTAAACTGAGAAGAAAAGAGCTGCCCACACAACATTTCTGATCAGCTGCTTTAAGATTTCCCTGCTCAGCATGCTTGACTGCTGGGAATCCAAGTGCTGAAGTCTTCAGTTTTGCCAAGAATTTCCTAGCGCTTACCTCAGCTTTGTGAATTGTTTTCCCAAAAATCAGGTACCAGTATTAAAGCACGGCAGTGCTCATCACCATCACACTTACTACATTCACTGGATCAGCTGAGCTTCAGCCCCCTGTACACTCTAGTTTACCAGATTAGGGTGCTAAGCCTGGGATGGGCTTCAAGAAGTGTTAATCCCAAACAATGCAAACACTGATGACTGCAATACACCACTGCAAATTTTGACTCCAATCTTACAATGAGGTCTATGGAGAGCTGCACAGAGCTCCCCTAACTTCAGTAAGGCTTAACACAGACACATCTCATTCAGAGCTCATGCTAAGCTTCACCACTACAAAACAAAAGCACACCTACTAAACCTTCAAATCCCAGCATTCAGGTTTCCTTAAGAACAAAACAAAAAACAGCAAACCCAAACCGGCCTGCAAGCAGTGAAGTTAATGAAAACCAGCTTCCATAACACGCTCTTCCAGTGCAGTAAGTTAAATCCCACTCCACACCCTCCGCCAGGCTGGAGACAGAGCTTGCTGTCACCAGTCGGGCTCTTGGGCAACCAGTGATGCCACCCAACTGCTGCCAAACAGGACTAAGGAGGTTCAACCTCCCTTCCCTTTCCAAGTGCACTCAGGTGTTGTGGCGGGTTTCCCCTGGCTGGATGACAGGTGCCCACCAAAGCCAAACTATCACTCCACTCCTCAGCTGGACAGGGGAGAGAAAAATATGATGAAAGGCTTGTTGGTTAAGATAAGGGCGTGGAGAGATCACTCACCAGTTACTGTCACAGGCAAAACAGACTCAACTTGAGGAAATCAATTTAATTTACTACCAATCAAATCAGAGTAGGACAATGAGAAATAGAACCAAATCTTAAAACACCTTCCCCCCACCCCTCCCTTCTTCCCAAGCTCAACCTTCCTCCTGATTTCTCTACCTCCTCCCCACCAGCAGTGCAGGGGGATGGGGAATGGGGGTTGTGGTCAGTTCATCACACGTCGTCTCTGCCGCTCCTTCCTCCTCAGAGGGAAGACTCCTCACACTCCTCCCCTGCTACAGTGTGGGGGGCCTCCCACAGGACAAAATCCTCCATGAACTTCTCCAAGGTGAGTCCTTCCCACAGGCTGCAGTTCTTCGCTAACTGCTTCAGCATGGGTCCCCAACAAGGTCACAAGTGCTGCCAGCAAACCTGCTCCAGCCTGGGCTCCTCTCTCCATGGGACCACAGGTCCTGCCAGGAACCTGCTCCAGTGTGGGCTTCCCATGGAGTCACAACCTCCTTCAGGCATCCACCTGCTCTGGCGTGGGGTCCTCCCCAGGCTGCAGGTGGATCTCTGCTCCACCATGAACCTCCATGGGCTGCAGGGGACAGGTGGCCTCACCATGGGCTGCAGGGGAATCTCTGCTCTGGTGCCTGGAGCATCTCCCGCCCTCCTTCTTCACCGACCGTGGTGCATGCAGAGTTGTTTCTCTCACATATTCTCACTCCTCTCCTATGACTGCCATTCTTCAGCAGGTTTTTTTCCCTCTTAATGATGTCATCCCAGAAGTGCTACCACTGTCGCTGATGGTCTTGGCCTTGGCCAGCGGCGGGTCCATTCTGGAGCCAGCTGGCTTTGGTTCAATGGGACTTGGGGGAAGCTTCTGGCATCTCCTCACAGAAGCCACCCCTGTAGCCCCCCCGCTGCTAAAACCATGCTATGCAAACCAAATACTTCCTGCTCTCCTCTAGAATGCTGCCGTTTTCATGAACAAGTATGTCAAACGCCTACAATTTTGCAGTCAGTAAAAATGCAACAATATTACTGCTGGGATGAAAGTGAAATTAACACTGTGATCACCTGAAAATGCTAAGGATAGGGTAAGAAAAGTCAGTTACCTTTCACTCCAGTTAGCTGCATCCTGAATTTGTTAACTTTATGGACAGTTCTAATAAGACAATTATTTAGCAAGAAATATTAAAAAACAAACATCATCTCAATCCTTAACACTGGCTACACTTCCCAAAGTACCATAACTACACATGGTTAGGAGGAATTCATGCGATGACAGAACTGCATTGACAGCCTTAATGTAAAAATATGACAGTAAGCAAGGCCAGGAAACCACTGTTGTTCTACGGACGTGCACTTAAAAGAGCTCTTGACTGTGGAAAATAAATGTACACTGGAACTGTTTGTAGAGTAGGTAGGCTCTATTTTACATGTTCACTTGTGCTTCGGTATCAGGAGACCATCAACAGCTGTCAGAGGGCAGGGGCTATGGATTTCCCCATTTTTCATGTTGCTCCAGTTTACATATTGCCACTGATACTACTGAAGAATTAGCAAATTCTGGCTTTGGAATGAAAATAGATATTAGAGGCCTTGTTCCTCTTTCATACACATACCCTAATACGTGGTCATAGGCAACAGTAGCTAGCAAAAAACCTTCTGAAACAGTATGTTGGTTTCTGCGTAAGGTAAATATTGAATATTTACTGAGAAACTCCAGCCTATCATAAAACAGTGTGGCTAGCTGCAGGCTGCTGAAGTCTGAAATAAGATAGTTTGATATAAGACACAATAAGACTTGAGGAGTGAGCAATAAAACTGAAGTGTCTAAATCTTAGGAAGCCATCAAAAACCCAGCTGTACAGCACAGAGGGACTAGATGACTCGTGAGTCTCCTGTGAGAAGCTGCCAAGGCAGTCATGCTGGGAAAACATGCTGTGGGCTGAGATATTTGCCTGGCAAGCCTTGCCCAGTTCAACCTTCTGTGGCAGGAAGTTTCTCTTCCTCTGAAATTTACTTCTGTTTTTCCCCCCTACTCTTTGGTAGAACATAGCAAAAGTATAAGCAACGTGCGTAACAAAAAGACCAGTAGCACCTAAACAGCCCCATGTTCTCCACCTAACTACACATAACTCCACATAATCAATACTGTATTTGTTTTTAAGGCTGAGCCTCCAGCACTTATTAGCTGAATTTTCAACACAGCCATTCTCCCCAGATGGATCAAAATCAACCAAAGGTGAAGGCTAGAAAAATAGTGCAATGGTAAGGTGTTCAGCCTCACAAGTGAAGCAGCTGAGATCCTCAGGAACAGTCATCTGCTCTCGGTATCCAGCATCTCCTTTAGTTGACCGTCTTGCCTTTTCTGTTCCATCCTCGGTGCTATATATACTGTCCCTCTATATTTGAGTTTTATACATATTTCTTTGGTCCTTGCACACATCATCCCGCTATCACTATTCAGTGAAAAATGCTTTGCTGCCCACCTAACTCAACACTCTATAAGACTCAACACCTGGTGTAAATCTTCCCAGTGGGAGCATTGCTGTTACCTCTTTCTGAACCGTTGTCTTCTCACTCTAACCATCATCCTCATTACGAACCAGCAGTCGACAGTTTCTTTCTGAGAAGTACTGAATATAAGGAGGTATTTCCAGTCTTGGCACGAGTAAGAAGGGAGGCCCACATCTCCTCCCTTCAACACAGATCACTTGCATCTATTTTGTATGACTGCACGTCATCTTCCTGTTCTGAAGCACAATATACCTTAAAGCCTGTTAGACACGTTAATCTTTCACTGTTCTTAACAGGAGGTGAAACCCTCACTCCTCAGAGATAGCTCTTAGTTTTCCATCTAGATTATAATCAGTTTAGACCTGTGGTCCTCTGTCAATACTGTTCATCACCTTACATGCCCACTCACTTGACTCGACCCTGGTTTATTGGTTAGTCATAACCCTCCTCCACATTTGGGGTTAATCAGACAAATATTCCTAGTGTAGTCTTGTAGATAAGTCTTGTTTGTTTTTTCCAGTAACCCTCCTGGGTATATTTCTGTACAAGTTCCTCTTTCCTGGACATGTTTTATCAGGACTGGACACAGTAATGTCTCGCCGGTCACCCAGAAGCTTGACTGCGTGCATACCAGTCACATTTGTTTTTGCCCAACCGCATTAAATTGGCAGCTTCCTTTCATAGCTGACTAATAAACCCAGGTATTTTGCCATTAGTCTGCTGGAGGGTTCCTGGATTTATATGACAAAAACTTATTAATCCATGCACGCAGCATCTTGCATTTTGTGCTATTGCATGCTATTGTAGGCTCATTTCTATTGCTTGAAGGTCTCAAGTCACCAAAAGAAATGAGATTATTCATTGAAATTATTACTCATTTCTCACTAGACTGACCAAGCTCTGCAACATTTACAAATGGATTCTGGCAGTCCTGTGAAAAAATTCCATGTACCTCTTTGGTATTGAATACATTTGTATCACACAGACGTGTGCTGTTTGGGCTTTGCTTTGGTGGTTTTTGACTACATGGGCATTGCAAGAAGCCAGCAAATGATGGTCTTTCTTCTAGATACACCAAAGCTATGAGCATCTACTAAGATAATTTTTTTTAAGCTCTGCAGTTCAAATAAAACCTCAAAACCAACACACAGAGGAAAAGTCAAACTATAACAGCAGAAGGCCCCAAGCAAAACACTAGAAAGCTTAAAGCACTGCATGTGGCAAGCATTTAATCAAAAGACTCAGACAGAGGACAAATGTGCTCCAAAATGCCAGAAATTTAACTTCCACTGAAAAATTCCTTGTTAGGTTTGGAAATGTGAAAACAGGTCAACAAGGAAGCAGAACTGGATTTGCCTGCAAAGCAGGCTGACAGTTTAGGTTTTACCAAAGACATGACAATGTAAGTGGAAGAACAGCACAATAAGAAATGCAACTCCAGAAGAGAGCACTTTTTCTGGCAGCTTTCAGTAAGTATCTAAACAGCAGACTAATGGCTCTGGCTAAACCTTAAGCGTCTAATGGAAATAAAGTCTTTTCTCACTATATCAAAACATTCCAACTAAGGATGTTTGAGGGGAAAAAAAAAAGGGGGGGTGGGGGTGATAAGGTCTTTCTCATAGTACAAAGACAAGTATACAAATGTCAGCATCTTTCCAGAGTGATACTGGCTCCCATGAGAAGTTTTTTATGTCTTTTTATCAGCAACCTTCATTTTCATTACTATTTACATGGGAGTATTTTTCCCAGACTGTATTACCATCTTTCCTGGCCTTCCAGCTCAGTCAGAAGGGGATGAGAAGGCAGGCATTCATTATAACAAACACCTAACGGCATCTCTTGCAATTACACGCCAGCGCGACCATCACGTTGCATTCAAAGGGAACACTCACAGGATCAGTGCGTTAGATTTTATTAATCCCATTTAATTTTGTATATACGAGTGGGATTAACACGGTGTCCTTGGGCCCTCCGTAGACACCTTTAGACTCCGGAGAACCGCCAGGTTTAAAACTGCAAAAACTTATCCCGCCAGAGCCCCCTCCCCCAGCACACCGGGAAGCGGAACCGGGCAGCCTGCACGGGGATTTCCCCTCGGCCCGCTCGGAAAGGCTCTTCCTCCCTCCCCGACTCCCGCCCACCTACCGGGCCGGAGGGCAGCGTAGGGGGCGCCGCCACCGCCTCACCCAACCGACCTGCACTCCCCCGGTGCCATGCCAGCTCCCCCAGCTCCCCCTCTCCCATCCTACAGGCCACTCCCGGGGCCCAGGGCGAAGGCGCCTCCCCGCCCTCCCGCCGCCTCCGAGCATCAACCCCTGGCACCGCCGCCGCGGGCGCCTCACGGCTACTTCCGGCCGCCGAGCGCCCGCCCAATCCCCCTCGCCCCCCCGCCGCCTGCGCTCCCTCCCATTGGCTCATCCTGCCCGGCGCGTGACCGCTGCGCGGCCGCTGGTTGGCCCTCCGGGAAGCCCGCGGTTAGGGGCGGGAGCGGGCCGCTGTCACCACGGCGACAGCGCGGGCTGAGGGGCGGGAGGAGACGGGGCGGCCGCCGCCGCGACCCCGCCGAGCCGCTGCTGCCGTCGGCGTCACGTGCGGCTGCCGCGCCCGCCGGTTGGCCGGCGCCCTGCCGGCGGGGGAGGGGGAGGGGCAACGCGGGGAGGTGCCACGTGACGAGGCACCGCCCGCCCTCCTCCCCGCTCTTTCTTCCTCCCCAGCGCCCGCCCCCCCTCCCGCCCCTCCGCGCGCGCCGGCCGGTTGGCTGTTGCCGTGGCGACAGGGGAAGGAGGGGGCGGGGCCCGCGCCCCACCTCAGCCGCGCCGCAGCCCGTGAGCGCGGCCCCGCCGCCGGCAGCGNGTCGGCGCTCACGGTGCAGTTCGTGACCGGCACCTTCATCGAGAAGTACGACCCCACCATCGAGGACTTCTACCGCAAGGAGATCGAGGTGGACGCCTCCCCCTCCGTCCTGGAGATCCTGGACACGGCGGGCACCGAGCAGTTCGCCTCCATGCGGGACCTCTACATCAAGAACGGGCAGGGCTTCATCCTGGTGTACAGCCTGGTCAACCAGCAGAGCTTCCAGGACATCCGACCCATGCGCGACCAGATCATCCGCGTCAAGAGGTGACTTGCCCGGCGGCCGCCGCTCCTCCGACGGCCGCGCCCGACGCCCACCTGCGGCCCGGCCCGCCCGGGGCCTGCGGGCCAGCCCGTTACCCCCTTCCGTCCCTTCCTCCCCCGCGCCGGGCCGCCCCGCGGTGCCCGGATCTCCGGCCCGGGGGCTGCCCACGCCCTGCCCGCTGCCCGCTTAGGTGCCTGCCCCGCGGCTTCCTTCCCTCGCCCGCCTCCCGCCCTCCCTCCTTCCCCGGCGGCGCCCCGGGGCGGTAGGGCACCCCCGTGTCCGCCCCCGCCGCTGCTTCGCCCGCAGCCCCGGGCTCCCTCGGGCGGGGGCCGGCCGCCAGCCGCAGGGGTGGCGGAGCGGGGGCAGGGGGCTCCGGCCGTTTCCGCTGCTCGCCCTTCCCCCCCACCCCCCGAGTTTGCGTTTAGAACGCGGTAATTTTGGGGTGCTCCCGCGTGAAATATGGCAGACAGGCAGGCGGGCGGCGGGCTGTGCCAGGGCTGCAACCGGGGGCTGGCAAAGCGGTTCGCCCCAATACTGCATCGGGTCAGTCCTCCAGTGTACTTTCCTAGTGGACCTCTGGTAGGTGGTTTGCAAGGGAAGCACCTGGGTGTCTTCGTGCAGCACACACGTCTTCAAAGGCAGATAGAGATCTGCCTTTTTGGATACCTGCATAGGTATTTCTGTGAACTTCTCTCTCCTTTTTAAAGTGCAGGACGCAAAGCCTCTTTCTTGGTGAAGAGATGACGGCTGGGAGCATTAGGCCTTATCTATATTGGTGTTTCTCTTAAATTTCCCACGGTCGCATTGCCAGCCACTCTATTACGAGTGAATCCACAGTGGTGAAACACCGGTGCCTCCTGCCAGTTTGTTTTTATAACCACCACTTTGTTTAGATATGTGTCAATCAGTTAGGTGTCAGCAGCTGAAATGCTTATGTACACTGAAGCAGTCTCACTGAAGTAGGGGTAGATGCACCATTTGAAATCATAGCAACCGTTTGAACCGTAGTGTGGATGAGAAAATGCCGCTGGCCGGATCATCGCAGACAGAGATCTGTTATTGCCCGTGGAGAGGGGTTGTAATTATGTCGCAGAACTGGTTGTAGCTTTGGCTTGGACATCTGAAAGGGAAACCCTTGTAAATAACTTAGTTGGACCACAGCTGTTGGATTTGCATCTTAATGTAAAGTGGAGCATAAAAGGTGCTAATGGCTAATCATATGGTTGGCTATGGTCTGTTCACAGAAACTACCATTCCAGACCAAGGCCTGGGGAAGATGTATTTTGAAATTGGGGAGGAGGGTGAGTAGGGGAAAGGGGAGGGAGGAGACAAAGGGCTGATATTTTTAGAGGCTTGCAACTTTCTCATAGTGGGTGTTTCTTAATACATCCTTACTTTTTCACTAGAGATTTCTAAAGACCGATGTAATGAAGTTATTTTGAATTTATTATGGAAAATGCATTTTCCGTATCCTTTCGATCCTTATCACTCACACATACCTTATAGAAGAACATTTTTTTTCTTTAAATAGTTAGGGCAGACTTTATTAATTAATAAGTGCTTTTGGTTTTCTTGTATTTAATCAGTGATATAAATTCATGTAGTCTCTGAATGCCTAGCTGTGGCTTTTGCAGGTTGTATTGTGCCTTGCAATGGAGCATCTGCATTCAGACCCCAGCTGACAAGCTGTAGATAGGTGAAACAGAATAGAAGGCAACTTGTACTTCCATAGTCAGATTCACTCAGTGCTGCTGAGAATGGGTCTTGATGCTGCTGTTGTTTTTCTTCTGCTATTTCTTTTACTGCAAGACTTCAACTTTTGGCTTTTGTGAAAGACATATAAACAATATTTTAATCCTAAATTTTACTAATGCAAAATAATCTAAAAGCAGCTGAAATCCTGAAAATTTTATTTGAGTTGTAGTTTAAAGGGATATGCTGTTGGCTTGCAGTATTAAGGAGATGTAGTTTCAGAAAGCATACCAGATCTTTCCTTGTCAACTTGCCTCATATTTGTGGGTGTTGTTGTTATGTTTTGGAACTTGACATAAGTTCACAGGCAGCCTGAGATCTAATGTGCTGTTGACTTAAGCTTGCGTCTTTTTTACCAGCAGAACTGGAGGAATGCGTATTTACAGATATAATATGTATCTGTATAAGGACTTCTAAATTTCAGTTTGCAGTTGCACAAATGCATTTAATCCATGTTGAGAGACAAATAATCATAGTCCTATTTACTTAGAGATTTTGGATGAGAAGTAGCTAAGAACAACAACTACATGCTTGTATTGTGCTTGTATTGATGCAAAACCATGATCTAAAAATCTCTGAACTGTAATTGTACCTGAAAACCAATTGACCAGGTCTCTAGCTGGTAGGTATGTCTGCATTTTGCATGTTCTCCTTGCTTTTTTTTTTTTTTTCGGATGAAAGAATCCCTGTGTTATTACATAATTAGAGAGTACTTTTAATTACTCTCCCAAGAAGTAAAAAAGCCAGGTGAAATTCCTTTTTCAGGTTAAGAGATGGACGCTTGAATCTTCTGCTTCCCTGGTCTAACCACCACATACCAGGCCGAGCTAATCTGAGGGAGTCTTTCACTCCACCTGATGAAGCTGAGTTACTTTGTAGGAGTGAATGACATGTTCATGGATGAAAGGAAACAAGTGGACCTTTGCTGCACTCTGAAGCTTAGTGGTTAGGAGAGATTGAGATCACTCTTGCCAGTATAGATTCTGTTCTTATTAAATTACTACTTAATATTAAAAAATGCATAAATAGACTTAGGAATGGGACTGAAGTCCAGGTCTCCCAGTCTGCAGAGAAGTCTGCTAATGGTAAAACTATAAAGTCAAGCTTCCTTGTGCAGTGTGGGAGCCTGGCACCCCTTTCAGGCATGGTGCTGAGCTTTAACCAGGGTGGAGGATGCCTTCATAGTTTATAAACAGGTAATTAAAGTTCTTTATTGGGAAGTGGTTTAAATGTAAACTATACTTTTCATTTCAAAGTAAATAAACCATTTTTGTCTAGATCTTTCTAAGAATGAGTCAAGGTGCTTTACCCAGTAAGGGAGCCCTGTCAGTTCGGAGTGGATGGGTGCACCCCCAGCAGCTCTGCCTAGAAGAGAAGGAGGAGATTTCACAAGTGCTCGCTGTACTCTGGGCCAGAGTTCCTGCTGCCAGCATTGAATGAAGGATCTCAGTGGTACAGAATCACAGCTGCTGGTCCTCCTCCAGATGCTGCATCTCAGAACAACGTCTACCCAAGCAGCATCTTGGCTAAAGCTTGTGTTGTACCAAGCAATCGCTTCTGCAATCAGCTCTTTTGCAGTGTCTGCAACCAGCCCCACTTACGTGGAACTAGTGCTTTAGTATCAGTACTTGGGGGGCAGGAACCTGCTGAAAGGGGCTGTGTCCTAGGAGAGTGAAACTGTGGATGCCTTGTTTTGCTGGGTGAGGAGTGTAACCAGAAGGCAGGAGGACAGAGAGGTTATGTATAGGATCGGTCTCTGGTTTAGGAACTTGAGAGTGTCTCTGTGCTTGTTTGAAGCTGTTATCACTGATGATGATAATTCAGTAAACAGTTTGGGAGCTCCTATTCACTGTACAATTGGCCGCTTATCTGAAATGCGTCATTCCAACGCCATGATCTTAGTGTTTTAGGCACCTAGTACTGGTTTCTGGATCCCACTTATGCCAAATATGTCCATTAAGCCTTGTTTCTTCTGGTTCTTGCAACTGCTAGGGGTTTGTGCTGTTAGGAAGATGGAGTGTACATAAGCATAATACTTTTATGTGGTAGCTTTGAAGGATAGTTGTTACTTTCTGTATACAAGAAGTATAAAGGAATCCAAGTGTCACTTTGCTGCCTCCTGGTGAGATATTACACAAAATATTATCTGACCATTTGTAGGTGCTGCAACTCCAGGACCTTCTTTCCCTCCAAAATGGTTTGGTGAGCTTGACAGCAAAGAACTGTCTGTTGTTGATGCTGCAGATAGAACTCATTCTAGTTTCAAAATTAACTGTTTTCTGGAGAAACCTTTTATTTGTGAGAGCAAGGCTGAGCTGGCTGAGTGGGTCCATGCCAGTGAAGGTCTGTGGTGAAGTAAGAACAGAAGCTGTCAAATGAAAACAGATTGGAAGGGATACACTCCAGTTAAATATCAAGGTTTAGAAATAACTCGTGAGTATGCAGATTAAGAAAAGAAATTTGTTTTGTGGAGAAATTAGTTGGGTAACTCCTAACATTGTGTGTTTGCCTTTTGTGCGATTAGAAAGCTCTCTGAAGACAATTTGCTGATTTTTACAACATGCTGAATTTCAGTTTTGGTTATGATTTTGACAATATTTTTCTCCCGTCAAAGTATATTTAAACGTCATTGGGTATGTATTCTAGGTGCTTATGTAGTCTTTAGTAATATAATTTCTTAATCTGTCCTACAGGCTTTGATGTATCTATATATGTATGTATATATAGTAGAATCCCATGAAATAGAAAAGTATTATTTTTATTCAAGCAGAAAACCGAAGTACAGAAATAAAAAAGAACTCACAAAGTAAATTCAGAGTTCTTCACTTGCCATAGTTTCTATAAGTGTTTGACCAGTGCTTTAAAGGCAGGACTGTTGTGTTCATGTTTTGGAGAATCTAACAGATTCTATTTAAAATAGTACTTTTGAGAAATACTTTTTTCCAAGTAGTGGGAAAAAAAAGTGCTTTTCACTAATCTGTTGCTTTTTTCTCTATGAAGCAAAGACCAATTTAGATTGGCTGAAAATGCTGACTAAAGGGTATAGGTATATTGCTATGAAATATCACAGGAATGTGTCTCTGTTCCTTGTGGTGGTGTATATCATGAGGATCAGTGTCTGCCTCCTAGTCTAGGGATTCTGTATGGTAATTTAAAACATACAAGAGAGGTAATTATTGAAATGTATTAATTGTGAAATCAGCATCTTGAGTCAATGTTAATTGATGTATTTAGTGACTTAGTGGTGATTAAGTCTGGAAAACTGTACTTGAAATTACAAATTACTCAAATGTCTATTTTGAAAATGTTGCTTTCCAAGTACTGTGAAAACTAAGTATAGCTTTTATTCAAAAATTGTTTAGCACACTGGGGTCCAGATCCTCATTAAAACTAGATAATATGAACATGCAGATGACTTTGAATAAGTATAGACTTTTGAGAAGATGAAGTAGTTTAGTTAGTTCTTCAGCTCTTCACTGTGTTAAGTACTCATTTAAGTACTTAAATTTATCAGTTTTCTGAAAGTCTATGTATTTCTTGTATTTTTTATTTGAAAAAAAATTTGAGAACCACTTAGCAGTGTTTATGAAGAATCATCTATTAGACATTGAACCACAAATATGGCTCCAACTTTCCAGGAAGAACTATCTAAATATTTGGTAGAAGTGACACTTAGAAAGTCCTATTCCTTCTGAAGTATTGTATGCAAAAGCTTGACACATGTCCAGGGAATTTCATAGGTGCTAGCTGTGTAGAGATGGTAGAAATAAGAACAGACTGAAATTCTGAAGCCTTTTTTAGCAGGAGTGTTCTTTTCTTTTAATAAACTCAGTGCAGTGGTTTGATTAAAATACTCATTTTTACATGAAAAAGGCAGGGCAGGTAATAAGCATGGCCTCCATCCAAGTCCGACCAAGCTGCCAGCCACTCTTGTGCACCCATCAGATGAAACATAGCACTTTATTGCAAGAGCAGATTAATAGATTTTAAATCCCGTCAGACACTCGTACATATTTCAGAGAAAACATAGGAAGCTGAATGGAATTCTCATGTGGTGCAGACATTGGCCGTTGTGTCAAAATATTTAAGTACAACAAAAGAGGTATAGTGGCCTGTTTTTTGTATTTGTTTTTTTGTAAGGGACACTTATGGATAGCTGTTTCTCAGGTGAGAACCTTATCAATTTACAAGAAGAAAATGCAAGTACTTTAAGCATCTGTATAGATATAGAGAAGTGGTAAACGCAAGTAGTCAGTCATATCAAATTGACCCTGTATATAACATTAGAGCCTTCAGCTCTATGGCCATCTATTGGGGAACTGACACATAGAATGTCCCCGAGAAAGTGCCTATAATAGAAAAAGGGTAAGTTTAGAGGATACAGGACATTACTGTGAAATGTATTTCAACTCACATTTTTAGTTTTTCTTTGTGTTCTTGTGCTTTTAAAATAAATTTACAGTGCTTCTTTCCAGCTCTGTAGAGTTTAGATTTTTTTTTTTTTTTCAGTGAATGTACCTTTGTTTTAGTTTGAAATTAATGAAGTAATTCTGTCAGGCTAAATTACAGGTTTCTTCATTTAACTGGGGAATTCATACAGAGACAATCCTCTAAAAAATGTCTCTGACAGTGTGTAATTTTAAGCTATAGAAGATTATTTTAAAGTTGCTTGGCTTAGTCCTAAACTCTGATATTTCAAGGTGTTCGTGCATCTTTGGAACATATTACATTTAATGTTTTCCTATAGAAGCTTTTGAGTTAAATACCGTACCAGAGGAATTCTCTTGACTTTTTTTTTTTTCCCCTCACTCTCACTTTCTTGATAATCTGAAGTATTTATGTTACTTTAAATTGCTTTCTGTGGAAACCATGAAAAGTTGAGACAATGCTTATAACCAGAGTCTTCTTATGTAGTGGTTTTGTTTTCTTCTGCTTCCTCACAGCCTCCCTCCAGCTCATTGTATAGGTATTTCTTTCCAAAATTTATTTATTTTCCTTTGTAAGGTAAAGTGACATGATAGTTTCCATATGTGGGCACTGAAAATAAATCTTTTTATCCCCTCCTGCTTTTTAGGTGTTCTTTGGACTTTTATTGAAAAAGCCAGGTAGGCAAGCTCCTTTTGTATGTATGTTTAGCTTAGATTGTGCTAGTTTAGAGTGTGGCATATCTTTTTTTTATGATGCCCGTATCACTGAGCATCATCTCTTTTCAGATCTTAATTGCTGCTGTAGCTCATGTTTTTGTAGAAGTGTGTGAATAAATACAGATAGCTACAATTGTCAAATAGTAGAATAGTATGGGCCAAGACTTCTTAAATTTGTTTTCAGTTGTACAGTGTTGCTTGATCGTGTGTGTGTTGTAAAAATGCTATTTAATGTGTTAAAGGCCAAATATAATGGTGACTTTAACGGCTTCATAGTTTAGTACAATAATATAGCATTAATGCTTGGGGTGGAATGTTTTCTATCTTGCTATTCATTAAGCTGTTTTGACACAGATTTTTGCAATGAATATTTGGAAAATTTTATTGAAAAAATCATTGCTCATTAGAATTTCTGTTTTGCCTTTGAATTTCTGTTTTGCCTAGAGGACAATAATTCTTTAAATACTGTTTTTTATAGCCAACACAGTTGGCAGTAACTTGCATCTTTTCTTTCAAAATAACCACAATTCTCTACACTTTTGTTGGATAGTCTGTAGATAGGAACAAATTTTGTTGTTTGGTCATACATAAAACATTCTGGGTAACAGTATGTTTCATTAAAATTCTTATGTTAGCAGGCATACTTTTTGGACTGAAATTTCAAAAATAGACATTCTTTGGCAATTGGAAGTTTTTAGATGAATAGAATTTGTAATGTCTGAGTGGGTGGCTCTCCCAAAAATCATTAAATCCATTCCTTTTCTAGTTTTCCCCTTCATAATTCAGTGTCAGATTTTTATTTTTTGCACGTAAGAACAAACCTGAGGTTACAGGTTATTTCATTTCTGAAATATTGCTCAACCATCTTTTTTTTCCCCTTTTTTTCTCCATGTAAATTGTGTAGGTGGTATGTGATGATAACATTTTGAGAGAGAATAGGGAAGCAATTGGGACTGCAGAGCTAAATTATCCTGGCACGTAGTGACTTGTACAAAGATTTACGTGATTGTTAAGGTAACAAGAACTATAGCTATCTGCTTGTTCATATTCTGTTATTCATTAGCTTCCTGCTGGTCTGTTTGGGGTTTTTGGTGGGGGGAGAACGGGGGTGTTGTTGTGTGGGCTTTCTTGTTTGCTTTTCCTTTTTCCCAGAGGTTTCCAGTACAGGACTAGTATTTAGTTTTTGCTGTGCTAAGGCAAACACTATAGTCTAGGTACAGTTTACAATGATGAGTGCAACTCGAACACTTTCTTTGTGAATAGGTTGCATTTTAGCAGCTGTGTTGTCTTAAATCCTAGTCTAGACAGGAGAATTAAAGGTGTGATATGAGCATGTTATCCTTTCTCAACATTAATGTCGTGGGGCTAGCACAATTAGTTGGTGCTGTGCTCTTTAAAAATGCAAAAGTGACAATATTTTAGTTCTTGTCTTTATTAGACCTAGACTCTGTGAACAATCAGGTGAAGGAGAAAAAGAAGGAGTTAGTGTTTTCAGAGCTGATTAGCTTGTTTTGAAACACCTCTTGCATCGTGTAGATAGAGCTTTAATGTCTTTTAAAATATTGTTATTATCGTCTGCAAAAAGTCAGGGTAATGAGGCAGACATTAAACCATTTTAAAATATTAGAACATAATAGCTTAGGATAGTGGTCTGGGGTAAAAGAAAATACCTCTTACTTAATAGAATGGTTTGGTGACTTCCCATTATTGTTCTAGTTAACAGGTAGCCACCTTAACTAAAAGATTAATAGCGTTTGAGATTCCCATGTGAGTATCAACTCAACTACAATTTAATTTGAACTGGAAATGAATTGGATAAGGGCGCTGAACTCGAAGTGCTCTGAATGCTGTGAAACAGAGCTTTAGTCCTGGATTTCTGATTAATTGCAAGAAAAGATGCTTTCAAGAAATAGCCACATAGATCACCTCTGGGCTATATGTGCACTTTCTGTCATGAGCAAGTTTTGGTGGGAGAATGTTTGTACTGTTTGCCCTCTTACTCCTAATGTATTTTCCAGTGTAGAGCATAAGCCAGGGCTGTTCAACCTATTTTATCTGATTAGATCTGGTAGCAGTTTTCTGCATTTCTATAACATCTTTTTAACTGCTGTACAAAATCTTACTTGAAACGGTTTATAAATGTGCAAATAATTGGAATGCTTTTTTTTTATTTTTTTGCAAAAGCCATGAACTTTACAAGATCTATCTAGAAATGCATCAATTAATTCTTTCCTCAAAAGCTGCTTTTCTTTTGAAATTTCCTTACCATGTTTTTAATTTCGTTTTTTAAATTTTAGCAGCTCATTGTTTTTGCCAGAATAAAACAATGAATATTAAATGTTTAAGGTTTATATAATTTTCCCCCAAAATTATAAATGAGTGGTGGGAAAAAAAGTGTGTGTGTGTTTGGCTGGGGGTGGGGGTATGCACTTCTGTGTTTAATTGCACTTGGCCATCATGCAGAATCCTGGACATGTATATTTTTTTTTAACTACATGACAGCAGTCCTTATTTGTATATTGCTGTTTGTACACTGTTTTTAAGAAAATGTGCTTTCAGTCTGTGGATTACTTTCTACTGCAAAAATGACCTGATGTTGCAAAGGGTTGTTCTAGTCATAATCTTCTATCTCCAGGTTCAAAATTTGCCCCTGCTCTGCTGTACTAATTCTGCTGGAAACCAGTCAGACAGTGGCATTTTGTGGTTTATGTGTTTTTCGTAACTTCAGGGGTTCAGTTTCTTTTTCAAAATAATTTGGAGGGCAGAAGATGGTTACCTTGAACTATTTCTTCTGGAGCATTTTATCAGATGCCCTTCGTACCCTCAAAAATCTGTCTAGTCTGAGTGCTTCTCAGTCTCGGATCAAATTCAGGCTCTCTGTCTCGCTGCTCTGCTGGTCTCAGAAGCAGTTAGATTCTTGGTAGCTGACATGCAGGTTACTCCCTACAATGCCTGGAAGAGAGAAGCATGAGTCACCTTCTGCTGGGTTAGTGCTGCAGTCCACAGTCAAAATCCAAGCGGTAATTTGGAATGAATTCTCCCATTGCTTTCATCGGTTTGGGGAAGGGAGTGTTGGGGTCAGTGCGGTACCACTTCAGTCTGTTTGATCTGCTTGGGTTCTTTTACCGATAACCTTCTTGCTATACAGTGTGGGTAGGAGAAGTTGGTTTCATTTTTGTACCAAGTGTGCAGGATGCTGTCCACAGCAGGGAATCCTGGCATTGATGTTCTAAATGTGCAATGCACTGGGGCAGATGTGTTTAGGTTTTTTGTTTGGTTGGTTTTGGGTTTGTTTTTTTTTTTAAGTGTCAGCCTTCTCTTGCATTTCATTGAGAAATAAATGATAAATGGGTGTTGCACAATAGATTAGTGTTTCTTTTCTGTGTCCTTTAGGAATCTGCTTTGCTCTGAGGTGTGTAGTTCTGTTGCAACAAACCACTTGAACTATCTCCTTATGTATGTAGAGTCTCTCCTTATGACAGGCAAACCCTCTCAGTGATCAAAACCCATTCTGAGAGAATGGGAGAAAAATGGAAGCTACTATGTCATCATGGAGTAACAGTTCACCTTTTCTGAAATGCTGTGGTTACCTGGACTAGGGGAGTCTTCTGGTGGTTCACTGTATGGGATATTGACTTTGCATTTTTGCAGTGACTTTGTCTAAAGTGAATAAGCAGTCCTGAGAAATCCCTGCCTTTTCAGTCTCTAGTATCTGTCTTCAGCTTGTACACCTGATCTTTTTCTGTTGTTGTTCCTTCAGGATTTGTGAATTTGCCTTCATGTATTTGCATTTGCCTTCCTAGTGGCTCATCTTCTACAGGAAGACTGAAGAGTATTTTTTCAACCTCACTTGCAGCTTAGTGGTTAGAGCAGTCTTCTGGGAAAAGCAGATGTGAAATTCCTATGACTAAAGAAGGTGTATGGTGCAGGTCTTTCACCTCCTTGATCGATGCTGTGATCGCTGTACTGCTACGTTAAATGCAAGAAACAGCATTGCCACCACTTGCTTTTATTCCCATGACTTTGTGTGGAAGTGATATCTGTTGTTTGCTGTTGAGTATCTTGCTGTTGGTGTGTTGCTGGATTCACAGGGCAAAGTTTAGTGAATTAGGGCTCTCGAGGGACTTGGCTGCTTGCATGCCTCATCTGTAAATCCCTAGAGAACTTAGAGGTGTGTGACCCTGTTGTGGTTCCAATATATGGCTTAGCTGGGCTTGCACAGCTGTAGGCCTTCAGGCAGCTACCTTGTTTCGACACAAACCTTAGATGGATGTGGCCTGTCAAGAAATTAAGTGGGTAGGCAGAAATTTTGTGGAGCAGTCTCTTGGACACAGTTCCCTAAATCCTTCTGGAGTCCCAGTATATTTACCTACCTCAGTTTTGCATTCAGGTCCAGAAGTATTTGCCATCAGAACATTTTCCTCTCTTTACCTCCTGCTTTTTTCACATCAGTTTCATTCCTTACGTTTTGAGCAGCAAATTCCTGAATGCCTTTATATGGATCTTGTTAGTACAGAATGTTGAGTAGGACATAGACTTGATGATCATATCATCCACAGCATGATCTTGACAATTATTGTACTTCAGATGTCTTTCTTCACTGAAAAAGGAGTTCTATGCACAGGTTACATTATATAGCTGGTTATTATATATTTGGAGCAGAACCTGCTTACGTGGCTATCCTCATACAAATAGTTGTCTGAGGGATGATAGACTCTTTCCTAGGAGGAAACTGAATAAACAGATGATACGAAGATATCCTGCTGAGAGTCCACAAAGTTTTAATGTTAAACATGAAGAAAATTAATTATCCTTCATAGGCCTCTCTTCTGTGTTTCCTCTAGTTTATATCTGCAACCTCACTTAACATTAAGTACTGCAGATGCTCAGCAGGCTATCTTCGTATCATCTCTTTTTCTAGTAATTGTTATAGGTTGGCTATGTGAGAATGGGTGGCCTTTTGCTCCTTGATCCTCTGTGTTCTGTAAAATTTAGTCATGATGGCACATTCTGGAATTTCACTCAATCCAAATATTCCAAAATTTGATTCGAATTGTGAAGGAGCTAGGCTGCCTGTTGTTGTGGCTAATGAGTGGCTGTTTTGACAAGATTAGGTTGAAGAACCCTCTGTTGCCTTTAAATATATCATTATGGATCAGATGATATTTTTTGCCTGGGCTGTGTAAATGGATATCTAGTGGTCTTGCCTCTAGTCTGGCACTATGCACATTATAATCATTCCATCTGGGATTGTATAGTCTCTGTTGCTTACTGAAGCATCACTGTCTTATTTTGTAGCTGCTGCAAGTTTCTGATGAGTCTGTTTACCATGTAGCAGTTTTTAGTCAAACCTCTTGTACCCCTTTTATTTCTAGTGCTCTCTGTAGCCAGCTTTCATAGCAACCGAAGTCAGATGCTTGCTACCCATCAGCTGATGAGTCTGTCAGCAACTGTTGGCAAGGAATGTTCTTCCTATTACAACTCCGAGTGCCAGTTCTTAAAGGTCTGTTGTTATTGTGGAAATAACTGTGCTTCCACCAGGCCCCGTGCCTCAGATTCTGTGCTGACCATGTAATTGGAGGGTTGCTGGACTTGCTCTGCATCTGCACGAGGGTGGTTTTCAGGAACCGTAGTGAGCAAATGCAGCCCTTGGACAGCTTCCTGATGAATGGCAGCTACTGTTCTTTCCATCTTTTTGATTTACACTGTCAGTTACATTTGTAATTGCCCAGAGTTCAACTACTGGGCAGCTGTAATGGTTTAGAGACGGGATACATAATGTGAACGTTTAACTAAAAGCAGGGCCCTTTCTCAAAGGAAGGAAGTGACTGGCACTGGCAGACAATATGAACCCTCAGTCATACTACTGAACTATAGTGGACATGTTCAAAATACTATTTTCTGTCTAAAAATTATATCACAAGAAGCTCAAGGTAAGCAGCATGGTAGTCTGATCTGATGATGGAAAGGTGGTTCCTCCTGACTGCTTCCTCTTACTGCTTTTGTAACCCTTTGATTAAACAAATCCACATCATTCAGTTTTTACCTGTGAAAGTTTACGATATAACTGTGTTCTGAAAAGAAAAATAAGCTTATGGAAAGCTGGGATTGAGGTACTTTGACTTAAAAGGTCTGGACTGCTCTGGAACGTGAGGGGGAAGGAGGGTGACATGCTGTGCTGGTTTGACTGAGAGCGAGTTAATTTTCTCCATGCAGTTAGAAACTTCTGGTTTTTGCAGCTAGTACGGTCATTGTTTGGATTTAGTTTGAGAACAAGATGATAACACCCCAGGACAGAGTTAATGTTTTTAACAGCTCTGGTCTGAGAGCCAAGGATGTTCGGAGTGCTCTGCCCAGAGGTGTAAGGCAGCTGGGAAGGGCGGCAGAGATGGGGCAGAGCTTGACTGACATCCAGACTGATCAATAAGAGTATTGCATCCCATTAGTGTCGTGCTTCATATTTAAGGAGAGCCAGTATCTTTTGGCTAGGAGGACAGGGAGAGAGATGGAGACCTGTTCCAGTTCTGCTCTGTTTTGGTGGAGTTCTATTTGGGAGTTCCCTTAGTCGGGCCTTTCACCATCCTGCCGTTAGCAGAGGCCTCTGGGCCTTTCTGCCTTTTTCTCTCTTCTCTCACCGGGATTGGCTTTGGGACCAGGTGCTGCTGCTTGGAAGTGGCTGCTCGGTGTGGACTGAGTTTGTGAGGAATTGCATTGAGTATCTTTTATATTCTATTTTGCATTTTATATATATTGGCAGTAGTATATTAATATTTTATTATATTATTAAACTGTGTTTATTTCAATCCATGAGTTTCTCCCTTCCCGTTCCGTTCTCTCTCCTATTTGGGGGTGAGGAGGGAGTGAGCAAGCGGCTATTGTGGTTTTGAATTGCTGGCTTGGGTTAAACTGCAACTGATGGTTACCATGTATTGCAGGGTTTGCTGCTGTATCCCTAGTCCTTATATAGACACACTGAGAAAAAACCACGGGGTTACAAAGTTATCCACTCTGGGAATAATTGCTACCTTGTAGACCCAACATAGGAAAGAAAGTAGAATTTTGNTTCTGCCTTTTTCTCTCTTCTCTCACCGGGATTGGCTTTGGGACCAGGTGCTGCTGCTTGGAAGTGGCTGCTCGGTGTGGACTGAGTTTGTGAGGAATTGCATTGAGTATCTNGTTACAAATTTATCCACTCTGGAAATAATTGCAACCTTGTAGACCCAAAATAGAAAAGAAAGTAGAATTTTAAAAAACAAGGGAAAAAAAAAAAAAAGGAAAAGAAGTTTGCCCTGTATTCTTTTCATGGATTCTCATCAACTTGGTCATTCAGTATGACTTGCTGCTCATTGCAGGATATTGCTTTTTTTTGTTGTTTTCTTGTTCTAACCCTAGTAAACAGTATTTGGCTAAAATATGCAAAAAAATATCCTTTTTGGGATGAGTGTATCCAAGAAAGAAAACAAATCACCTAAAGGTGTGAAATCAGTGAACTTGAGCTTATGTCAAATTCTCATCCAGATGGTGTTTAGTCAAAAATAGTGACTGCCATCATGGTAACTTCATCTGCCAGAGAGGGACAATGGAAAGCTCAATCTTGGATGAAAGCTGAGAAGGCACACCTTGAAGATGCTTTATTACTCTAAAATTAAGCATTTGTATTGCCTTCCTAGCTGGGATAATTGGGCTGGTAATTGAAGTCTACATTCTTCTCCCAGAGATGATCAAAACACCTTCCTTGAAAGGACTGTCTGTCAGTAAGAGATGTGGTTAGATTAAAAGGACTGGGAACGGTCTGGGCTTCACGCCCCCGCACACACCTTCATATTAATTGAAATGGCCTTTCTGCATAGGACAAGTTAATGTGGAAAAAAATAATTAGTGGACTATTTTCAGGAAATTATAGTTACCAATCAGTGATTCAACAAAGAGGGTGTAATGGACATTTAGGGTTTGTGGTACCTTTAAATATAGGCTCTTTCTTAAACCAAACTTTCTCAAATATTATCTTACCATTATTACTGTTGCTTTTGAGGGTTAAGTATACAAATTATTATTCTTTCTGTACCTAGAATGTCACAAACAGATGTTTAAATATTGTGGTGATGTTCTGTTTCTCAGACTAAAATGAAGTACATTATAGTTTTAACATTTTTCGTGAACTGTTATCTACCTGAATGCTTTTGAAAATAAGTTTACTCAGAGAGAGACAGCTAAAATGTACATGTTTTACTCAAATGTATGTGTATATGTGCAGATGGGTTTTTTGGTCTTCCAGCCTGTGGTGTCAGGAGCCAGGACAAAAAAAAAAAAAGTGTGTTTCAGCAGGTTCTACAATCATCTTCTATTTAAGATAGTTTGAATTGACCTTTGTCCATCTATGAAACTTTTGTCACTAAGTGTCTTTTTGAGCAAATTCAGTTGAAACAATGTAAAGCCACGTGGTTTGTTTCCTACATAATTTACCAACATTGAAGCTGGTGTCCTTGTGGAAATTTGCAACATTGTAGAGAAATTATTTAGGTTGGCCTGGCTTCTTTGTGTTTTTTCTCTCTGAAAAAAAAAATGTGTCAGAGTTATAGCCTCTTGTTCTGAAGGTTTTGATTCTTTTATTTTCTCTCTCGCTCATGTATGCACGTATTGCTTTCTCTGCCAGCTAGCAAAGCCCCTCCTTTTCATCTCTTCCGCTGAGTAACTGTCCCTTTGGGTGGCACGAGCCATCAGCCGGTGTATGGACACCAGCAAAATGCCAGCGCGGAGATGCTCCGGTGCCCTGGAGATGCTGACAGGCAAGGAGCTGCGGGCTTCATCCCTGGTACACCCGCTCTGCTGCTGGCACAGCTTTGGCACTGGCCAAAGCAACCAGGTGCCCAAAGCCCCAGAGAGGTGGTGATGGAGTCCTAGAGGTGTCCTGACTGGTGCAGGCATGGCCTAATAGCTGATAGGGTTAACTTATACAAGATTAAAATGGTTTTCAAGGTGACTGAGTGTCACAGAGCATCTTCATAGACAATAAAAAGGCCATCACACAGGTTAGCAAAACTCTTCTGGGAAAAAGCCTTTTTTTTTTTTTTTTTTAAACTTAGGGTAGACCCAAAGAAGTTAACATTTGTGCAGTAGTTAAAATATAAATAGCTCGACATCTGGGATGGTGAGTCTATCTGAGCTCCTCATTCTAGCTGGCTTCTTTTTAGTAGTTACTCAAATATTAGATTTGCAGTATACACGTGTAAGGAATAATAAAATGTTTAGATTTTACTGTCAGAAATACTAGATGCCCTATATCTGATATAATTTTGTAAACAAATTATTACTAGGAAAGTTCTGGATACTGGAATGGCTAAACTTTAGTTTCAAGTCTTCCAATATATTCAGGACACTGATGTAGAATGAAGTATTCTGGTGTTTTGTGGTGCTGTGTGTTTGGTTTTTTTTTTCCTCCTGTAAATGGTACCTGTCATAGGTAGAATGAAAAATGTCCCGAAGAAATTTATTTCTGAAGTTTATACTCAACACAGAAGAGAGGTTATGGGTAAACAAAACTTTATAATCACCTTATAGCGGTAGTATTCTGGGAGACAGTATTTTATACTTGAATATAAACTACAACTTATTAAAACAAACAAACAAACCCACAAGATTTTGAAAGCTTTTTTTTTTCTTTTTAATATATTAATATTTAGATATGGAAGCAGTTTAACCTGACTAGCTGATATGCTATTTTTTAATCAAATTTCTAGAGTTATAAAGTTGAGTTGTTAAAGATGACCGTAACTTCTGAAAACTGTGGCTAAGAAAACCATGGTATTCTGTTCATTCAAACATTCCGACTATTTAAGCCAGGCTTATGGTAATTAGATAAATAATTCTGTAAGATAAGGGTGACCAGCTTTCTGAAGTCTTGGTGGAATTATTTTTTTTTCCCCAAGTTAGAAGTCAAATGTTCTGGTAGAAACTCAGCAGGAATTAAGAGGCTTTGAGAGTATCTGCTAATGAAACTAGTCAAGACCTTCAGATTCACATCTGGTTGTTCATTGCTAGTGTCAAATTTTATTTTGGTAAAGGAGAGCTTGAACTATAGTCATAGTACTATTTTCAAACTAAAAGAGAAAATGATAGAACTTGCGCTATTTTGTCCTAAATTGATTCACAATACCAGCATGGCCACTGGCAGAGAGTTCCTGTAAAACAGTCTATCTTCTAAAAAGTACCCGGAGTTGTAACCTAATCGTACCGTTGTAAGGAACATCTGTCTCAATAGGGCACTTTTTACAAAGATTTCTTACAAGCATTGTAGGATATTTTTATTAGCTTGAAGGACATAAAGCTGTGTTCTTCTTTGGTTACTAGGGCAACAAAGAAGTCTCTGCTTCATACTAGACACACAAATTCTCATCAGGCTATGCGATATCATATAAGCTGTGGTATCTATCTGCCTTAGCTTCTACACAGGGATTGATGAGAGAGGATAAATTTATGCCACACTGTTTACCTCTTAATCCCATTATTTTTCTTTTACTTACGTTTAAAGTGACCTGAAGCTAAGCTTATTGCAAAAGGTTAAATTTTTTAAGCAGCAAACAAATAAAAGCCACTATGGAAAAGCAGTTCGTATCCACACAAAATGCTCAGCTCTATAGACCAGATAATGGTGATCAAAGTGCCAGAGGTGAATTTTGTGATCCAGGCTTGCATATGTTTTTCGAAGGCTCAGTCTGGGTAGTGCTGAAAGTCAGCAGCTCTGTCTTCTTGGAGCGAGGAGGTTCTTACCTCGACGTGGAGGAGAAGCTATTGCTTTTGTGTGGTTCTGACTGGATGGCACGACATGATCATTCCCAAACTCTAATCCTTTGGAAGCAGGTGATGCTGCTAAGAAGGTTTTTAATTAATTGTTAGGACTAGTCTTGAAGACTGTAAAAGTGTAATTTTAATGAGCTAGAGAAAATCTTATTAGCATAGTTTAAATAAGTTTTGCAGTGGGATTTTTATTAGTGATTATAAATTAGTTAAAGGAATGTAAGAGAAAGTTCACTTTGAAGAGTGAAATAATACCTTACAGGACTATAGTCTTTTGGCCCTTTAAAATTCAAATGCATTTGACTATTTTGGTAGCCAAAGGTTTTGCTTTGTGTATCCACTAAGAAGTTTCGCTTTCTATAGTTTGAATAAACAAGGACAAAGAGATTGAAGTTGTCATTAACTTAGGCTTGAGCTTCAGTTAATTCTGTAAAATCTGGTTAATTCACTTTGCTTTCATAATGCTAGGATATATGTCTATCTTGAGTCCTGTAAGTATGATGATGAGTTCTTCTACGTAACCGAATAGCTATAAATATTTGTGTAGCTTTGGCATTTGTTTCTCAGCCTATTTTCTATGGAAACAAGTCTTATGCAACTCAGTTGTCTTCTTGTCTCATCTTCCTCTGTTACCTGCCAGTAAGTTTTGAATTCTGTGGCAAAATTAAACTAAATTAAACGCTGGGACAAGTTCCCAAAGAGGTTGTGGGGGGTCTGTCCTTGAAGGTTGCCAAGACTGACCCTGAGCGAGCTGGTCAAGGTCTTCTGGCCGACCTTGCTGTGAGCAGCAGGTTGGACTGGAGACCTCCCAAGGTCCTTTCCCACCCCAAGGCTTCTGTGGTTCAGTGTCTGGAACAAATTACAAATCTAAATAACTATTTAAGTTCTAGCTGAATTGTCGGTGGGAAAGACACCCTGTCAGGGCTCTAGATATATCTGAATTGGTACAAATCTGTTTTGTCACTCTTCTGCTCCTCCTCCACTTTTGTGAATGCTTCTTTGTGCAGTAAGTTTACAGTATATTTCAAAATATTACAGTAATTAATCTAAAGGTTTTCATGTCAACAGATATACTTCTGAGAGGAACTTCCTGTGACAAAGCATGTAATGATACATAAATGATAATGCATATTAGGGTCACTGTTAAGTTGATTGAACACAACAGTGTGATAAATTAAAATATAAATCAGAATTCATAGATTTGCTGTATGATGTGCAGGAGGCTTATATTGCTTTTAACAGGTATCTGCATTTCTCATTGCCTTTGCAAAGGGATGTATTCAAGCCCACATCATCAGAATACGCAGGCTTTTTGACCGTGTGGAAGTTTTGTACAGAGAAGCAAGGAGGATGAGAAATCCCTCAATGTCAGCATATGTTCTAAGGTTCTGCTCAAGCCAGGGGAGGAGCTGGAGTGAGGTAACAACCTTGGCTTTGTCACCCATGCTGGTGTTCTTGCTCCTACTCTGAGGCACACGTAATCTAATAGCTTTATTCTTTCTGCTTGCAAGCTTGATGTTGGTGCAGAATCTGCCCTAATGTATCTGTTCTCAATGTTTGTAAAGAAAACCTGAGGATTGGGGGTGTTGCATAGCTGGAACAGCTGGGATCTGGGATGTTTTTCTTTTGAAGAGCGAGCAAAACTGCTAGTGCATCTTTCAGGATATTCAGGTTGCCTCCATCATGAAGGATGGAAGGCCTCAGAGTTGTTTACACGCTGTAGGCATTCTGAGGGTGAGTCTGAGAACTGTTTTCTTCAGATGCAGAACAGAGGTACAGGGTTCAAGGGACTTGCTGGAAATAGTGCACGAAGTCTGTAGCAGGATATGGAACTGAACCTGCATCTCTTAAATCTGTGTGTCAGCACTCTTCTTGCTTGAAGTTTAATGTGTTTTCTGCAAGGTATCAGAGGATAAAGTTTAATACAAGTGGTTATGTCTGAAAAAACGTTCATTTTAAAGAATTGTCTGCTTTTAAGACTTTAGAGACTATCCTCTATCTTCTATTTATATTTTAATTTAACTATCTTCCATATGTGGTACATTTCGTAGGTACTGAAAACTTTAACATATCCAGTCATGGTCATTATATTGGTATAAACATTAATAGATTAGCGTGGCATATGGCTTAAAAAGAATATTTGAGGTCAGAAAACTAATAGTCATTAAGAATAATTTTCAATTAGAAACCCGAAGTTTAAATACTTAAATATTGGGCCTAATTTTCAAGATGTTGAGCTATTTCTACAGCTAGTAGCAGCAATTTTCAGAAAAACTAGGTGCTCGGCTTTAGTGTCTGGAAACTTTGAGCAAGAACTTTGTACTTAAGCAACCATACTGTTCCTCATAATCTGTTCATAGTTTTCTTGACAAGTAGATGTCTTTCAATGAAAACCGAGTATAGAGACAGCAACTAATGAAATAGTGCACCTGTGAGCATGTCAGTTTTGTGGGATGTTCTGATTTTCCTGGTGCTTTTAGAAACAGAGGCATCAGTCACAAGGGGAAAAGGCAGGTAAAACACTTGCCTTGCATTTCATATAGAATTGAAAGTTGTCGTTATTGCTTCTTAAACTATACCAGGGAGTAGAAAATTCTTTCTTGAAAATTCCAGTGTTTCTAAGTTGCTAAACGTGGCCAGCACTTCAGAATTTCACCAAGATGATGTTGATGCTTGATTGTATAAGACAAGAGTTTTGTTCGGCATAGAGAGGGAACTCAAGGATTAAAATATCATTGGGATACACTCACAGCGAACCTACTGCTAAGCAGGTAGATGTTACGTATCACTTAGAGTCTTTTCAGTCTTGGTAATAGACTTCAGTGTTAGATATGGATTGTAGTGACACATACGAGGCAGAGGTGTCCAGTTTAAGGGGAAAGCCAACCTCCTGTTTGTGAAGGCTTTTGAGCATCTGCCATGGTAGTGGATGAGAACTGCTGTTGTTCCTGTCACAGGCTCCTTCTTGTCATCCCCAGCGCTCCAGGTGCTGTTTGCCTCTCGCTCCCTATACCTTTCTGCAAGGGGAACTGGTCACTGGATGTAGTGTAGCTTAAATGTTCATGGAGTTCTGCAAGCTTGCTGAGAATAAGTCTCCCTCTCCCCTTGGTAATGAAGGATTTTTCTTTAGGGCTTCCCTCTAGTGAACAGTGAACTCTTCTCCCATAGGGCATATTGGCAGGCTGTTGAATTTTCAGGTTTATTTGCTGTTTTACCATTTAAGCAGGTGACAGAGCTGAAGATAGGCTTTATGTGGAGTGACTTGAAGAAGCAGGTTGTACATGCAGGTAGAGTTTGTTGTTATTCTAGTTGCCCCATGAGATCTTAGATGCAGAAGATCCTCTATAGATAAGAACTTCTCTCTGAGGTGATTGGAAATAACCTGGCAAGTATTTCAGTGTCCTTTGTGGAGAAATGTTATGCATCTTTGTGTTGCCTCTGCAGCAAAGGAATGTAGGCTTACTAGACAGACTTTGAATATGTGTATCAGTACCATCCGCCATTCTTGTCCCTTGGAAGTTCTCGTCTGTAAGCTGCCTAGAGATAATGTGTTCAAGTGCTTTGGCTGAAAAGTGCTTATAGTAACAGTTGGGAAGTGAAGATATATATTGTTTTGTTACATTGGGTTTTGTTGTTGTTTCTTGGGCTTTTGCAACTATTTCCTGTGATTATTTACAAGCACAGTACCCAGGGTGAGGCTGCCAAACAAATTCAGTAAAACTGGTGTTATTTCAGACTTTTCCTAGACCTTGAAACCAAACTGGGAAGTGTAAACTGACTGTAACAACCACAGAACTGAATTGGCTTTCAAGTATTTTATTTAAGTTGAGGTAATTATTTCCAGAAAGTTTCATGCACAAGAACAAAGATAGTTTCTGGAGCCTCCTCAAAAGTGATATGATGTTGTGGTTATTTATTATTCTAATATTATTCTTCAAGTTGTTTTACAATTATTATTTAATTTGCTGTCCTATGAGTAAGTGCAATTATCTTGACTTTATATACCTCAGTCTATCCATCTGATTCCCAAAGGCTGTATAAGGAGTTTATGTCAAAGCCCAGAATAAAATGTTAGATACCCAGTCCTGCAATTAGGCCATACACTGTTCTTTATAGCAAAATAATTCATGACTCAGCCACCTAATTGCAGTGGGACTTCCAATAAGCTCTTTAACATCTACTCATTTAGAAAAATGATTTTAAGACTTTTTTTTAGTTGGGAGTTGTTGCTCAAGTAATTAAATCCTTACACAATATAGCTTACAAAACTGAATATTAAATGCAATAGGTAAACTGGAATGACGTGTTTGGATCAGAACAGTAGGGGTTTTACAGCTGCTCTGTATAGATTAACCTGAGAAGCTATCATAATTTCCATTAGAGAGCAAAGTGCTCAAACTTTGCAGAAACCTACTTATTTTTAGATTTATGTATCTATCTCCTGACATATTTTATACATATATACAGGTATAGGCACATCTTCATTGGTGTGTGTTTGGAGTACTCCGTGGAAAAAGATACAGCTCAGCAGGCTGAGCCCCTGCTGTTGCTTTAACTGGTAATGTTACTTTTTAAAGCTCCCAAAGTACAAAGAATATCAGGATTTGGAAAAAGTGAAATGACCTCTCTGCCCAAATTTATTAAGATGACATAGTAATTGCTTTAGAAGTATGTTATATTTCTCTTGTGCTGCTATAGTTCAAGAATTGGAAGCTTTCAACAAAGGGTTAAGATTGTGTGTTTTCCCCTTGACAATTCTGTGGTTTTGCTTCATCTTCCCCTGGTGTTTGAGAGGCTCAGAATCAGACAAGGGAACACTCTGTTGTGTCTCTTCTTATCCTCTGAAGCTGATATGAGTTTTAACTATCGAGGTTTCGGCATTAAATATCCAAGGAATTGTGTGAACAGGGTAAGAAAACATCTTGATAATTACATTTGGCATATGTTCTTTCTCTAGATGAGGAAACTTCAAGTTATGACACATTTAACTGTACGCAAAGTTTGCAAGTTACTTTACAAAATAATATTTAGTAATATTTACATATGAATTTGTAAACAATCTAGTAAATTTAACTGTTATTTTTGATACTTTATTTCATGTTGCTCGGAATTCTTTTACTGTGCATTTTGGCAGGATTCTTACCACATTTTTTTTTCGTAAGTCTAAAATTAAGAATAATTATTTTTTACTGACCTTCTGGTATTATTTGCATCATCGTTGTCCCTAATATCTTTATCCCTTAAATTACCTTCCTTTTTAAATTATAAAAAAATGCCAGAAATACATCCATTAAAAAAGGGGAAAGAGAAGGGAAGATACTCTGTATGCAGAAGAAGGTAATAAAGGTGGTTTAGTACTGGAGACTCCTTTTATGATTAGGAGTGGTCATCATGGATAAATACCTTTACATTTCTGTGGTCCCTATATTTAATGTGTAAAGCTAGAAATCATACATCTTTCCATAAATTTCAACAGGATTTAAGCTAGTTATAAGAAACAGTCTTTTAGAACACATTTAATTCTCTTTATTTTTTTATTATACAGAGAGTTTCTGCATTTTGGTTGAGCCAATTTGGCTCTGATATTAAGCTCAGTCAGAAATCCTAGAAAAGATGCAACATTTCCAGAATGTGGAATTAGAAGGCGGGAACCCATCTGAACTTTTTAATGTCTTCTCCTGTCCAGCTGGTCCAGGTCTCTTCTCCCCCCCACCCCCAGTTTTGGGATACTGGGCCATCTTTGGCAAAGTTTAAGGGAATCAGATCAGTTTATTTGCCTTGGCACACTTTATTTTTTTCCTTTTTATTCTTCATTTTTATTTTATATACAATTTTATTTTATTATATACACTTGTAAATTTTATTTGTATTATGTGACTTTATTTTTATTATACACACTGCACATCATCTTCTGGTTTTTATCTTTATCCAATGACAGCTCTATCAAGAAACCTGAGAAGTAACTTGTAAAAGAGATTCAGATGTGATGTCAGGTACTGCCCATGTTTCTCTGTCACTGAATAAGGTTGGAGGTAGAAAATATAACAGGTAAAAACTCTGCAGATCATTTACATACTATTCATCTTGAGGCTTTCTAAATGTTTTAAGTTGTTATTCAAAGTATACCTATTAGTCTAAACAGAAATGTGGAAGATGTATGTGCAGTGTGAGGTAAGATAAAGTACAGAAACTATTTATCACTGTGTGGTATGTAAGGCTGTGTGGTCAGTGATGCATAGCTGGGCCACATAAAACATTTAAAGTCTATGTATTTATTGATTCCACGTGGCCATGGTGTTCCATCCTCAGGAAAACTGAGGGATTTACTGTGGCCTGTTAGTCCCAGAAGCTTGTTAAAGATGGATAGCAGGCTGGGTTTTAGCATTGAATAGTTCTCTGGGACTGGGACATACATGCTGGTTGTCTTTTATGGAGCAATGACTGTATCTTGCCAGTAATGATATCCCAGATATGACAGCATTTGACTCTGCACCGGTGTCTTTCATGGGGCTATAAATGACTGCAGTCGTTTTGTCTCTTCAGGAGTTTCCACTCAGTATCTGTTGCCTTGGAGCCTTAGTGAGATCATTTAAACAGGGTGAAGCATCTTGTTCTTTAAACATATTCTGCAAACACGTGTAAATGGTCTTGCAAAAATTTCTTTCTGAAGAGGTCTCGAGGAGTCAAGCCTTCCCATGCTGCATTTGAGTATATTTCTTCCAGGTTTTGCTGTGATCTTTGCCCTGGAACACACACTGCGCCGCGCTGATACAGAGGAAACTGGCAGCAGTTCTCGTTTTCAGATGGCCCTCCTGCTTTTCATTAGCAATGATCGGTGCTGCTCAGAGCTTTTCAGCGGTCCTGAAAAAGTGGGACTTTCCCCCTCTGGGAAGGAGGAGCAGAACGTGCTGCTTCTCCAGCGCTAACGGGACAGGCAGGGGGAGATGGGCTGCCCTGAAAGGCAAGACCTCTGCCCAGCTCCATCATGGGCTGAGCTGCCCTTGCACGCATCCTGCAATGGTACAAGCAGTCTGGATTCTCGGGACTTTGGTGTAAGTGGGTTTAGCATCTTTTGCTATGCTAGAGGTTATTTGAGAGTAGGTTAGACCCTACTTGAAGCTTTTGGAAGGGTTTGTGAATTCCTGGATTTGATTTTTCTGATTGTATGGAAGGATTCTGCGTTGCTACTTGGGCATTTGTTTCTTTCGTAAAGAAGCTTTTTTCCTGTTGGGTCACTGAAATTCAACAGGGTGTTAAAAAAAAAAAAAAAAAAAAGTGGGGAAGATATGTTCTTCCCCTCAAATTTAATGAGAATAATGTAATTCCGCCACATCTGAGAAATCACCCTTCCCCGGTGTGGGCCTGTGCTGCTACACACCACCTCAGCAGTGGCTGTGCCAACATCTGGCTGATCTGAAGCTCTGCAGATACCGAGTGGAGCCTGCAGGAGCAGGCAGAAGTCACCTCCAGCAAAAGATCAGCAGCTGTGGTAAGGAGAGCATTAGACCAGGGATCTTCCTCATACTCATCGGAAATAAATTTGCCTGGGATAGTAACTGAGGCAGGAAATTCTGGCAGTGTTAGGAGGTAAAGGGTGGAGAGCCAGCTTGAACTTCAGAGCTTGTAGAGCTTTAGTCGAGAGCTACAGCTTCCATGGTGTGTTACCTCAACCTGGAAGCTGGGGAGTATGGTGTGGAGACCTTTAGGTACTATGAATCGTAGAATCACATAATAGTTTGGGTTGGAAGGGACCTTCAAAGGTCATCTAGTCCAACCCCCTGCAATGAGCAGGGACATCTGCAACTAGATGAGGTTGCTGAGAGCCCCGTCCAGCCTGGCCTGGAATGAAGACAAGTAGGGGCTGGAACCCACTACGTGCAGTCACACAGCTTCTGTTAAGGCCTATCAGTTCACACACATCAATCCCTCATCGTGGTCGTCATCGTGTTTGGAGACCACAATTCACAGACATCTGTCTGGTTTGAGTGTCCAGTGGTTGGCTGGGGTCTGATACTGAACTGGAGCCCATAAGCCTGTGCTGGAGCCCATATTCTGCTCGGTATCCATGGACTGTTTTCCAATTATTTGCCATAGTCCAACTTCCATTATTCCAGATAATGGTTCCTGACCTTTCTATGTAGAAAGAGAATTTGTTTGATTATCTACATGTGTGTGTACATATACATAATACAGGCAGTTTTTATATATATTATAGGCAGGCATAAGTATATATTTCTGTATTTTATATATATATATGTATATTCACACAGAATATACATACATAAAAAGTATTTTCTTTGTAAAGCTGACTAATCAAAATTTAGGTAATTTTGCCAGAGCCACTTTATTTTTGCTCTGTGAGGAGGTATTTGATAAGATGCCATAATGAGAGTTTTGCAGATACACTTTCTTACGCAATTTAATGTTGTAAAGTGGTTATTGGATGAATCTGGATTATAAGGTGAATAAGGCTATTGACAGTAGGATTCCCGTCTCATTTTAAGTAGTGAAGGTAAGTAGTGAATAGGGTAAATGCAAGAGGCAAAAGCAGGAAAAAGCAGTACAGAAAAATGCTTCTGTCTGTTCCACTTAATAGTTCCTAGATGGTCCTGTGCAAATAAATTAAATTAGACTTTTCACATCTATCCTGTCAGCTCATCGTGTGTTCTTTTTGCTCTGCAGTACAAAACTTCATTATTTCCACCACTCCATTTCCCAGGTGCCGAGTACTTGGAGTAAACAGATCCTCACACATTTAGTTGCCCAGCTTTTCTAGAGTTCTTTTTAAGCACTTGAATATTTCAGTAGAACTAGCTATAAATCTGCAACAAGTATGGGTTGTTTTTTCCTCATATGTTTCTCAACAAATGGGAGTGATCTCACAGAACGAGATGAGAGGTCATCTTGTGCTTTAATTCTGTCTCATCCAATTCTTCACCGAATGCTTCTCAAGTGGCTGCTTTGAATTTATCCATTTTCCCCACTGGTAAAATTGGGAAAACTAGAGAATACCTGGAGGATGTGGTGGGGAGCAGGCGGAGGTTTGGGGCCCTCGGATATCAAGAAGTGCAGTGAAGGTGTCCCTTATTCCACTTTTGTTGAAGGGTGTTTAATGCTGTACAGCAAATACAATAGGGCACGTGCATCTGAACAATAAAGATAAAAAGAAATATTGAATTGCTGTCTTATCTGTTGAATGCCATCCATCTTATGTAATTAAAGGCTGTGCTATCATGTGTTTAAATGCGGGAGGACAGATTTCAAGATGCTGGTGTGTATTTTGGTACTTAATTAATGACAGCTTAGCTCTTGCAAGAGTTCCAAAGGTATCATTGTGCTAAATACTGTATATCCACAGGGTAAGAAATGGATTGTGTCTCTTCAGATGGTAAACGAGGATAGGATAAATGGTGAAAGTGAGGGGAATTCTCAACAATTATTGACCACAGCCCTTGCCTGTGGATTAAATGACATTCCTGTAGTTAGCAAAGAGGCATAGCAAACTTTAGAATTTCAGCTGCATCTTATGACGTAGTTGGACCAATTTTTGATACCACTGGGGTGACATGAGAGTTGCCGAGGTGGCTGGAGAAGTGTTTGCTCTTTTATCCTGATGCCGGGGGAGCCCAGCATCCCTGCAGTAAAGTCAACGGGAAGGCAGAGGTTCCCTGTTCCAGTGGCAAGTCTTGACAGCCAGGTTTGATCATGGCTGGTAGGTAGAGACCAAGCTGCTGGATGTTTCCCTCAACCAGCTGAGGGACATGCACCAGTTCTGCCCTGTTGCCTTTCCCAGGAGGCAGGGAGAGTGGGCAGGAGGGCTGGAGGAGGAGTTGTAGGTGGCTTAAGGACAGTGACATCTTCAGCTGCTGCAGGTGTCAGCTGGGGCTGTTGTCTGCCCACAGCTCAGTCTTGCTCAAGTGACTTAAAGCAGTACTACTAAGCTAACACAAAGCAGAAAATCAGGTTTAAATTAAGAGGGAAGCATCTTGTTTCTCTTAGTTTAGTTTAAAGTGCTAGAAGCTGTAATCAGGTTTTTTTTTTTGTCAGTCCTTTTTGCTTTCATGAGAAAACCCACATAAGAGTATTTTGGAAGTAGGCCCAATGTTTTCTTTTCTACTATGGCAAATCTATACATTTAAAACTTTACTGAACCCTTTAGTTCCATGTCTGAAGAAGGGTTTATGCATGTGAGGATGGAAAAAAAAAAAAAGTAAGGCAGGGCAAGGATCCCCACACAAGGAGGTGCAAAATAATAAATTCCTTTGTAGCTTATATGATGTATTATGCTGTCCAAGTCGATTATGATGCAGAACTGTGATAGTATTGCCTGGAACTTTTTTTTTTCTTTTTGGCTTGTTTAACTGGCATAATGATATGAGTGCTGCAAGGGAGAGTTATATAGTCTGTGTTAGCCAATATGTGGTTTTATATAACACTTCTGGGTGTATACAGTACTTGAAGTAGGCTACATTTCCTGAAATTTCGAAGGAATTACTGGCACTTCGGTTTTCTCCATTTTATTTCTCCTGTGAGAGTCCCATATATATTAACCAAAGATAAATGTACGTTTGAAAGAGGGAGTGATGCATCCTTATCACAGGCAGGAAATGCAATATGATACCTGTTCAGGGAGAAGGAGGACCTAATGTTGAGGGGAGGGCTGGACATCCATCCTGTTCTTACATCCTAACTGAAATTGCCAACATAAAAAATGTTATTATATTCCTAGTTTTTGTATTGTGGAAGTGTTTCTGGCAGATTTCCTGGCAGGAAGGAAAATTCAGAGGGGGAAGCATTCCCTAGAACTTTAAGAAAGCTCAGAGTGGAGAGGAAGATAAGCAACAAGTTGCTAGAATGTGAAATATGCAGAGCATTTTTTCAACATAAAATTTTTAAATCATCCAAATGTCTCTTTCCTGTTGGGTCTGTACTGTTTGCAAATACAATAGGTGTTTACATTTGGAATGTTGCTGTTTTTAAAATATAATTGCTTTTTTTTTTTTTTTTTGAACTGTAGGTATGAGAAGGTGCCAGTAATTCTGGTTGGTAACAAAGTGGACCTGGAAAGTGAGAGAGAAGTATCATCGAGTGAAGGCAGAGCCTTAGCTGAAGAATGGGGCTGTCCCTTTATGGAGACCTCTGCTAAAAGTAAAACAATGGTGGATGAGCTCTTTGCAGAAATTGTTAGACAAATGAACTATGCAGCACAGCCAGACAAAGATGATCCATGCTGTTCTGCGTGTAATATACAATAGCATTAAAAATGACCTAACCTGGACTTAATTTGCAGAAATTTTGTAAGGTGGTAAAACCGTCTACTTCACTTCCTGGTTTGTGGGTCACTTGGAATACATCTGTAGTGAAGTAGCAACATTAACTCAGAGCTGAGCATTGGAAGTCAATCACTGACTCTGAATATAATTGGGTTAAATGACCACATCTCACCCGTTTTTCCCTTTGAGCACCTGCGATTTTATGGCATAGCCAGTTGATCTACAGGGTCGTTCCGGTCAAGAGTACGTGTGTTGTCACGTCAGACAGCACCACAGCAACTATTTCCGAAGAAGCTGGACAGCTTTTGGAGATGGGAAACAAACACAGTGGAGAGAGTATCTCTGAAGACCATTCACAACTAGCATAAGCGTGGAAGGAGAGCCAAGTCTTTCGGTGTCCAATTCCCGTGCTTCAGGACGTGCCCTATCGCTTGTGGCCACGTTTGTTCAGTCAAATATGTTGATTTCACCAGAACTTCCGACAGTGTTAGAGTAAGAGGCTACCAGAGACCTATCTATTTTGGATTTTTCCTCAAAATTGATGCTATTATTTCTACACTTTATCCCACATCTTGAAATAGAAAACGTTGCACCAGTGTGTGAAATGAGGGGCAAGATCTGAAAACAAATGACAGGTGAAGAAAGAGTCTGCCATTGGAATGTTTTAAATCTTTCATTTTGCTGCTCAGAAATGGAGGATCGCTTCAGGTTTTGGTCTGCAAAAAGCCAAACAAACCCTCTGTTTACAAAGCAGGAAGCATCTTTATTTATCACTTTACTGAACCAGGAGGAAGCAACTGTGATGAAAAAAAATTGCTGAGCCTTACTAACAAGGAACACTTTAATAGATTAACTAGCACCATCTTGTAAGGAAAATTAAGCCATGTTGCATCCATATATTCCCTTCTGCAGAAACCTCGTGGGACAGTATGAACATCCTGCATTTTTAAGTTTGTTAAAGACAACAGTTTTTCTTGCCTTGAAGGGCTACGTTCTCTGGTGTGATCCCTAACTAACCTTTGAAAATCAAGTTTGCTATTTGATAGCTTTAATGTTGAAAGCTTAAACTGAATAACCATGTGAAATCATTTGGTTCAGAGGTGAAATAGTTACGGTTGTCATTCCTTAGGTGAGTGTGGAAATGGCTCTTTAATTGCCTGACACACTATTCAAAGGTTGCCCCAATTATTGGAGTGTTAAATGGTGGGAGCAAATATTTTATTTTGAAAGGATGCTCGAGCTCTGACTTGCTAGTTTCATAGCAGTGAAGTATTTATCATTTGCATGACTAATGGCACAGAAATACCTATTCCGAAGTCTTACAATCAAAGTATAGAAGACTTTTCAATCACAATGTTTAGATTTTAAATGCTGGAGAGATTGTCTTGAGCTGGGTCTTTTATAGCTAAAATTGGCCATAAAAATACAGAGTCACTGAGCCTGTGGTCTAAATAACACCATGTGTTTATTAGTTTTTCAATCTTGTGCAGTAACAGTGTAGTTCCTTGTGTTTAAATGAGTGAAAACCGAGGTGCTGGGGTGTGTGTGTGTGTTGAGTGTGTATGTGTGTGTGCATATGGCCCTTAAAAATGCTGTAATTGGAGTTAAGCTTGAGGGTTTTGCCTCCATCTGCAGAACTTCCTAAAAATGCTCTCATCTGCCACAAAGGAAACTTGAGTACAAAATGCCTCGCAGATTTTCATCCTTAAGTATCCTTAACATTTTGAATTCTCATTCAGTGGATGATTGCTAAAGGAAATCACATTAATGGAAGAGAACGGGCCATCTCTGCCCTTAGTCTTTCAAGACCTTTCCACAACCAATGTATCCAAGGGCATTAGATGTCGCAAAACATTAAGCCTTACTAGAACGTCAGTGTAGCCCGTTTCCCACCTACCTGGCAGAGCTTTTGTTACTCTACGTTGTTCTCGTAGGGAGATAGGCACACCCTTTATTTCTGGCATCTGAATGCCCTTTTTGGGTGCTCTGAATCGCCCTCCTTAGAGGCACCTACCTCTTTCCGTTGACTATATAGCAAACTTAGGCTTTTAACTTTGGTCCTCTGAGTCACACAACTGATATGCCTAAACTAGTTGGTATGAATGTTCTCTCCCCCCCGCCCGCCTAGTGTGTCAACCACCACGCTTAATCAAGATGCAAGATGTTGAATTAGTGATATTTCGATGTATAAAATATCTAGATTGGGAAACAGTTTATTAAGCAAGTACAACCTATCTGTAAGACAGTTGTCAGTGCGAGATCCACTGCGTAAACACTCAAAAAAAAAAATATCCCCAAAACAACCCCAAATTTGAAACTGAGTTGGAAATGTATGTTATGCAATGTTGTTTACAGAGATGTTAAAATCTTACCTCACAAATTGTTCATCAACCAAGAAAATGGCATGAAGTACCATATGAACAGACTAACATTAAGTTCACAATGCAAAACAGATGGGCTTTTAGTATAGGGAAAATTGCACATTAAATTTTTTAACAGAAAATATTAATGAAAATATCTCCCAGTCTTGTTCTTAATTACACTCTTACATTTTCAAAAACATAGGCCGTATGTAAAGCTACCACACAATGTGGCGGGGGGAAAGTGTAAGTGTTGTTTTTCGTTGTATAGTTCTGAGGGAGTAGTTATGCACTATTTGTATTTCCACTAATGTGAAAATAGTGGAGCTTGAATCAATGACAGTTGCACTCGACAGAGATTTTTTTCAAATTATTGGGGGTAGCAGAAAGGGAGGCCAGTGACCCACGGAGCAGCTGTGTGGTTGCCCTACAGGAGTCATTGGTCTTGGGTCACTGTTTCATTTGTACCCAGGTAGGATTATACCAATTATAGCATTTGAAAGTTTCTTATAACATGCCTTAAAATATTATTATTTGTTCCAAAGACCCACTTTTCCTTTGGCTGTTCTTGTAGAGCTTGGTATTTTTCTACAAAGACAGCATTACTCCAAATTTGTTGTGTTGGTTTTGTTTTTTTTTTTTTTTTAAACGTTGCAACTTTTATTCTTTTGAGCTATGATAGTGAGAGCAACTGTTTCCTCTTTCTGTTAAAAATACACACAAAAACTAGTCAAAGCAAACAAAACAGAATCAGATCGAGAGTATTAAACATAATTGCATTGGGTTTTGTTTCAATTTTCCACCCCTCCCCGTCATGTCTGTCCCCTGGCCTGCCCTTTCAGAGCATCAAAAACACTTTTAGTGACACTTTCTGTTCTGTTTCTAGCCTCTCCCTAACCCCAGTGCTACAGTTGCCATTACTTTTCTGTGGGAAAACTACTGGTATTTGCTTTCCTGTATAGAATGTTGCCTAAAGATGTCAGCCATTTGGTTGGGGGGTTTTGTGCATGGTTTTTTAATGTTTATTTTTTTAATTTTTATTTTTTTTTTACCAGTGTGCCATCAAAGCACTGGTTAGGCTTTAATTGTGAAACTCCGCAACAAAAGCAAATGTTTGTCAACTGCAGGAGGCTTTATCTGCATTGTTGTGCATCTGTTAATTCTTGATCAGGGTTTGAAGAAAAGACTGAAGTGGGTTCTGAAATCAGGCTTAATGCTGTTGATTTGGAGTTTCCCAGGGGTGAATTAATGTATTTCGCAGTTAATTGTTGAGCTGTAATACAACTGGCGACTTAAAATGGGGCAACAATTTGTTTTGTAACAATGTCAGTTGTTTAAACCTTGATGTTTCAAATAAAACAAGAATTGTACATAGAACTCAATGCAAACTCAGCAGTTGTATTTGGAGTTAAATTATTTTAACAAATAAATTTATTTAATGAAACCTCCCTTGCATTTCCTGTGTTCTCCATTTTGGTTTGGTCAAAAAGTTCATCCGAAGCTGTCTAGGACTACCCAAGAACTTCAAACAACACCATCAGCTGTTTGCGGTTCACCTAAGTATTTCTTGCCAAAATGCTCTTCTGGTACAAATTAAATAGCAATACGTGAAACGCAAATATACTTTCATTTTTATGGATGGATGCATATTGTGATTTAAGTTATAAGCTTGATCAAGAACCATAGCAAAGGGTTTTCTTGTTTACTTCTCTTCACACAGGGGTATACATTGACAAAAATCAGTAAGTCTTAGTATTTGATGAGATATGACTCTTGCTATGGGTAGAGAATAATGCTTACTCTAAAATATAATAAATTATGTACAAACTTGGTCAATATATTGTATAATTAATACACAGAACTACTTCTATAACACTGCGCTTGCAAAGGGTTACAGAAAGGATTGTTTGTTATATCAGCTGTTCAATTGATGAGTGTTTTGCAGGCTTTCAGCACCATACAAAGGGAGTTAGTGTTAGAAAGAACTTCAAATACAATTAGTGCGGTGGAGATTTATAAATGAGCAGTTGAGCTAATGCTAACAGGATTATTCTAGCTAATTTGCACTGATCAGCAGTTACAATTTAGTCACGCCAGTATCACTAAAACACCCTGTTTTCAGTAACGATGGGTGCTCGGTAGTCTCCTGTTCTGTTGTGCATGCCGTAAGGAACAAGAAGCCTGAGGCTGGCACATCTTAAAAGCTCCTAGTTCTATGGATAATATAGAAGGCTGACACATACTGCTAATTTTATGGTTTTGATTTGCCCTTTCATGCTATAGACCAGCACCAGGGGAACTTTAGCTGATGGGTTCTTGCAATCCTGTTAATTTAGTAATATCCTTTTGTTTCAACAGGAATTCATTGAGTTTTTCTGAAGAGTTAAACAAAAAAAAGAAAAAAAAGAAAAAAAAGCTGGTGTGCAACATGGGCTCTTTTCAAATACTGAACAACCAGAAAACTTTGAATATTGTACTCTAACAAATGCTTTCCCTGCTTTTTTTTTGTTTGGTTGGTTTAGGTATTTTTGTTCGGTTGGTTGGGGTTTTTTTGTAGTTACTGCAGGAAACTTGGAAATAAATGTTATCCTCCATGGGTATCAATCTTACTGGATCACCAGTCTTTGGTCACTTCTGTTGCTTGACCAGGCAGTCTCCGGACTTCATCTTCTATCCCAAGTTCCCTTCAATAGCGTTCTCTCCCTTGCTGTTTACCTGCTGCCTTATGCTTTCCTCTCCATTGAAACATCATCCTCCTCCAGGGAGCAGGAATAATTATTCTGAAATTGCTGACAACTATTTCTATTGCTTCGTTTGGCTTGCACAAGTGTACTCAGTATGTAGTCATGTCTTCCCTTTGCAGGCATCTACTTGATCATCCTCTTTTAGCAAATAGAAATTTCCAGATTCCGCTGGCTCTGTTTGGATGCTCTAGCGCCCTAGTCAGTCATCTTATTATGCGTAATTCCTGTTTTGGCATAAAACCTGCAGAAGGGCCTTTTCCGTTTTTCTGTGCTAATGGCAGTCACTGAATTTGCAGACGTTTTTTGAGCTGCATGTTTCTTCATAAGGAGGTCAGTGTGAATACATCTGGATTTTGAATCTAGTTGTCACTGGTTTGGGCTTTGGTTGTCTGGTCATCACAACGTGTTTTTCTTACCTTCTCACTTTGGAGATAAAAAGTATTTAGTTCGACATTTATAATGTCTTTATATTTTTGCTTCAGCTCCTGTCATTACACTCATCCTGTGGTCTCTGAATATTTTCAGATGGCATTTCAGGAGCTGGGGCTGCCCTCGGAGGTAGGGACGAGGCAGAGCCCACACTGACGTTCAGACGGTGCCTTTGCATTTACAGGCTCCATTGCAGGTGGGTGGATGGAAAAAAAAACAACCAAAACACGTTGCTGTCAACCAGGCACCACGTGATACCAGAATCGCTAACAGCAAATCTTCATCCCACTCTGCTCGAACTGTTTGTGGGTTTGTGTTTTTTTTGTGTACTTTCGAGCTTGCACATTTTGGTTTGACTTGAATATTAAATAGTTCGGGCAGCACTAAGAATGCGTTCCAAACTTTTTGCAGTGCAGTGATGACTTCTGTAGGCAACCGGGTAAGATGCCTGCCCACTGCTCTTAGGAGTGTGTGCAGGGTCAGATGGCCACGTAGGCATCTCCCTGAAGAATGGGACAAGCGGGGTGGTTAACTGGCTGGAGTGGAGGGGTTGGGGATGCACCTACGTAAGGAGGTGAAAATAGAAGTCTGAAAGATTCTTCAAGAACAACCCACAGGTAGACTGAGAGCGCATCATGTTGAGTGGGAGAAAAACAGTGTTTATCACAGACCAAAATTAAGAGTATTCCTACACAAAAGAACTTACAAGCTGAAGTTAGGAGGTAAATCAGAGAACTGGGTCTTAGGAGCAGCCTTCTACGAGATATTTCTTTTAGTTGAAAAGAGGCATAAGGATGCTTGTGGAGATTTTGAAGAGAAAGGTTCTGAATACGTGGATTTTTTTCTTCTTTTAGAATCCTTGTACGGTTTAATAACCGAAAGGACTCATCCCCAAGTACTCGAGACATGGCACCTCAGCTTTCCAGTTCTACAACACAGTTCAGAAAAACAAAACCAGCTTTCATCCTACAGCTGAGAATATACTCTGGGTTACAACTCTTCTGGTTATTACAGTGGCTTCTTTTTACTATTCACCTTCTGTTCTTGCAGAAGGAATAGATAATCAAACTGAATGAAGGTCACCTGACACTTCCCATTTTTGTACAAGGTGATCAGGTCTTTTCGTTGCTTTCGTTGCATAATCTATCTGTCCCAGGTTTGGGGGTGGTTGGTTGGTCTCTTCTGTAATGGTTCAGCTGCTTCTAATGATTAAACAATAGCAGATACATACAAATTCTTGAAAACTTTCTGTTAAAACCTGGCACCTTTTTGGCTTGAATCATCGGGAAATTACCCTAAAAAAACCAAAACAAAAGATACAAATGAACACACAAACGGACAAACAAAAAAACCCACTATCTCAGGACATCACCAAGTTATGAGCCTCTGAAAAGATTATTTATCCAGTATGAAAAAGGCTAGAAGACTCCATCCAAAATCTTTGTCTTCCACTGGATATGCTTTTGGCCCTTTGCAGTTCATATATAGTAACTGCAGGGTGCAAGGCACAGTCCTTGTGCGTGTATATATGTATATATCTACACACGGGGTAGGAGCTGAGAAACAAAGTGGGAGAGAGTAGAACGAGACTGTTCAGCAGGGAGGATTTCCAGCTGTAGATATTGATGTATCTTATTCAAGAAACAGAAATCAGCTTTGCTGACAGTGAGGTCCTCCAGGAGCAGACTCAGAGGCTGACCATTAACACCAGCAGCAGAGGACTGGTCTGAACGCACGGACAGCGTAACCTGCCTGACGGCTCATGGCCAACGCAGGGACACAAGAAAAGACCTCAAAAAACATTAGCGTAATTTTACTTTGAAGTTTTTCTTTAAGGCAATAATAAGTTAACCTTTACAGTATTTGCTGTGTGAGACTTTAATTACAGGAACACAAGTAATTTATTAATCCGAAGAAGATGGGATTCTGCAAGCGGAACAGATGACGCATAAGTGTCCTATTGATAGAAAGTAAATGGGTGAGGACTCTCGATGCGATATTTATTAATACACTTCTCAAATTCTCCATGAAGCCTCGAGAGTTGTATCTGGTGCTGCTGTAACAGGGTGGGATTCTTTCCAGACCTGTGGATTTCTCTAACTGCTTTTTACTTAAAGTTTATATTTTTCTCCTGTCTGGCTCTGTTGTAAACGTATTCTGGGGAAGGCAACCCTGAAAGTGAGTCAGATGCAGTATTGATTTCATATTTAGCTTTGTGTTTTAAGGTGGAGGGAGATAACCAGAAACTCTGCTAGTTCTGCCTAATTTTTCAGGGAGAGGTAATGGCTGAGATGATTCAAGGTTTTCCAGAACTCTTTGTAAGAGCTGGCACCTCTTTATTAGGTGAACTCAAGCACCCTTTCTTGATGAAAGGTGGTAGTTGTGTGGTTATTTCTGGGAATGTGCTTATTCAAACAGAGACTATGAAGTGTAGGTGTGCATTTGCAGTGTGTTATCTACTGGTTCCCCTTTTCAACAGGGAAATGCTATGTGTGACATGTGTGATATTTACTCAGATGATCCCTTATCTCTTATTTGAAGTGAGAGTTTACCTATCAGGTGAATATCCTTAATCCGGGAAGACAACATCCACCTGGAGATGAGCTGTATGAGATGGCAGTGGGCTCTCATCTCTGCTTCAGATCTAAAGCAAAAAGCTCCTTTTCCAGGTCACTTTTCACAGTTACAAAAAATCTGCAGAGCAAAAAACTCTGTTTTCTCCCCATCAGGAGCAGGCAGGCTTGGTTTCAGAGCTTGTTGGTTTGTCCAGAAACATACATTGATAAAAACCTCACGTTTTGGCAGTGTGAAGGAAGGATAGTGACAGGAGATTTACTGCTCATCAAGCTACATGGCTCTTCACCTGAGGCAAGTCACCTCTGCTGTTGGGTGAGCATCTTCTTCTCATGTTCAGCTTTTTTCTACGTGGAAAACAACTTGTTTCACGTCAGACAAGAGAGATTCTTCTCCTCCCCCCCGCCTTTTTTCCTTGTTTTTATTAATCTTGTCTTTGCACATAGCAGCCACTGTGTTCTTGAATCAATAGTTCATGGCAGAAGCCGCTTACCCCTTGCTCTCAGGAGACGTTCTGACTCAGAAATGTACAGAGCCTATGTATCACTAAAACTATAATGCTAGTTTTTTTCTCCTTATAAATGGCAAAGTTTTCCAAGAAATTACAAAGGCCAGACTTTTAAGAAGATTGCAATGCAGCCTCCTCATTCAATTTTTTTTTCCTGTTCCAAATGTTGGTATGTTTGTCTAAAGTTTAAAAAACAATATACCACTCCACCCTGAACAGTAAAAACTAAGCAAACAGCATAGAAAATAATCCAAACACAATTCAGGATTCCCATCTCAGTAACTCCAACAAAAAAAGCTTCAGATACTTTCTTACCCGTATGTGTCCAGAAACCTATAAATATAAGTAAATAGTAGCAAAAATACTTGGGGCAGGGTGGAGGGGGGAAGAGTTCTGACTGCTCACTGAGTTTGGACGGCAATCTCAAAATAATCCATAAAGATCTCTGGTCAAGTACAAAAAAAGGTGGAAGCAGGTGATCACTCTGGGCTGGATGGTAGTAATGATAAGGAAAGTTCAAGAAAAAAGAAAGTTCACTGTTCTCTAACCATACAAGTCTCCCAGAAAAGACAGACACATGGTACATGCACTGGGTGGTGAGCAGCATGATCCAGCATTGGTGCTGTGAGTACCAAAAAAGCAAGATTAGCAGGGCAGCAGCTGCTGGATTCACCTTCTTCAGCAGATCTTCCCTGCAGACCACAGCTGGAGCTTAGGTATGTTTAGAAGTACACAGCTGCTTTAACTGATCACATAATGGCTCTTAAACCTACCCCCTCTGTAAAAAACAACCTTCAGGTGCTGTCCGTCACAAGAAAGATGAGATGCCACTGGTCTCTCGAACGTGTTGGTCAAGAACCCCACAGCCAGAGCATATTGAATACTTGCTCTGCCTCAGGAAGCTGCCACAGAGGATGTTTCCAGATAAGCTGGGCTAATCGGGCTGCTGTGATTTCAGGGGTCACTGCTCTGCCGCCCCACGAGAGAGGTATGGTCCATGCCAGCTCCTGACCAGCTGTGAGTTGGGATGGTCCCAAAATATCTCTGCTACCAGATTTCTTCTGGATCTAAAGTCTTAACCGGTGCTGTTTTCTGCCATGTTGTCTGATACACGCAGTAACTGACAGCTCCAAAGATCACCTGGTAGCTCTTTTTGCGTTGTGTAAGAAATAATCTTTGAGATCAACCCTCTCAGATTAATTAAGTAGAGATTCCCTCTAATTTCCTTAGAGTAGACCTCCAATTGCACTGGCTTTGTGTGGACAGACTCCATAAAAGTTCTGGCCGTTGCCTGATTGATGTAGCAACTGTGTGCTGGCTGAGATAAACATCCTGCCAAAGGTGTATCTGTGGAGTAATTCAGCATCTGTGCTGTCGGAGTTGTTAGGATGCTTGGATGCATTAATTTTGCTGAGTTGTGCCAAGAGCAAAGCAGCTTGATGCCCCAGAGTGTGATGTCCTGTCAGTTTCTAGTGCCATGAAACGCCCAGAACGCTGCACCGCAGATGCATTTCTAGCTGCTTTTCTCCAGGGTGTGCGTCCTACACTCCATCTTGATGGCAGCCTAAATGAAACACGGGTGCTGCTATCTATGGCTGAACTCAGACCACGTCACCTCGCAGGGAGGCTCAGGCCCCGGCCCTTGGTGTGTCGGCCCTGTCAGGTTCTTCAAAGGACAGAGTACTTTTTTTACCTGCCTGTCCCTCACCAGGCACAGCTTACTGCTTTCACTGGCAAAACACTCCGTTTGGGCTATTCTAACACTGACCAAAGCAACTAGCTGAGAGCGTGGGACAGGAGCTTTTCCTTTAGTTAATGGAAGAGCTATGGAGACTGGCAGGTTTCTGAGGCTCCTACAGAAGAGCTGGATTCAAATAAGTGAAACCTGGCAAGGTTCCTCATCCAGTGATGACAGTACAACAGCATTTAAAATGTTCTGCCAGGACCAGTCAGATGCTGATGGTAAAAGCAGACTTTCGAAGGCCTATCTTAAAACTCCGTAAAAAATAAAATAATCTTGCAATGTCTGTTGAATGTTTTGAAGGAGGTAAGAGTTGATCCTCAGTTAAAGCAAAGTCAGTTTCCAGCTAAGACTGATTTTTCCAACTGCTTTTTTCTGCACAACCACTGTAAAAAGACTTTGGAAAAAGTGAGTACTTACTTTTCCATTAGATGAATGCCTCAAAGGTGAATTAAATTCAGGACCTCAGGGTCAGAGGATCTCAAATGACTTGTCCTTCCCAGTTTTTTCCTGTTGTGGCAGGGTCATACTTTTGTATGCTCACTACGTTCAAGTCTGGGAATAAGAAATCCTTTCCTCTGCTGATGCCTAACAGACCCTTTACTGGTAACTTATAATTTATGCAGATATGCACCTAACCTTTATCAGCAGCCATTTGTTTTAATGGTCTAACAATCTCTTGCAGTGAAATTTGTTTTAAAAAACATGATTTTTTGGTTTCTCTTTGTTGAGTTTATACATACATTATGCTCTCAGGCAATGATCTTTAAACTCTTGATTAAAATGGATGTGTTATATCATCCTTTCACAGTTAGGAAAAGGAAGTTGTAGAGACATTCACACAAAGGAGTGCTCTGTGATCCCGAAACTCCTGTCTCTGAGAGTTACTACTCTGTAGTAATAATGAACGACAATAAAAATTAAACTCTGAATCTAAAGGAACTTGAAAACCCATTGGTTTTGGAATCATCCTGCTTCTAAGTGCATCAACAAATACAGAATGTAAGGCAGCAAGAGAGGAAAAGAAGTTCGGTTTGTTTTTGTTTGTTATAAAAACTTTGAGCTTTACTCCTTCTTCTTCCCTTATATAAAAAAGCTGATGATGAAGTAGCTCTGTAGGTCTCGTACTTGTAAAAATAATCTGGTTAAACATAAACTCTACTCCAGTCCTTTTAGTGCTGTATGTGGCAAAAGAGACAAAAAGCATTTCAAGCGCTCAAATGGGGAATCTGCTGGAAAGGGATGGCCTGAATAGAGAGACTTTTGTGATGCCAGGGAAACACAAGGTCAGGCTTAGTAAATTGGCAGGAATTATTTAAAGAGAACTGTTTTAAACTGAGAAGGGTGCATTTTTGTGTAACAGCACATTTCTGCTCACAACTGTAATGGCCAGAGGGAATATAAGATGCGTTTTTTTAGGAAGGGTCTTCATGTTCTGGCTTAGCGGATGGGAAAGAAGGAAGTGAGGAGTGAACTCATCTATTGCATGTCTTGGTTCTAGATGACGAATACTATCCTGATCCTTAAGTGGTGGGGGAGGAGGAAAAATACAGCAATGCTTTGTGAACCTGATCTCAGAGGCTACATACGTAAAAGCAAACTTACTGGTCTGTTTGGCAGCGTGGTGATGAATAGGGACCCCCTCTGGGGACTCTCCAGCCCTTACCCTTGGGAGGTAGATCTTCCTACAGCCAACTATTTAAGCAACAAGCATGGTGCATGCTGGCTTATGAGTGCAGGGGATACCCTGAATGGACTGAGGAAAGAGTGATTCCACAGACAGACGTGGTCATCATGCAAAACCCGGGAGAAACATGGAGAAAAGTTTGTAGTGATAGTAACTGCTTGTGCTGATAGAGAAATTTGTAGCTGGAGAGACAGCAATAAGAAAATGGCTACAGGAGAAGAGTCAGCACATGCACTTTCTCTGCAGAAACATTGGCAATTCAACAAAACTCACCAAAAACCCCCTCTGGGTGCTCTTTCCTAAAGAGGGAAGCAAAAGTGATAGCTGAAATGCCTGTTCTCACCATTAAAAGTGCCTGTGTCTGAGAGCTGCTCTGAAGGCTCCTTGTGAGGCAATTCAAACAGGCAGTTTCCACTGGCACATAACTATAGGGAAACACTTTCTTAGAGCTCCTAAAAACAACTTTTTCAGAAAAAAATTTACAGGCTGAGTCCAGTCCTAGTAAAATCAGCTTGCCTGAAATGGACTCCAAGGAAAAAATAACTAAAAATCAATCTTGTTTTGGACCCACATGCCTTTGAGTTGGGCCAGGTGCAGGAAGGCAGACACAAAAGTATCTTCCCAGATGAGGCCATCAAAGAGTTCGGATGTTCTCAAGCCAGGCTTGGTGTGACATGGCTGACCCTCCCAAGGAAGGGTTTGGCCCTGGCCTGAGCAGAGAAGATAAAGAGACAAACAGGAGGAAACACCCAAGGAGCTGCAAGGTCCCATCTGCGAGTGAGCACCATGGCAGAGCTGGTGCTTGGATGGAGGCCTGCAGCCATGGTGTGGGGCTGGGAGCAGGGGGCCTAGGACTGCCCCTTCACCAAACCATAACTGTGGGGGACTTCTTTCTGCTGGTGGAAGAAGATTAACAATCAGGGCTCCGCTCCTCCATCCACATCAGCGCTCAGCCCTTTTGTGTGACATATGTGTGCCGCCTTGTGATGAAAGCCTCATCTGCCAAACGTAACTTTGTTTGTGACTTGCTAAATGAAGGTTGTGGTCAGAGAGGCTCTTGTACCTGCAGCCTGAGCAAGTGACCCCACCATTTTGCAAAGTGTGCCAGCATGTCCTCACTTTCTTCTTCTTCAGTGAAGACAGACCTTTGTTTTTCAGATGAGAAAGTGGGTACAAGTTCCTCTGTGGCCACACACAAAGCTTGCACCCATCACCCATCACATGGGCAATACCTATAGAATCACAAAATCACTTGGGTTGGAAGGAACCTTCAAAGGTCATTCAGTCCAACCCCCTGCAATGAGCAGGGACATCTGCAACTAGATCAGGTTGCTCAGAGCCCCGTCCAGCCTGGCCTGGAATGTCTGCAGGGATGGGGCATCTACCACCTCTCTGGGCAACCTGGGCCTGTGTTTCACCACCCTCACTGTAAAAAAATCTATTCCTCCTGTCTAGCCTGAATCTGTCCTCCTTCAGTTTAAAACCATTACCCTTTGTCCCATCGTAACAGGCCCTGCTAAAAAGTCTGTCCCCATCTTTCTACCAGGCCCCTTTTAAGTACTGAAATTCCACAATAAGGTCTCCCTGGAGCCTTCTCTTCTCCAGGCTGAACACACCAACTCTCTCAGCCCGAAACCGGAATTATTAGAAATTGGAATTATTAGAAACTGGAAGCAGCAAGCATGGCCTCCCTGTTTGACCTTCCCTCAAACAGAGTCAGCAGTTGCATCTCTAAGCGGACAACAGGAGCTGTGCTTTCCATTTCACTGCATTCCTTTTCTCCTCATATTTTCAAGCTAAAAGCAGCTTTCATCAAAGCCATCACAAGACTCTGTCACTATCTCCTGTTTTGACAGCTGATAAGTTTTAGTGACAACATGCTCTCTTCTTTCTCCGCCCAACGGCTTTTGAATGACTCGTTCCAGCCCGGAAGATGTTCGTTTAATGTTTGCTGTGAGCATTGCTGATGCTAATTGAGATTCACAGCACCGAGGTGGTGTTGATGGGATACAAGGTTGCAGGGTGTATCTATTCCCTTACTGAGCTTTTAGAACCAACTTTCTTCTGCTGGCACTTGACATGAATTTGAATTTCACTTTCAACGCCTGTTCTGTAGATGTTTGAAATTCACTGTTTTGTGAACCTTCTTGCTGGTTGACTTCCTGGGTGCTATAGGATCAAAGAATGGTTTGGGTTGGAAGGGACCTTCAAAGGTCATTCAGTCCAACACCCTGCAATGAGCAGGGACATCTGCAACCAGATCAGGTTGCTCAGAGCCCTGTCCAGCCTGGCCTGGAATGTCTGCAGGGATGGGGCATCTACCACCTCTCTGGGCAACCTGGGCCAGTGTTTCACCACCCTCATTGTAAAAAATTTCTTCTTCATGTCTACCCTGAATCTCCCCTTCTTTAGTTTAAACACCTTTGAGACTTGGTCAGCAAAAAGCACCCAGCAGAAGATCTCACTGGCACTGTCAAACCTGCCATTCCCACTGGCTTATTACAGGTACTCAAGGCATTGAAATGGCTAGAACAGGCAAAAGGTGTTTCTGATTATCAAGTGAAACAAGCAGGAGACAAAGGAAGAGAGGAAAATTATCCATTTTAATGCAGAGGGAGATGAGGAATCGAGTATGCTCTCCTTCCAAATTGGCAACAGTGATGACTAGAGCTGTTAATCACCTGGAACAGCAGTGTGGGGGCAGAACTGGCTGTTAGCAAAATATACAGCTAGCTTCATAAATACCGGGGAAGACCTGGGGGCTCTAGTGCTAACTGGGAAAACTAGATACCTAGCACAATTATGGGAGGAAATCCTTTTCGAGATGCACATGGAAAGGGATGATTTGAAAGTTTTCATTATATATAGACCTTATGTCCCAAACTAATTCAAGTCACTTTGACCCAGGCGTCATTGCATTTCATTGTGTTCAACAACCTGGCCTCACAAAAGAGGGGAAATCTGAGAATTGACAAAGTACTGAGCTGCTTTATAAATTTATTTTACCCACCACTTGAAATACTGTAGAGCATGAATAGCATGCCATTTCACAGCACACATGAGAAACAGCAAAGGAAACCAGAGACAAGAATGAGAAGGACTAGCAATACACAAAACTTCTGCAGTCAGCAGTGAAAAAATGAGAATTGTTCAAGTTAAAGATGAGACTAAGAGGGGAAGAAGTGACAGTCACTGAGTAGTACAGCAGAGTCCATGCACCCTCTCATAGCAACACCAAAAGGGAAAACATCTGAAGGCATAATAAATACAAGGCAGTGGAGTTTAATTGCACGTAGTAACCACAGTCAAGAAACTGATGATGCTGGAATAGATAGTGAGAACATACATGTTTGGTAAAATACATTACACAGTGCTTCAGAGTACAATTCAGTTAAGAAAGCTGGAAGGAGAAAACAAAAACACGGCAACACCTGAAATACTCCAGAGTTGCCCAGACCGATGACTTTTGAAACTTCAGTAGCCACTGCTGAAATCAGGGGAAAAGGCAAAGTGCATTGAATGTTCTGCCTCAGCTTGGATGGCCCAGTGGAGTCAATCAAATGAGCATCACAGGATGATGCCAGGAGTAACACCAGACCCTTTCTGGTGACCTCCTTGCCCAGTGACGGCACAGGTATGGTACAAATGTGATGAACAGAACATGAAGGAGAACCTAAGTCCTTCCAGGATCACTAAATCTGCTAGATCTGGATCCTTTAAGGAAAAGCAACTTGTTTTCAGAGGCAGTAATGCAGAGAGCCCTGGCTCATTCTGGAAAGGCAGTTGCTGCTTTGCGTTTAATCCTGATATTATTAATGATCTAAATACTCTGCCAGCTGGTGGGTATCTGGCGACCTATGCGTCTGAGTCAGATACACATGCAGCACCTGCTCCAAGCTGGCTCCAGCGCCAAAGCCATCTCCTTGTTGGAAACTTCCACAGAGGACATAGCCAGAGGACAGACTGCTGGTTCTGCTGACTAAAAGAGAAGTTTCTTGTGAGCAGGTTGGTGCAGTGCTGCCTGCATGCACCGTGCCTGCCTTCATACAGCCCTCGCAGCTGGACAGTCCCCTTGGTGATGCTCAGGTAGGGGCCCACTGGCAGTGGTGGCTGAGCTGGAGGACGGAGGTTTCCTTGAGTATGGCGTGCAGTTCTGGCCACCACAGTATGAAAACGATAGAAAGCTACTGGAGAGTGT